>CM042955.1:9838525-10438525 GCA_023678885.1 Pogostemon cablin | reverse complement strand
TGGCACTCCAAAAAAGCAGAAGCAATGCAAGTGCAGGAATTCTAGATGCTTGAAGTTGTAAGTGCACCTCTTTAGTCTATTAACATCTCTGTCTTTACTTTGATGCAAATGCATTAGTAAGGCAGGTAAGTGAGCTTTTGGCGTAATTTCCATTCTCTGGAGATATGAGAGTATGAATCTTATTCTTATGAAATTGGCTGGTTTTGACTTCTGAGATAGACTGATCGTTTTGTCCTTAAAGGTATTGTGAGTGCTTTGCCTCTGGTGTTTACTGTGATGGGTGTAGCTGCATCAACTGTTACAACAAAAAAGAACATGATCCTGAAAGGAAAGAAGCAATTGAAACAATTTTAGAGAGGAAACCCGATGCCTTCAGATCAAAGATAGCTAGCACTCCAAATGGAGCCGCAGATGGTGGGGTATGCAACATGATTTTTATGATGTTTTCTGGCTGCTTTTTCGATTTTAAACAAGCTCATCAGTTTTGCTTTCCCTGCAAATTCATTGTATGGACTATGGATAATCTTGTCTTGATTTTGGTTCTGATTTTTTAAATCACAATCTTCTCAATCTTATGGGTGTGAAAATTTTGTTCGATAAGAAAGTCATCTCCAACATATTAAAGAGTAAAGCATATTTGGTTTTCCCACTCCAGGAACCAACAGTTTCTTTCACAGGGATTTTAAATCTGTTATTGGTTGTGTAGCTTATTTTGTGGTAATTTTTCTACTTCTCGGCTGATAAGTTGTTGCGTTGTTACTCTGCTTAAAAAAGTTTGCATATTTATTAACATCTTTTAAAAGATGTGATAGTTGTAATTCTGATAGTTATCCTTTCTCACAGCTCATAGACACCTACAATTGAACGCAATTTACTTATTTTGGAATTACATGTTTTCATTTGATTCTCGAAATTGAAATTCAGGTAGAGCACAACAAAGGATGCAATTGTAAAAAATCTGGGTGTCTTAAGAGGTATTGTGAGTGCTTCCAGGCCAATATTCTATGCTCTGACAAATGTAAATGCATGGACTGCAAAAACTTCGAAGGGAGCGATGAGAGGAAAGTTCATTTTCAGCACCATGCAGCAAATTCGTTGGAATTCATTCAACAGGCAGCTAATGCGGCTATTAATGGAGCTATTGGAAGTCCAATCAAGAAGAGTAGGAATCAGCAAATTGGTTTTGAGATGGCGTCTAATAAACATTTGAAAAGCTGGGTTCCACAATTTCATCAGGTTCCAAATGAATGTTTTGACTCAATTTCTCTGTTTTATTCTTTCTTCAACCAGCTTTCTAGATTTTATTTATTTATTTATTTATTTTCCTTTCTTAATTGAAGAAGCAGTTGTTCACACTGCTTGCACTACTTCACCGAGCTTCTGTGCTAGATATATGAACCATTGTAGCCATGAGATGAATTTGCATTTGTTAGTTTTCAATGCTAGTATGAATCTCATTTACCTAGTATTTGTTCTAAGTCTGGAAGAACTTAGTACAATAATTCAATGATGCAATTCTTAGCAATATGAAGATCTATGGTGAACTTTCGGATTATGCCTGTGAACACATGATCTCCATTATACTCTATTATTTTGATTCATACCATTCAATTGCTATCAAATAGAATTAAATGGGACAGAAATTGATGCTTGTGGTTGGATGGGGCATGATGAAGAAGCCAGTGAAAAAATGAGGGAGTCAGTTGGAGTTGGAGGGTGGGAAAGGAGAGAAAGAAGATGCTTGAGAGTCAGTGAGTGTGGTGGTCCAACAAAGGAGAAAAACAGGTCAGATGTGATGGTAGGAGAAAGAATGGGGAGGAAAGAGGAGAATTTAGAAGCATTGGAGAGGAGTAAAAGATGATATTTAGGTGGAGGAAATCAGAGCCTCAGAATTAGAGTCCTTACATGAGTACACGTTTGGGATGTATTTATTCTGAATGAACATTTTATAGCCACATCGTTGGTTTTCCCTGATGTATTGTTTGTTGACATTTGATGAATTCTTCTATCTTTTGCAAACAGGATGCTTGCTTGACGCCTAATGTCTCATATACACCGTCATCCGTTCACCTTTCTAAATCTAACACTGTGAAGTTAGGACCATCTAAAGCCTCTTACAGGTATAATTTTTCCTATTTTATGGTCATGAATTATATTGTTAGTTTTTGTGCGCGTGTTTGTGTTTTATGCTGTTAGAGGTACAAATATATGTTAATTATTCTTCTTATGGACTTTTATTCTCTTCGTGCAATCAAAGGTCTCCTCTCACTGGCATCCTCCGATTACAACATGTGAAGGACTTCTGCAAACTGGTGGTTGAAGTTTCAACAGAAGCAACTACGAGTTTTTCAGGTAGGTTCGT
The DNA here is from genome assembly GCA_023678885.1 of Pogostemon cablin. Lineage (NCBI taxonomy): Eukaryota > Viridiplantae > Streptophyta > Magnoliopsida > Lamiales > Lamiaceae > Pogostemon > Pogostemon cablin. The sequence goes on along the minus strand of CM042955.1, from coordinate 10,436,163 downwards.
TTGCTTCTGAGTGTACTATATATTCAATTTTATTGGTTAATTATTTAGTGTATGCTGACTACTGTGGGGGGGGGGGGGGGGGTGGAATCTATTTCTTGTTTTACAAAATGTTTTATGCTCACATGATAAATTGGCTATGTTAAAGCACTTAACAAGCAATTGGGTGCTTATATATATATATATTAAATTAAGATTTGTCTAAGATGGAATTATGCATCTTGTCAGATGAAAGGAATATGATGAAGAATGTCATGGATGTAAAGAATGCAGAGCGTCCAGTTTCGTCCCAGGATGATGACCATAAACATCACCAAAACCAACTTAATACCATGGAATTGAATGTGAACCAAGGAAACAGTGATGGAATATCACCGGGTGAATCAGATGGCTGTGGCTTTCGTAATGGGAGACCATTATCTCCCGGAACACTAGCATTAATGTGTGACGAACAAGATGCATTTATGGCGGCTAATGCTCCTTCCACAGCCACAGAAGCTGATACGAGTATAGCCTTGCAAGTAGCATCCACACATGGGGTTGACAAGCTGTACGTTGAACAAGAAAGGCTCGTACTGACCCAGCTTCACTGTTTTCTCAACAGACTTATCACCTGTGGCACCATAGAAGGTGATGCGTTGGTCACTCATCCACCATATTTTTTTCGTGTTTCCTTTTTCTTATAGACATTGATTTGGACGACATAAAGCTTGAAAACTACACGAGCCGAGTCTCCAATCCTAACAGTTTAATCTCGTGCGTTGCAGAAACGAGAAGAGAGCAAGAAAACCCGTAGGAGAGTCATGGTTGAAAGTGCAGGTTGCAAGGTAACTAAACCTTTTACTGCAGCTGAGTTCGTATATTTAAGACTGTAAATTACTGAAAAAGCTCATGGGTCCAAAAGTGAAGCCCTGCTTTTGCAGTTACATTTCATGGAGATTTAGAATATTATATTGCGCCAGTTTTGCATGTAATCATCAGACAATTAGCTTTACCACTTAAATTAATACTCCCTCCGTCCCAACTTCAACTTCACACTTTCCGTTTTGGTTCGTCCCAATTTCAACTTCACACTTCCATAAAAGGAAAAGGTACATAACTAATATCCCTCTAACATACTTTAATTTCAAAATTGCCATCACCTTTTTAACACACATAACATACTTTATCATTTATTTATTACCCCAAAATACCAAACTACCCCCAAAAGTTACTCAAAAAGCAACTTTTCTTAATTTGCGTGTCTACAGTAAATATGAAGATGAAAATGGGACGGAGGGAGTACCATTTATTTTCCCTTATAAAAATAGTCACGCAACACTTTGTATAATAGTCACGCAATACTCGTTGTATACTTGTATTAGAATATCCATACATATGCAACTTTCTATATATAAGTAATTATGCCAAAAAAAGTATGCTATAAAAAATGATGCCTGATATTATACACAAGAAAAAAAAAACTTTATGCATTAATATAGTAGTACTATCATTTTTATAAGTAATGGAGTATAATTTACTATTCCTATTGCACACCTGGAGCTGACATTTAAAACAGTCAAATTATTAAAGTCAAATCAAAATCGAAAGATATTTTTGTAAAAAAAATAAATAATAATTTAAAAAAATTTCATCATAATTTGTTACTCCCTCGTTCGGGTACCTGTGTAAAAATAGTTAAGACACCTCAAAATAAAAAATAATTAAAAATATGTGAGAACCTGTGTAAAAATAGTTAAGACACCTCAAAATAAAAAATAATTAAAAATATGTGGGACTAACGGAGTAATATTATTACTCCAAGTTATTAGGAGTACTTTTTATTACTATTTTATTTAAGAAAAACCTTTTAAAAATTTCATCAAAATTTAGGTACTATTATTACAAGTTTATCACGTACTCCTACTTTTTAGCACTATTTTATTTAACTATAATCAACAATATCATTCCTTTTATTTTATTAAAACATTTAAAATAAAATACTCCGCTTTTCCTTAGGGAGTGACAAATCTCTTCTATAAAAGACATGTGAAAATATGATTTTGTATGAATAAAATTTATTAATAATTAAAATATACTCCCTTCGTTCCGTTTCAATATTTACGTTTGTTTTTTGCACGTTGATTAAGGAGTATAGTATTTTAATAGATAGTGGGTGAAAAAATATAATATTTAATGTAAAGTGGGTAGGTGTATTAATGTTCGATGTGGGGACCATGGTGATATATTAGTTATTTTAGGTGAGTCTCATATTTAAAAAAGGAAAGTAAACATTGAAATGAGACACCCAAAATATAAATATGTAAACATTGAAATGGGACGGAGGGAGTAATATTTTTTAAAATATAATTTTAGATATTATAATATACTCCCTCTGTCCCAGAAAAGATTGCACCCCTTTCCTGGCATGGAAATTAATAAAGTGGTGACTTTTAGGGGTATTATGGTATTTTTTTGTAATAAATAAATGATAAAGATGTTATGTGTGTTAGGTATGGGTGGTTTTTTTTGTAAATAAAGTGTATGGAGAAGAGTAATTGTGTTTGACTTTTTATTTTTTTAGAAATGTGCAAACTTTTGTGGGACAACTCAGAAAGTGTGTCATCTTTCTTGGATGGAGGAGTAATTTATTACAAATATATTTAAATATTTAAAATTAAAAGTATTATACCTTACCAACTATCATAAGAATATTTTAAATAATAAAGTAAACTCATTTAAGGTGTACCGTGTATTCATGTCAATATCTCTATTTTTATTTTGAGTTATGAATTAGTATCCTATGTGCCGGGGAGTTTTTGGCTTTTATTTTTATTTTAGATGAGAGAGAAAGTTGGAGGGAGGGATAGATGATTTCATAATTTTCATTAATGACTAAAATTAATAAATTAATATGATTAAAAAAATAGAGCGAGAGCCGAGAAGAAGAAAGGTGTAGAGTTGTTATCCATGGTGGCGGCAACCATGGTTGGGTTAGTGCACGTGCTATCTCAACGGCTTACTGCTTAAACTCCATCAACTCCACCACTTCATCACGACTCCTCTCAGATTATCATCACACAATGGAATATTCCGACGATGCTGCCAACCTTCGCTCCGAGTTCCTGCAGCTTCTCCGCAGTCGTCGGACCGCTGAAGGTCATTTTCGCAACTGCTCTCTCTTTACCCTCTGTTATTCTCTCTGGTTTTCGTGATATTGTGCGTCTTCTTCTCAATTATTCTGTGTTTCGTTTGAAATTTGACTTGATTTGATTTAATTTTTTTAATTTAATTTTGGCTCTTGAGAGAGGTACATGAACTGAAGCGGGTGGTACGACACTGTGCTATTGTAGTTCAATGATGATAGTTGAAATGTATCTAAATTTGTTTCGTTTCGATCTTAAATTGGTGCTTTAAGAAATGCTAGGGCTTCAAATATGAAGAATGAAAATTGGCAACAGATAATGAAGCAATAACCCTTTGCATATAAGGAAATTTGATGTGGTGTACCAGTGATACTTTTAGTTTCTGGACAACATTTGGTTATATGCATTTAGAATTATCATTCATAGAAAAATTCTGGCTTCACAGACACATTATTCTGATATTTCTTTCTTAAAATTGTGAGCATTTGATATTAATGAAAATGTTCATCAAATTCCTGCAGTTCCTCTTTCTGTTAAACCTGCAAAACCTGTACAAGATCCATTATATCAAGAAACTCCTAAGCCAACATTCAGTGAGGTTGACTACTGCTTTAGACTTCCTTTTGTTTTGCTCACTATAGCATTCTTCTCGTACATCATCCTTTCCTGAAACATCAGGTTATGGAGTCTTGTCCGAAGAAAGAGATTCCCAACTTTAAAGAACTGCTTCAAGAAGAGAACTTTTACCTGACTACAGAGGTATTATAACTATCTTTGTGCTGTTATGTGTGTTTCCTGGTTAGCTCCCCAAATCTTGGGGAAGGAGGCATCTTGTATCTAGGTTGTAGTCTGAGTCTTGAAGAAAATAAATATCAGTCAAATTTCAGATTTAAAACTATCATTGTTGAACCTGTCAATGTATTAAATTCAACAATCTATCTCTGAAGTCTCCACAGATGCTTGATATTAGCGTCCTTTGAGATTGTTCACATTCAGTCTTTGTTTAATGACTATCTTGTGTCATATATTGATAGTCAATTTTCTAACCAGGAAGGAGAGCAAGGACGTTTGCCTGTTCTGATTTTGAAACTGAAAGAAACTATTCAGAAGAAAATACCAGCTATTGTTTTCCTGCATAGTACAAGTAAATGCAAAGAGTGGTTGAGGCCTTTACTTGAGGTAACCGATGGTTATATTTCCAGATACTAATGCTTCATTAATGTTCTTCAAAACAGAAGCTTGATCTATGTTTTTTTTAAATGGTTCAGGCATATGCCTCAAGGGATTATATTTCTGTAGCGGTTGATTCTCGTTACCATGGAGAGCGAGCTAAAAACCTGACGACTTACCGAGATGTGTGCCTTCTGGATCTTTTTCACTTCTCTCTGTTTCTACTTGATAGTTGATACCTGTGCAGAATATAATTGAGTCATATTTGTTGTGTAGGCTTTAGTGTCATCATGGAAAACAGGCAATACAATGCCTTTCATATTTGATACGGTATGATTTCCATTTGCTCTAGTGATAGAAATATAGAAAGGGTTCTTTACTACCATCTTCTTCTTCATTTTTTTGTGCTTGAACCGTTTGAGAAACAAATTGACCAGTTTGTATCCTTAAGATGGGCATGCATCTAACATTCTTGCATGGACAAACTTATTTTTTCAGGTGTGGGACTTGATAAAGTTGGCAGATTATCTTACACAAAGAGAGGATGTGGATCCTTCTAGAATAGGAATTACGGGCGAATCACTTGGAGGTCAGAAGAACTCACTCTAAGATCACATTATTATGCATCTTTTTCAACTTTCAAATCTGAATACGAGAGTCCATCGTTGATCAGGAATGCATGCATGGTTCGGAGCTGCTGCTGATACTCGCTATTCAGTGGTTGTCCCTATAATTGGTGTTCAGGTTGGTGTTTTAGATAAATAGACTCGATAAAAGATTATCTTAGTATATACAACACTGTCAATGTTATTACTACTATTTTAGGGGTTCCGCTGGGCAATTGATCATGACAAGTGGCAAGCTCGAGTTGACAGCATTAAGGCAGTATTTGAAGGTGAGACAGAGATAATCTCTAACAGTTGTATGCATGATTGTTTGTTATCCGTCCAAACCTAAAATTTATGTAGTGCATATTAGGTTCTTGAAAGAAAAATATCAGTGACCTATTGATGTTGCGGTTGTAATCTTTTTGTCGTTCGTTTTAGAAGCAAGAATTGATTTAGGGAAAAGTGCAATCGATAAAGAAGTGGTAGAGAAGGTCAGTTGACCATGTTTTTATGCTATTTTTTCCTGATAAAATCTGTACGCTTGGTGTTTGCTGTGTATGCCAGTATCCTAGGCTACATGGAGGCTAACATTTATTAACAGGTTTGGGACAGGATTGCTCCTGGTTTAGCATCTCGGTTCGACTCACCTTACACGGTTCATGTGATTGCACCTCGTCCTCTGTTGATATTGAACGGTAAGGCTGTTCAATCTCCACCAACTTGTCCTATATATGGAAGCAATGTAGCTTGAGACTAGAACCCGTAAATTTTAGGTGAGAACGATCCTCGTTGTCCCGTTGCTGGACTGGAACTTCCAGAATCAAGAGCAAGAAAGAGCTACGGATTGGCCAATGCTGCTGAAAAGCTAAAGGTTTGAATGTGAAAATCTCTCTCTCTCTCTCTCTCTCTGAGTTAGTCCTAACTGGTGTCCGGTTGTGTTCAGTGGGTTGCTGAACCGGGGATCGGGCATCAGATGACAGCTGTGATGGTGAAACGAGCGAGCGAGTGGTTTGATCAACACTACAACATGTGACCACACTTTGCTTTGCATGTCTATTCATCTTATGTTATTACCATCAAATTATTACCTTCAACAATAGCATACCAAGGTTATCCCATTATGATAGACAGCCTCTTCTTTCTTTGAAGAGAAAAGGTTAAACAAGTTGTGTCATTACTGTTTTACATTTTAAATAAGAGAAATCTTAAAGCTAGCTAAATGATAAAAATCTATTACATCCACCAAACAAACATTAAATATTGACTTGTCATCTTTCACGTTTTCCTCGGATACCAGTGATCTCTCTCTCTCTAGCGTAACATCCTTAGCCACGTAATGAGACCCATTCATGAGTGACTTACCTCCCAATATGACTCCAAATATATTTAATTTAAGAGAAGCAACAAAAACGCAAGTTGGTATTTTTCTAAAAAAAATTATGTTGGTGATATTTTTTAAAATAAATCATTAATTGGATCATTTTTCATCCTTTCTGTTAAATAAATATTGTCATTTGATAGAATGTTTGATAGTTAATATGATTATTTCACATGAACATATAATTCATGAAAACCCTATTTTACCCTTCATGTTGAAGTTAAAAGATAAAACTCCACACTTGTATTCCATATCATATTTCACTTCATGTTTCATAATATATTTTTTAATAAAAAAACTATATCCTATTAAATGATCATTAAACCTAACACATCTAATCAATAAATGGAATAATCATATGGAATAGTTGAGAGCACCAGATATCAAATTTGATATATATATATATGAAAATTAACACTACAAAAAAAAAATGTATTTTTTTAGCAACCGAATTTAGCAACGGAAATTTATCCTTAATTAATATTATCTTATTAATTTAATTATTTATTTCATTTACATTCTAACTTTTCATTTTCCTCTTTAATGGAATACTCCCTTTATTATCGTACTAATTTCATTCTCCACTAAACAGTCAAGACGACTAAAATTCCCCATTGTTGCTTCTTCAAGGAATAATGACATTTTTTGTTTTAGCAACGGAAAGTCAACGGATTTATTCTCTATTTTAGCAACACAAGGGAATCATTATATAAATTACTACGGAATTATTAGCAACGGATTACCAACGGAATTATTTACCAACGTAATTGATTTTTCATTGCTACAAATTTACCAACCACCACTTTAGCAACGGAATTTTATCAATGGATTCCGTTGTTAATCCGTTGGTAAGCCAATTTAACAATATAATTAAGGCTTTTAGCAACGGAATATTCTATTGTTAAAAAATAATTTTTTTGTAGTGTAAAGAGAAGAGTTCTTATTAATTATTAAATTTAAAGAAGGCTGAGATGATACATTTTCCAAACAACATAATCAATTATTCAGAGACAATTATTCTTTGACATAAATAACAGGATCAAGAATTATGGGAGCAGTAGTTGGATCATCCACAATGGCCTTTAGATCCACATCATTGTTGTCCAAATAACTCCTCAGAAACGCAACCACAATCCCTCCAACACCTCTCCTCATCAAATCCTTGGAACCATTCCCACTCTTGCTATACTTCATAATATTCACAAACCAATCATCCATCATGTCCACATGTCCGTACTCTGTTACGCCCTAAATTTGTGGGGTATCGAAAAACGTTCTTCGAGTGAACGCAAACTCCGTAACAAGAATAAAGAAGAACAAGAATAAAGAAGAAGACTGAGAGAGATAGGGGAGAGGGATCGAGAGATAGGAGAGAGAAGAGGAGAAAGAGTGATGATAAGAATAAGAGAAATACAGAAGATTATCTTTTAATTCTCATGTCCAAAAATACATCCTTAATCACATATTTAAAGTACCTCTAATTATAAATATGGAAACATAAATAAATAAAATAAATAAAAGATCATTCAGAATATTTGATCGTATCATTCCCTTCGCCTTGAGAAACCACCTTGTCCTCAAGGTGGATAATAATTGAACTGATGTCGAATAGAACCGATCTCATATTGGCCTTCATCATCAGATTCCAGAAGCAGACAACGATAAGTCACTGACCACTTTTGGTCACCATTATAGCAAAGGCCTTTTTTTATGCTTCACTTTAATCTCTTCGGCTGACAATCGGTGTACCGGCAGACTGGTCCCTCCCATTAGTTGTTTTGGCCCAAGTGAGTTTCCCCTTACGATTGTACTCACATCTTGTTTGGTTACTTTGGCTATAGCATCAGAATTGTGCTTAGCGGGATTGTCCTCCATATTGGCATTTAACCCTCCTTGAGAAGAAAATCGTGACTCGGAGTGAGAATCATCGTCTTGAGTTAACTTTGATAACTTTTTTTAGCAATCTTCGAACTGTGACGGACCAAAGCGAAACTTCACTTTTTCAAGAAAATCTGGCCAACCTGAAAAAAGATTATTAGTTTTCATGTATTGGTACCAAACTTTTGTTTTTTCTTCGAACGTAAAAGCCGCGATGCGTAAGCGTTGATTTTCTGGGATATCATGAAAATTAAAGTATTCTTGTACGCGAAGTATGCACCCCTGTGGATCAATTTCATCAAATTTTGGTAGATCCAACTTCATGGTATTAAACTTAGGGACTTCTTCTGCAAACAAATTCGAGCCTCTCTAATTTGGGATTGTTCGAATAACGGATCTGATCTCTTCCATCATGTTAAAAAATTATTGTTGCGTTTGGCGATGAGTGATGATTTGTTTGTCAAATTGCCCTTGTAGTCGTTGAAAGGCTATTTCCCACGGTTGCTTTTCTGATTGTACGTCCATGTTGAAATGTTGAAATCTCTCAACAAAAGCACCAATGATATGTCCTGAATTTGTGGAGTATCGAAAAATATTCTTCGAGTGAACGCAAACTCCGTAACTAGAATAAAAAACAACAAGAATAAAGAAGAAGACTGAGAGAGATAGGGGAGAGGGATCGAGAGATAGGAGAGAGAAGAGGAGAAAGAGTGATGATAAGAATAAGAGAAATACAGAAGATTATCTTTTAATTCCCATGTCCAAAAATACATCCTTAATCACATATTTAAAGTACCTCTAATTATAAATATGGAAACATAAATAAATAAAATAAATAAAAGATCATTCAGAATATTTGATCGGAAAGTAACAAGCCGGCGGCTTGCTCTCGTTGTAGAACTCCAAGTGGTTCACCTCGTCCGGGGCGAACGACGGGAACACCCCTTTCCACTGGTTCCAGTACCCGTGCCGATCACTGCCACGGGGACCAACATCTCAAAACATCGGGGGATGTATTCGAGGATATTGGGCGGGGGCCGGCTTGAGGGGAAGGTCCCGCCTAGGCATGCACCCCGGTTTGGAACCGCCGGTTCCGATTTTGAACTGGCGGTTACGGTTCCAAGATAGGGGGAACCGGAACCGAACCGGGGTACGAAGATTTCGGTTCCGGAACCGCCGATTCTGGTTTTATTTTTTTATTTTAAGCGTAAAAAATAAAAAAATGAAAAACTGGCGGTTCGAACCGGAACTGCCAGTTTTTTCCCAAATATGAGGAATTAGAACCGAACCTTCCTTAGGCGGTTCCGGTTTTTTTTTGGCCGGTTCCGGTTCCGGTTAAAACCGGCAGTTCCCCGGTTCGAACTGCCGGTTCCGATTTTTTTGCATGTCTAGTCCCGCCCATGGGGTCGATCCCTATGAGGACATTGAAAATTCAAGAAAGAAAACAAGAATTAAAACCTATTTAATACTACAACTCCTTCCACATAGGTAGTATATGAAGAAGAGTTAATCTCTTATACGTAATAAATTCTTGTAAAATCTGTGGTCACCTTTAATTTAAACACCCTAACATTAAATAGCGTATATATGATTGGAAGGGGAACCACAGGGTTTACACAAGTGTTTGTGTATCAAGAAAGCAAGAAAATAAGAAAACCCTAATGGTATACCTTGGGGGCAATGAGTATGTAGCCATGGGAAGCAATGTGATTGAGGAGGGTGGTGTACCAAGTGTTGGTGAGCATGAAGCCATGGCAGAAGAGGAGCAGAGGGTAAGTGCCCTTTTGGACAGGTGAAACGATGAAGACATCCACAGGAGGTTTGGTGGAGTGTGATGCAGTAACAGTGAAGCCTTTCACCTCATAATTTCCAGTTTGGAAGACATCACTTGCATCCATATTCATACCAATATCAATCTTTTCTTCCAACAATATTCCCATTTTCTTGCTTATAGGAATAAGAGCAATTTTTTTTTCTGTGTGCATCTAAATGCCCTTCCTTTCTCCACCTTTTATATAGACACCCACCGTGCAAAATACTATCCATTATTTTATTTAAATATAATAATAATAATAATAATAATAAATGAGTGTATACGTGTACATTTTTGCATTACTTCCAAAATTTCATTTGGTATAGTGTGAAACAGATGAATTGAAACAGGTGATGTTTACCTGTGCTGGATCAATTTTTAGAATATGGATGCGAAAGGACAATAATAACCACTTATATACTGATACTAAATATTAAGTGCATAAAGCTTAAACCCTTAACGGGTAAATATTAATGATAATTTTAAAAGTGAATTATAAAATTTGTATATTATTTTTAATTATCTAGACGACCTAAATCAAAATGGTGCGTATTGTCCATCCTGGAAGAAATAATTTATATGCAAAGTTAACATTTATTTTTCTTGGGTACAGACATAGTGGTGAAAGTGATAACAAGTGAGTGGTCGATTCTCACTGAAATTAACATTAATTATCCTTTGGTTTAGTGTTAAAGGCAGCGATATATCACAATGATAGAGTGGTCGATTTACATCCGCATGAATTCTCCGTATCATTCATTGTATCATCTTTGGTGTCATCGTCCAATTTTTTTTTTATTGTTCATTCATTTTATTTTTTTCCCCAATTTTAAATAATGTTTCTTTAAATTTGAATTTATTTTATATTTCAAATTTTACTTTTCTTTTTCTTTATTCATATTCTTTTTTTTTATTTCATACCATATTTAAAATTATAATTTCTTAATACTTATACATTTAATTAAAAGTTGGTGATTTTATTTTTAAGTACATTCTCCTTGCCTTCCAACGACAGCTAGATTGATATGATTGAATTGAATTAGAATGTAATAGAATGAACTCATGAATTTAATAGAAATAGAAAATGAATAATTAAAAATGATAGTTATCATGATTTGTATGGTTTAGGAATAATTCAAGTAATAAAAAATATATCCTTAATTATTTCCAATTTCATTAATAATATAAAGAAAATGCATTTCTTAATTGGTTACAATTTCATTAATAATATTTTTATAAAATTAAATTTACAATTTAGATTATATAAAATATTTAAATTGATTAAAATCTCAATGAAAATTTTATATATTATGAAAAAGAATTAAAATTTAAATAAATATTTTATATGATTTAAAAATTATACAAATTTAAATTAAATTAATTTTAATTAAATTATAATAAAATTTTATTTTAAACTTCCTAGCATTTTTAGACAATGAAAACATGTTCTCTAACTATATTATCATGTCTAATAACTAATTTGGCCATAAAAATGACAAAAAATACTCACTTCAAGGAGTTCTTGACATGTCTCACGGAGTAGAATCAGCTCTACACTTTGATTTTTTAGTGACACTAGGGTGCAAGCTTCCTAGCATTTTTATACTCTGAAAACATGTTCTCCAACTATATTCTCATATATAATAACTAATTTGATTATAAAAATGGTAAGAAAATGCTCACTTCAAGAAGTTATTGACCTTGCTCACGGAGTAGAATCAGCTTTGCACTTTAATTTTTTAGTTGCAAACCTTGACTTCCTTAGCAGCTTCGTGATCGCGGAGCATAATGCTATTCTATCGGGGATCCCTTCGATGGTGGAAATTAAGGATGCGGTGATAGGGCTTTCTCCAGATAGTGCCCCTGGACCGGATGGATTTGGAGGATCCTTTTTTCAGAAATGCTGGTATATCATTGAGAGGGACTTATGCAGAGCAGTGCAACACTTTTTCAGATATTCTATGATTCCGTTTAGAATCAACTGCAACTTTATTGTTCTCATACATAAAGTTGCGGGAGTTACAATGGTGGAGGACTACAAACTAATTAATCTTTGTAATTATTTATTCAAAGTTATCACGAAAATTCTTGCTACTAGAAGTGGGCCGATTCTGAATGAACATCTTAGTGGCAATCAATTTGATTTTATTCTAGGGACTTATGCAGAGCAGTGCAACACTTTTTCAGATATTCTATGATTCCGTTTAGAATCAACTGCAACTTTATTGTTCTCATACATAAAGTTGCGGGAGTTACAATGGTGGAGGACTACAGACTAATTAATCTTTGTAATTATTTATTCAAAGTTATCACGAAAATTCTTGCTACTAGAAGTGGGCCGATTCTGAATGAACATCTTAGTGGCAATCAATTTGATTTTATTCTAGGGAGGAGCATTCATAATTGCATCGCAGTGGCCTCGGAGTGCTTTAACAGTATAAAGAGATTTACTCGGGGTACTGTTGGATTCAAAATTGACATTAAGAAAGCTTTTGATACTCTTCATTGGGAAATAAAAATTTAATATTGTTAAAATATTTTAAAAAATTATTATATATATATAAATTAATTTTAAATTTAATATTAATTTAATCAATAATATTACTTTATTTATATACAATTTACTAATTTTATATAGAATAAATATTAAATTAATTATATAAATTTTTATTAAAATTTTAAAGAATTAAATTTAAAAATATATCTTTTTACTGAGTGTATAAAAATGAATGAATTATTTATTTTAAATTAAATAATAATTTAATATTTTATTTTTTATTAAATAATAAAAAAGAGAATAAGATTAATTTTATTATAATTTAATAGCAAATTTTTTATAATAGCAAATTTTTTTATGGAGTAACTTAATAGCAAAATTTTTAATTAATATCACATGTTAAATAGAAAAAGATTAATTTTATAATTTTATATATATGTGTGTTAGGGTGGGGGGATAAAAAGAATATTTTTTACAATTTTTATAATATATATTATGCTACATAAATTAAAAAAATGCCGATTCCATTATGTATGGGAATGGAGAATATCATGGGGATGTGATGAATCAACATTCCCTTGTTTAAAAGAATGATGATTCTAAATGAAATGGTGATTCCAATTAATTAGATGTACCAATCATCATATTAGGAATATAATAAGGAATGATGATTTCATTCCTAATTGATTCCTATATACCAATCATACCATTGGGTTTATGCTTCTTTTCTCTATATAAAAATAAAAAGAAAACAATAAACCTTATAATGAGAAATAATAATATTTTAAACTTTCAGTTACGACTGAAAAAATACTTTAAAAAATTGAACCCTGCGTGAAATTCTTGCGTCGCAGATAACAGAAGGGGATTGCTATTTGAACCCCGGATCTACTAAATGAACCCCAATCACTAAATACACCCCACTAAAATTATACATGCATCAATTACTACACATAACCTGTTCATGACTATTTTACCCTCTTGAATTAAAATTAAAAATAAGCTAAAAAGAAGTGTTGAAACAGAGAGATAATCTGGCGACTCCATCACATGACCAAATAAATGGGCGTCGCCGCCGCGGAGACCTGGTGGTTCTCCTCCACATTCAACTCCCGGAGAGTGAGGTACGACAGCGGGCCCTGCCTGCTAACCGTCCTGTACGGGGTGGAGGATCCGCTCCTGCTCTCGGTGGTGTAAATAAGGCCTGATATGGAGGTAATGGGCGGTGGTGGAAAAGCTCAGCGGCGGCGGGCAGCCATTTGGAGAGCCTGAAGAAGAGATTGCGCCACTAGCATTTCTTGGTTTTCTTGATTTTCTAGGAGGATTCGTCTCTGGAGATGGGCTATGATGAGTGATATTTTCACCTAAATTTTAGTGTCTTTTTATATGTATTTTCATGTTATTTTACCCGCATTTTATGTATTATTTGGTTATGTTTTGTGTTTTCATGAAAATGTGTGAAAATGAACTTAAACATGTTAAAAACAGGTGAAAATGAAGCAGAAATGAAAACGAGCAAGAAATGAGCTGAAAACAACCCAACTCGACTTGCAAGACCCAACTCGACTTGCAACTCGAGTCGAATTGAGGTCTGCAGATGTCCAGAATTGTCCAGTGAGTTAACACGACTTGCATGTTGCAACACGAGTTGCAACACGAGTCATGCTAGGTCAGCACGAGTTATACGCTATACAACTCGACTCGTGTTGTAACTCGAGTTGGGAAGGCCAACTCGTGTTGCATGGTTTTGGACCAAAAATCGAGATTTTCACCTTTCAGTGCGTGTAAGTGTGTGTTAAAAGCCCAGTTGATATAAAATTTTAGGCCCAAGTTAGGAAAGGGTATAAATACCCTCAAGTTCAACATTTGAAGGAGAGAGAGGGAAGGGCTTCACTTGGACACACACATCACACACAATTTTCTCAATTTCACACCATCATTTTCATCCATTTTTCATCCATATCATCTACCTTCATCAAACCATCAAAATCATCATCCATTTGAGTAAAAGAAGCAAGGAAGAGAGGAGAATTGCAAAGGGAAGAGGAAGATCACCATTGGAACCATTCAAGGGAGTTTTCATCTAAACTTTGTATTGAAACCTTATTATTTATCAAGGTTTGTAAGGATTTTAACATTTATGTTGATTTTCTTGTGAATATGGTAGGCTAATCTCCCTTGTGAGATTAGCAACATGAGAGTTGTTGGATAATTTTGGGATTTATGTATTAAAATTCATATGTTGATTGGGTCAATTAATTTTCTATCATTGATATTTTATATCTTGATGTTTATGATGATTTGTGTGGTTTGTTGTTTTAAACATGTGATTAGATTGAGAAGTCAATTATATATTTAGGATAAATAATTGAATCATTTTGTCATACACCTCATGTGCATTATAGATCTTAAAGAGATAGAGATGTCCTTTAGGATTTAGAACCCTTTGATAGGACATCCGATTGGTTAGATCGAGAGGTTGATTAATCATGTGAAGGGACTCTCATTTCAAGCTTAGTACCTAGTTGGAATTGTTTGAGTGAGAACCAATCTTTTGAGCTATTTTGGGATTATTAAACGGATCCATATCCTATCCATCTCGAGAGAGAGTTTAGGTGAACTTATTGTTGGCCCTTAGTCTTATACCCATGATTCATATGAATTAGATGCATTTATCCTAAGATTTCCACTTCTTAATTGTTGTTAATCTCACTTTTACTTAATTTGGAAAATCACTTTTCATTTATCTAACTTGTTTATTTGATCATTACTTGCTTTGATTGAATTTATTTACTTGTTTGAACAACCAATCCATTAATGATTCGTCTCTATAAAATTACAAGAAACGTGATATCGCTTAAGCTCTAGTATCTTCCTCCTTGTGGTTCGATAAATTCTTGAATTGATCATCTTGACTACAAAATGGCTAATCAGACTTCTGTAGCTTGAAATGCAAATCCATGGATCTTGAGGATGAATCCCTCTAATGCTTATGAGCTTCTTCCAAAACCTGCAAACACCATAAAAATAGCTTCTTCCAAAACCTGCAAACACCATAAAAATTGAATCAAGAAGTATAATTTTATTTTGGATTATTACTGGGGAAGAAGAAGAAGGGCCTGAAAGTAGTCAACTTGAGGTTCGAATCCATAATTAGAGAAGTGTTGAGGTTGAGATAGGGAGAAAATGGGGGTTTTGATGGACATGGAGAAAATTGGCATACAGATAGTCGCCCATGAATCTGCGCATATGGATTATGATAAAGTTGGGGGATTTGAACGGTAGAATAATTAGCAATACAGTGGAGCTGGATTTTCAGAAAATGGAACTAGGGTGGTGGGTGGATGGGAACTGTAACTGTGCTTTCAATGGGACCTGTACGTCGGTGAAACGGCGAGTTGATTGGGGTTTGTATAACAATTATAATAAATAATTTTATTTTATTATTATTTATATAAGGGTATTTACGTCTTTTTAAATGAACGAGTATTTTAAATTTATAAATTAGTGGGGTTCGTTTATTAAATCCGGAGGTGCGAATAACTGCCCCTAACAGAAGTCAGGACCAATATTGTGTTAGTTGAAATAAATAATTTTTTTTAGGACCACACAATTCATTATTTTCAGAGACCACTTATGAGAGATCAATCATATAAAATAGGGGCATTCTTTTGCGGAACGGCAAATGTGTGATGAGTCTGATTCATTGATAAATTATTTTTATTATTTATTAAAAATTAAAATATGTTTGTAGTAAATTAAATTATAACACCCTAAAATCATTATGTAATGTATGAATTATCATACATAAAAAAACATATTTAAGAATCAATAAGCATATTTAATAAATAGTTATATAATAATTACATACGTAAGCACCCTCACAAAGAAATGAAATACGTGCCTACTCTTAAACTTGTAAACGTACTAAAGATATGTGTGGAGTAATACTCTTACAAAGTATTACTATTTGCATTTTATTATTTTTAAAAATATTACTTCATCCCACAGGAGCTTGTTTAAGAAAAATTAATCAAAATTTTTTTTAGTTAATTTGATACTTATAAAAATAATACTACTATGCTATTTGAGTTTTTTTTTTTTTAATAATAATTAAATAAAGTGTACTCTTGAGGTTCTTAATTGAATTATTTTTTAGTGAACGAATTTATTAGAGATTGGGGGAGTATTATTTTCTTGAATGAATGAATGGTTGGTGAGGAAAAGAAATACTGCTATGTTTGTTTGGTGCTAATTTGAGCGAAGGTGGATATGAAGCCAACCCAGTAGCAGTGTCATTGTGGGCGTGTTTTTCAAGTTTATTATTCAAGATTTTGACATCACTATATTTATAAAGGCTGCTATTATTCATCCAACAAACTTTTTTGGTAGAAAATTGGAGTGCAATAAATCCCAAATATCATCCCATCCCATCCCATCCCATCACATCCATCATGATATACACTGTACATCTATGATCCCATCACGAAATCACAAAATAAAAGAAGAATACTTGGGGACACAAGATTCATGAATGATCAAGCAATAGAAAGATTGGAAAATAATTTATTGCAGACTTTCATTGTATTCATGGATCGTTCATCAAATCTACAACATTGTAGTACTGGCATTAATGGGAACATAGCGAAACATACTATTTCATCCCTCAGCCTGAGCTGCAAATGAGGGAGGGTTGAGTTGAGCAAAAAGCACTCACAAGAGGCGCTGTGACCAAGAACTAAAGAATTGCACATTTATCCCTTCTTGGGCATGGCTGCAAGTCTGGTATACATCCTTGCCATCGACTGGTAACCTCTGATGTCGCCAGATCGTAGAAGGTTGCCTGGCAAAAATATGGGGAAGCATGACATTATTCACTTGAACCACCAATGATCACTAGAACTTCAATTCAACTCAAATCAATGGATCACTTATATTCACTTGAACCACCAATGATGACTAGTACTTCAATTCAACTCAAATCAATGGATCACTTCACAGGACTTCTTTTTTTTTTCCTTTTTTCTTAAAACTGGTTGCAGTGGTTTCCTACAAGTACCTTTACAGTCCTAATGTTGCAAACAAGATCTACCAAAACCCTAGTCTTACCAACACGATAACATACATGATTCTATAGTCGGAAAAAGTAACACAAGTAAAATACCTGAATCACAGTTCAGTGGGCTATCAGGCTCTGGATGAGCCATCAGTGCAATTATAGCCCGGCAAACTGACTGCAAAGTCCATGCTGGACTCCAAGCATTCTTCAAGATATCAAGGCAAATCTCACCTGTCTGAATAACAACGAAAAGCAAGGCATCAATTATCATATTATCCATTAGACCGTCCTGTAGATCTCTGAATTCAGTAAAAGTTCTTGACAGCACGGATGGCGGTGGTTGTTAATGAACAAATACATACTATTCAGCTAAGGACAATAGCAGCACAGTCCCATGCAGAGTAAATAGAAAATGTCAGCAGCCATGGAGCATGATTTATCCTATATAAAGTACGAGAAATTAAAGAGCTTCATTGTGTTTCTCGATGGTGAGATTAATCCCCACCCCTTCATATCAGAAGTATGCACACAAGGGGAAATGCAAAAAGAAAAAGTGCGGCAAACAATATCAAGTTTAAACTCCTTATTTCCAGAATATTTAGCTAATGATTCATCACTGAGGATCACATCGATCCACAACATTACATGCTATAACTCATATTCAAGCAATTAGCTTCATCCAACCGTTGTATGAATCAGGAATAATTCAGAAAAAATTAGCATTTAGCGCCAATATCAAGAATTAGATCACTATTTCAAATGCAAATCTGCACCTTCAAAAGATTGAAGAAAGAGAATGCTAATTCAAATGATACGTAAACCATTATTATTTTTTTGGATGATATAGATGACACTCAATTTTTAGTAAAAAATTGAAGTATGATGCCTAAACGAAGATAGCTGACATGAGAGCACATCTGTTTACAAATAAACTCATCCTAGAGTAGATTACACTTCTGTTCTCATCATGCACTCCACTTTAGCAGCAGGTGACACTCATCTGGTTCTATCAATCAAGCATAAAGAGGACTAGTTTCATACAATTAATCTTCAGCACACAAAAAACTTTTTGACTGTAGGAAGTCTCACATGTTTCTCGTTTACAATATCTATATGTGAGAATAGAGAATGTTGATTTTGCTTAAGAATAATGTTCAGAAGGAAAGAAAAACATCCAGTACCTTAAAATGTACATTTGGATGAAATATTTTGGTTAAGAACCGAACTTGAGGAGGCTGCAAAGGATACTGCTCCGGTACTGAAAAAGCCAGCTGGAAAACTCCGCCTTCATAAGGAGTTTCTGATGGGCCCTGCATAGCATAATAAAATCAAGCAACTGATTTTTTACAGAATGCTCCTCTCAAATAACTTTTTCATAGAAGAAAGCAAGAAAGTTAATGAGATTTACCTTTATGAGAGCTGTCCACTTAAATATGTTTGAATCATCACAAACAAGTTGAATATCAGGATCAACTACTTTCTCTCTCTGAACTTCTTTGTATTCCTTAAAAAGCCTTGCCCTTGATGCCTATGTACCAAGACATAATCAATCAGAATTTGTCCACAATTGATTCTAATATGTGATCCATGGAAAATTTAGTAATATTCAATTTCTGAAGAATTGCTTAAGATCTCTAATTAGAGTTCAATACATCCACTTTTTAAGCTACCATGATGATAGCCTAAATTCTAGTATAATTATGCTTTCCATTTATTTTTAGTCCCACTGCATTAGATTCACAGTTCTTTGAATCCTTGCATATATATTCACAGTTTGCAATCAACCTCAAATTAGTCACTTATATTAGCTGAATAGGATGTTAATAACCTTCTGTTTTCCTTCTTACACCTTTTAAAAGTACCCATTATCATTCATCACCGACACAGTTATGACTTGATTTGATAATGCAATAGTGAATAAAATAAATCGACCTGATTTGATAATGCAATAGTGAATAAAATAAATCATCCGGATATATATTTAGTTCTTCAGACTCATTAATCAATCTTGAAAGCCATTTCCAAAACCAAGGTGTAGCTTAACTTCAATATGAAACAAGCGCAACCAGCTTTAGAATCGATAACTTCCAAGAATGAAATCACTTAAAACAACCAAACAGCGCGCATTTACCATTAGGAGAACGAAATCATGCAATCAAGGGTGAAAGATTTAATCGAGAAAAACCCAAGTAACAAGGAAAGTCGAAGATATCAACACTAACCTGCATTTTGAACGCTAATAACACTTGGTGTGGAATTCACGTTAAGACCTGCATCAATTGACCATAATTTTAGGTTAAAAATCAATAAACAAACTGGAATCACAGCAGATCAACAAGAAGAAAAGGGAAACAAAAATTGAAATCGCAGCAATTGCCTTGTTTCAAAATTTTACAAAAAGGATGGAAAAATCTATAAACAGAATAAGGATAAATAAAGATATTTACAGCGTCAAAATTGATAGGCGATGCGAAATTAGAAACTCGCTTTTGTGTTCTTCAGGTAAAGACCAAAGACAGGCGATCTGCTGTACGCTGGTGCATGATGCTATCGTGTACGCTGCTTTATCAGCAGTTGACAAAATCGAAACATGTCCACTTTACAACAAATTACTCGGGAAATAGTTTATTATTATTATTTTTTAATCAAAATCTAGCCTGGTCAGAATTATTTAGTTTTTCACATTTGAGAAATTATTTATATAGAAATTTCAGGATTTAATGTTTTTTTTGGGTACTTGTTGTGTACTGCTGCAGAGGTTTTTACTTCATGAATAAACAAATTGGTTGACGTATTTTTATAAAATTTATTGGTAGAATCATCATTCAGCCAAGATTTATACTACTATCTTCATAATGGGAAAGTTACAAAGGAATTAACTTTGTAATTTAAGATCTACTCCATATCGCTCTTTTTAATTTATAGATTTATATTTCATCATGGAATAGAGCTAAGACATTAGACATGCGTTTGGAATCACTAATGCCTTCTTATTCACTCCAACCAAAAGAGGAAAAAAGAAAAAGAAAAAATTGTTGTGTTTATTTCTTTTATACGAATTTACCTTTCTACATGAAATGTATACATGATTCTAATAAGAAAAATCCAAAATAAAATCTGTTCGAAAAAGAAAATGCAGGCAACACAATCAGTGAAGGTGAAGAATATATGATACGAGAAATACCCCCAAAAAAGAAAACTAAGGTGTGCCAAGTAACCAAAATAACAAAACTCAAAGCAACCAACCATCACATACTCCCAGCTCTTCCTGGTGTGGGTTTCCCAGATTTAAATTTTGACATGTCGACGAGGTCTCCAAATAGCTTGTCCTCTGGCTTGGGTGGCCTTACCGATGCCAAGCTGCTCGAATTTCTCAGCCCGCTATCATCCCTCACAGATAATGCAGATATCGTTTGCTGAGCAAAGTATGCATTTTGCTGTTGGTTTTGGACATATCCATATCCATATCCGTAACCACCCATTTGGTTGTTATACATCTGCTGAGGATACATGTAACCCATTTGCCCAGGTTGCATCGGTTGAGGATACATAGCTGGGGGATTCTGGCTCTGGATGGGATACGGATGCATGCCCGGCATTTGGTTGCTCTGCATGGTTGGAGTGTTGATTGCTGCAATATGGCCACCATTATACGCCCCAATGACCTGCTCGTTGGCCCCTTGCGGTACATAAGTGCCACTAGGCGACGGTTGGGTGTGAGCAAGAACTCCCTGATTTACTTGCATTTGTTGAGGCGGGTTTGTGGAGGACAAACTTTCATCTAGTTGTGCCTCCCATGGTGGAGGGGGAAGAGCATTGCTGCTCTGTGCACCTATCAATCAAAAACAAAAGATGACACAGCAGAGATTAGCTTCAGAAACATGTTTTGTCCGGAAATCGGGGATGACAATTGGAGAAATCATGACAAACGTCTTTAAACAAAGTGCCCACAAACAATGAACAATCTAAGTCTTTACCCTAACAATCTACAATATATATAAGGTTAAGACACATGTTCTCGTTTATATTAAGACAGATGTTCTTTCCAAGTCTTCCAAGTATTCCACAGCCATTTCTCAACTGGAGTTGGTAATGGAGCATCTAAGGAATCTATAATGCAGATGGACAACCTATCTGAAGCATGTATTATCTAATTTTGATCCGACTTCCTCACCTACTCACATTCCTTCTAATTAATTTTTTTTACTGAAATTTCTAATTAATTTATTATAGAAAAAATTAACCTGTCTAAACATCAATCTCATCATTCTATTTTCTGCTACCCTAATTTTCCCTTCACAATCCAACCTGTACGCATGAAAGAAATCACAGTGTTGTCTAAACACACATACCATACTATATATGGCTTATGAAAACGGTTAAGTAGAGATTACTATATATGACTTATGAAAAACGGTTAACTTAAGTAGAGATTACCATAAACTGGTGAGGGTGGCTGCTGCTGTTGGGGAATCTGATTGTTCCAGGCAGAAGCAGAGGTCTGCGAGTAAAGTGTCTGTTCTTGTTGTGGTAGCATTGAACCCGAGACATTTCCATTTGGATATGATGAAGGCTGTGATTGCTGCAACTGGGGAGATAACGTATAGGTTGGTGCAACAGAATTCATATTTTGATTACTATTATTTTGTGAAAACATGTCAACAAGGGCAAGAGCATTTTGCTGAGATGCAACAGGACTGGCTGGTTCAGGCTGTCCCACAGGAACAAGTGCCAGAGAATTTAAGTCATCTCCGCTTAAAAGATCTATCTTAGGATCAGCCTTTGTCAGAGTCGTCAACTGGCCATTAGTTGCAGGGGCAGAGAGTGTTCCCAAATTAGTAGACGTGGATCTGCAAATGAAATATGCATCTAAGACGACAACATAGACTTATTTATCGCAAGGTGCACTGTTCAATTTTGAAGGCATATAAGAGGAAGAATGGTACATAATCTGAAGGACAATGACAAGTCAAAGCAAAATAGAAAATCAAGATGCATTGAAAGCATAAAACAACATTAGTCATTAGCAAAATGTATTATAATAATATTAACCTGAGCCAACAAATGCCAAGTCCAAAAACTCCATTTTACAAGTACATAGATAGCATCTTCTCATTTGGGTAAAACATTCGAGATTAACATCACAATAAGAAAGTCAGCAACTTGAAAATCAAATGCCACACCCACTTTTCACCTCACCAAGAGAAGCTTGCAGTTGCTAAGCAATTTTTCCCAGAAATCCATAAGATTAATAACTTAGTCAAACGAGCCACAAAACATATGTTGGCTCCCAAAACTGGATTTAATAAGTTAAATAGTAAATTAAACTAAATGAGCCCCAAGGCAGTTGATATAAACATAAAAATAGAATAGGTTATTTTAATCCCCTTCAGCTTTACAATTATAAAGTGCAGGATCCAAGTAGGGTCACTTCAGCACCTTATGCTTAAGTTAAAGGTACTTAACCAAAAATTGAGCAGGGAGACAACAATACTACATGAAACAAGGAGAGTAAATCCATTGTGAATCAATTCATATTTAGTAAAGAATTGAAAAAATTTACCCTCCATCTGATTGCTTTGAATCACCAGTGTCAATAAGAGGAGCATCAACAGGGACCAAAGCTTTAGAAATTTCAGGTTTTGGCTTGTCTATCTGAACAGGGGTAGCTCCTGATGAAAGTGATTCGTGCTTGGCAAGTACACGTTGCAAGTCATCGTTAAGTGCCAACCCTTGGCATAATAGTGATTCATCCCTACATCAGGAAACATAAATGGGAAGGCCAAAAATTAATTGAGCTTCCATCAAACTCACTAAAACCACATTGCAACACAATAAATACAGCTGGTGAAAAAACACAGATCACTATTAAATATATGATGTAGCATCCTAGACCAACAATTAATTCATAGGTCATCCCACTCATCAGAAGTTCTCCTTCTAGGTTCAAGAAATTGTTCTACCCTAAAAAAGTAAAGGTAAAACAAAGGTGGAGCATAGACAGAATTCATAGTAAGCAAATGATAAGTAGGAGCTGAAGTGAACAATGACTCACGAAGTTGAATTGACAAGGTGCACTACTCTTTGCTTGTATGTACGACACTGTTCAACCAGATCAACAATGACCTCCTGCTTGAGTCCCTATTACGCAAAAGATAATTCAATTTAAAGTATGAAATAGAAAAAGTAATGGATAGAATATTAATAATCATAATAATAATAATATGGACAACTTGTGTTTCCATTAAGACCAAGAAGGTACAAATTAATCTTGTATAGGAAAAAAGATATTCCAATTAGGTAATCCCGCATAAATGTTCAAATACTATTCAAGTAGCCATTAGCATGATAAAATTTTCATATCATTTATGTGATTGTACCTCTTGGTTCCCAGGATCCAAGGCACTCAACATTTCTGCTAGAACATCCATGATACCTCGTGCATTTTGAAGTTCTGTCAAGCTGATTAGACAATCAGTGAGTGCAAAAATCATCAAATAATGACAATTTAAGAATATAAAACCTCAGAATGAAGCAATTCCAAGTTTCATGTTACCAACAGCAATAATGGAGATACATTATGTTACCACTTCTCACACATAAAATAAAAGAGGGATCTGATTCCTTCACAACTAAAGCACGCCAGTTGTACGTAGCTTAAAGTTCAATGCTAAAACTCCAGCATCATACAAGGTAACGAAATCAAGAACATACTTTACTGTTCACAGGCATAATTTCTCGGGATGAGATCTGTCTTTGTAAATCAAGATATCATGGGAAATATGAAAATAAAAAGTATTGTATTAGTTATGACATTTTGTTGCACAATAAGACAATGAAATCGATATTAATCAAATCCATTCAAGCATATTTGAAATGAATCTTATTTGCATAAATTTATGAGCATGTGAAACTCTAAAGAACTAAATTGATATTATCACTACAGAGCACCATATACCTCTATATCTAGATGACATTTCATATCCAATAAGAGCTGCATTAAAATGTGTCATAGTTCTACATGAGTAAGAAAGATATTAAAATTGCCAAGTAAATGCACCTCAATGTTGGATATTCAGCTTCTGCAGAAGTCTCAGCTCCATCAGCTCTGGGTTCTGGGTTACGAAGATTTTGAGGATATGATGTCAGAGGATGTGTTTGTGGTGGTGTAAAAACAGGAGCAGACCTCTCAGATCTCTGAGGAAAAACTGCCCCAAGACGCTGATAGGAAAGACAAATTGTAGATTATAAAGTAACAAGAAGCCACTGCATATGCATCAGAGATTCAGAAAATGAAAATTAGAACACCGTTCAGAAAATACTGGCACGACATACCAATAAATCCTGGTATGCGACAAAGTACTGGGGATATCTTGCCCTTGATCCTCCAAAAGCTTCTTGCCAAGTATCTATAAGAATCAATATCTTCTCTTTTACATGGAAATCTGGCTGCAGTGACAAATTGTACATCACTTAAAAATGGAGGCACCCAATTAAGACAATGAAGATAAAAATAATGTGGTTTAGATTACCTTCTTTTTCACCATTTTCACCATCTCATGAGGTAAATCTTTTTCAGCAACATGCATATGGACAATATCACCACAATTCTTCACAATGGTCTCCAATAGCTAAAAATGAAATAAAAACATATGCAGTTTACTGAAAAATATACAGTATGTTTTCATTACAAGGAAATCTCACTTCTACAAGAATAAAATAATAGGAGCATTTAAAGATAGAAAGTTTACTCAAATATTTATCAAATGCTTTCATTCTGTTACCTATCAAATATTATAGAAATATTCAGAGTCATTTAGAACCCTCAGAGCAATGGTCAGTGATACACTAGATGTATATTTTACTTTCCTCTCAGTTACAATTAAAATATAATCAGTCATTTAAAACCCCCAGCACTGGTAATCATTGCAATCCCTTCAACCATACACTTCCCATCTTAAAATCATGCACCTAATTTAACTGAAGGATCCACAATCACTGAATAGCATGAAGTTGAAAGTGTAAGATCAGTAGTTTCCGCAGAAACCTAAAAAAGCTCAAAGTCACATGTTAGATCATACTATGGAGCATCAGACTCCATGCAAAGAAAAATACCAAGCATAAAACACACTCCAAAAAAATAGGGTGATCAACAACATTTCAATCTCATCAGCAGTGCTCATTGCAGGACTGCTTTACTTGTTTTCAACCATATACACACTAGCATGTTGTAAGTTTTACTTCCACAAATAATATCCATCTTTCTGATAATGAAGCTGGAAGTAATAATAACTCCATTTTCTAATATTGCAACTACAAAACATGAAGACAAGAAACATACATGTCACTCTTCAGTGTATCAAGTATGAACTTCAAAATGTACTCTTAAGTGTGAACTTCTACTTCATGTTGTTCTATACTTGGTGTAACTTGAAAAAAAAAAAGTGGCAACCCACTGGTTAACCTTTAATAAATACACATATATAACAATTCTTCATTTACCAATTTGCGATTTGACTAAAAAAACCCACAGAACACATACAACTTATTCGACCTCAGCAGTCCCAAAGTAATTCAAATTTCTGCATGAAGTAGCTCTACCCAATTTTCAAGGTTCTTGTTTAAAATCAACAAAGCAATCGATAAGATTGCTAAAAATTAGTGCAACAATCTCCTCAAGTAACACAAAACATGATAAACTGCAAAATTATGAAATTGTCAGAATTTTATACTATGCATGTAAAAATCTCACACCAATATTTTCTGACTCAATTAGGAAATATGTAAAATCAAAGTGAGCATGAATGTTTGAGAAGTGAAAACTAGCTTACTGTTAAGGCAAGCAGCTGGACTTTTGGATTTCTGCTACCTAGTCGTTTTTTTATCCCTCGCACCACATCTTTCGCTTGTCTGGCACAAACAAAAAAGTGAGTAAGCTCCCAGAACACATTATTGCACCAGTTACGCAAAAAACTAAATGAAGTTTCAAACTAAAACAGGTCAACAAATATTCCTAAACGGGCTAAACCTCCTCGACAAAGCTCCCCACCCTCCCCCTCCATCGTGCTGAAATGGTTCCTTAATTTTTTATAGAAACTATAACTCTAATTTTAAAACAAAACCTCAAAGCAATATCTTACGCAAAAATCAGAAATACAGTCCATATACTAAACGTTCCCTCCCCCAAAAAAAAGGAAACGAAGAAAAAGGTTGATTAACAAACCTAGCAACTACATCTACATAAAACACAAAAAGCCAAAGCTTACAGCAAACGTGTCTATCTTTCTCATTCACAGCCAAATAAACTAAAAACAAACGTTATTATTCAAGTCGTAAAACAAGAAGTGAAATCGAGAAAAGAAAATTACGCAGGATCATGATTGCAAATATCACAGATCTCAATATTCATAGCCCAATCCGGCCCGATGAGCATATCGCTCGTGGCTCTTTCCACCATAACATTTACCATCTTTTCCTCCTCGATCCACAAACCCTCGATTGGGCAAAGTGCAGAAATAACCCCCGAGAATCAAATTCCTACAAGTAATATAATAAATAATAACAGAAAACAAATGGATAAAAACAAAAATCTTCTCCTCGGGGGATCCGATCGCTAGTTTCGATCAATTCTGTTAAAATTGCCACTGAATCGAGGAAAGGCGAGAAAATCACAATGATTTTGGGGATGAACTATTGAATAAGGAAAAGCCAACCGCAGAACGACGCGTGGATCTGTTCCGTTTAATTGTCGATTAACGCCGCCGACTATGATAATCGGACGGTGGCGATTGTGTTAAAAATATGTAGTGCTTTTTAGTGGGTTCGGTGGCCACGTCATCTTTTATAGGGGGAGGTGTTTTCCAAATTTTCCAATTAGTGCTGTCCTCTCAATTATACAAAATAGTCCCTCGTGACAAAATATATCTCATATATAAATATATACACACACATTAACCTAAATATTTATGAAATACCATGATTTTTTTTTTTATTATTGTGTGTATGTTACTCTATGTACCATTCTTATTTTGTACACAAAATGAAATTGGATTATATTTTAGTTCCAATATTTAATTAAAAATGTTCAATAAAAATAAAAAGTTTTACTCCCTCGTCCCGGAGAAGTTGGTATAATTTTTTTTGCCACGGAGATTAAGGAGTATAATAATTTAATGTAAAGTGAAGTAAAATGAGGTGAGAGAAATAATATTTAATGTGTAGTGGGTAGTTGTATTAGAGGTGATATGTGGGGCCCATGAGAATAGATTAATTGTTTTTGAATGGGTCCCATATATTAAAAATGAAATGTGTCAACTTTAGTGTGATAAACCAAAAAGGAAAGTGTGTCAACTTTTATGGGACGGAGGGAGTATATTATATACTAAATTATATTTTATTTTAGATTCATTAGCATGCAAGTTGTTGTAAAAAATAACAATAAAGTCAAATCTAATGATTCAAGCAATTTTTGTATTTATGTGTGTGGTTATTAACGCTTTGTAATTATTCTTTGCTAAAATCTGATAAATGAAGATTAACATATTCATTTAGAACTTCATCGTTATTAAAGTTTTATCCAATATGACAATGATGGAAAACTGTTCCAAATTTGTGTCCGGCCCATTTCATTTCATGTTTATTTAAAAATGATAATATTACTATATTTTTTTTATTATTAAATTATCTGGATACAGTTTTCCTTTTCAATCAAAAATATATAAGCACTTACATTCCATCAAAGTTTCTTACAATACTCAGAGGTGTGACAATCAATAAAATTTTGTACATCAAGTTTCTTAAAATACTGAGAGGTGTGACAGACACTCTATAAAAAATTTACTCCCCTCACACTAATAAAACATGCAAAATTTTCATATTCATATGCTATACTTTTTTAATGTATCATCTATAATTATCACATATAATATATTTTTTACACTTTATATATTATTCAAAATGACTTAAAGAAATATGAAAACAATCAAATCTTTTGCTTTTCAACTTAGATCAATTTCTATTTTATGGCATAATTTCCTTTGATAAAGAATGGATGAGAAAAGCAGTTGTTGATTGATTAATATCCATGGAATCTATTCCATTCCCTCCCTATACCAAAAGCAATGGTTTTCCATCAAGAAGCAAGGGGTGGGGCAAGATTATTGATTAGCTTTTTCCCAACTTGGTCATTTTAATCCATGAAATCTGCCTGCAATTTAGCTACATCAAGTTCTTTTCATTAATTCTACAGATGCTACGTCTAGCGAAAGAAACACGAGTACGATAGACGACGATAAACACATTTACACTGCAGTAGCTCGTAGTGAAAACGAGCAAATGTGGGGTGGATACAAATGATGAATCCACTCCAGAATCTGATCAGTTTTGCTTCATCACAAACATCGGCATCCTGAGTAATCAGTGTGGTTAATAAGGAACTGGAATTCTAATTGTGGTTGGACCAGTTTTTGTATCCTCCAAAATGAGATTCAGCAGAGACTTAGCCACTGGACCTTCATTGCCTGCAAGAAAGGAAGCATTTCATATCACCATCAAAACGAAGGAGCAAGATCTTCATATATACTACAGAGGATCGAGGAAGGATTATGAAATAATGACAATCTGAAACGAAACAAGAGAAAAGAAATCACCATCACCAATCACTTGATCGTCCCACTGCACCACTGGACGAATGACAATTCCACTCCCCACGAGCATCATTTCATTGGCTTTTTTACCTTCCTCCACAGTCACATTAGCTACTCTCACTCCTTGAAGTTTTCCCTCCTCCACCAAACTCTGTGCAAGCACTAATGACCTCTTTGCTGTGCACCCAGCAAGAATTCTATCGAAACAAGGCATCATCAGTTCTTTTTCCTTTGTAACAAAAGCCACATTCATATTAGGCCCTTCAGCAATATAACCATCCTCATCCACCCATATTGCAACATTAGCATCGTTCTCTTCAGCCTCCATTTTTGACAATACATTAGGTAGATAATTCACACTCTTCGTAACAGCAAACTGTGGAGGTTTTAATGGGACTGATGAGGTTATGACTTTTACACCACTGCGGTCATAGGGCGACTTATCTTGGATTACAATTGCATATAGACACGACTGATGACAACCAGACGGAGATAACTGGAAATCACCAGGTCCAGCCGAGAGCCAATATCTGAGTGATCCATCCCTGCACTTGGAAGCACTCACTGTTTGGATGAGTATTCTTCTAATGGTTTCTCGATCAAATGGAAGCTTCACCTTGGCCATTGCTGCTGAGCGCAGAAATCGGTCAAGGTGTTGGTCCAACTCATACAGATATCTGGTATCAAATGAGAATGAAAACATATTACTATATGCCTAGCTCCTTCTACCAAATTCAATCTTAAGAATCTCATATAACTAAAGAAATGCTAGAACAGATTAAATAGAATCCTCTCATTAAGACTGCTGGTAAAACAAGGCTCAGTGAAAGCAAATGGTTATGCAAGAAAGATTGATGATTTAAACAGAGAAAGATAGATCACAATGAAATGTTTTGTCATCTCAATCATAATAGATGCTGTTTATACTAATCAAACCTCTGCATCGAAATTTAAAGAATTTCGTAAATACAGTTGTTTTCATGCAAGAAAGAGGCTATATTGACCCATCCACGATAGCGGCAGTATCAAAAACTCCATGGCCTCTATGCACCATGTGGTCATCCATGGGGATCACCATTGCTGTTGGATCAGTTGTTATTCCACCAAAAATGCTAGAGTACATAGCTAAATATCGCTGCTTGCTCTCATAACTAGTTCGAAAAGCTGTTAATCTTTCCATCGCCTTCAAATGAAAGAAAATAAACTACAATCAAGCTCATTCACTAGTTTTGCTCTATTGGTATGAGTTCATGAATTATTTAATTTACATTGTGAAACCCACATTTTTATCAAGCTTACAGAAAATCAAAAACACCCTAAAATTATTTTTATTGAAAAATAAGTTCTTAAGGATTGATCAATCAGTGATTCAGTTCTACTAGTGATAAAAAGATGGTGAAATATACGAACCTCTGAGCAAGTAAGAAGTGGGACATCAGATACTTCCCTTGATTCCGTTTCTAAAACACCAGAAAATTACATCAGAATCGTAATAATGCAGTGTAAATATAGTAAAAGACTTTCGAAATTCTGGGAATGATAACGTAATCATACATGGAAAATCAAGAACTAAGTGTTCGACAAAATTACCGAGAGAAAGGTGTGTTTGACTTGAAGGGTTTGATCGTAAAGACGAGCATCGGAGTGTCCTAATCCGTGGATACGGAGACTCATTTCTCGCAGATGACAGGTTTTTGGAAACAGAAAATGGATCGAGTGATGGAACACCAAACTTGTGTTGGAAAAATGATGTTTTAGAGATGGGAATATTCAAAGAAATTGGAGACGCCATTAGAACTTTGACGGCGTGAAATCGATTATCTTGCAGCAAAAATACACACTACTATATATGATGAACCGTGGTTGGGTTCGGTAAAGATTCTTGAGACAAATCATTTTTGGACTGATATTAGGGTGTCAACGGCCGGGTCTGTGGCGGGTGGTGTACCACTCGAACCCGACCCGTTTCAATAGGCCTGTCCCGGAGCCGCCCCGGACCCGTACGGGCAGTGGCGGACACAGTATTTCAGTCGAGGGGGGCCCAATTCTTCTCATACAATGGTTCGCGTTTTTTGTTCTATAATTTTTAAGAATAATTATTTTCTTTAACAATTTTTGTTAACATTTTTCTAAAAGTATTTTTGTAATTAAAATAAATAAAAAAGATAAAAGAGAAAAAAAATAAATATTAATTAAAATAAAAGAGATAGAAGAGTAAAAATAAATTATTAATTAAAACAAAAGAGATAGAAGAGGGGGGAAAAGTAAATAAATAGTGTTTTTCCTGATAAGGAATCGAACACAAACCCTACACATTAATTTGCTTACCTTACCACTAGGCCACTTTAGAATTTTTGTAATACTTCACATATATATACTAGTTAATAGTGAAAGATCAGGGGGGCCCAGTGCCCCCCTACCTCCTACGTAGGTCCGCCACTGCGTACGGGTCTTGTATTGTGTGACCCAGACCTAGACTCGTACGGGCAGTCCGCCCCGCCCCATTTGTGTTTTTTTTTTTAAATGCTCATTAACAATACACTAAATTTTAATTTGACATTTACTCACATACAAAAAATATTCATATATTTAAATAAATAAATAAATTATACGAATATAAAATATAATAATATATATATAACATATATTATAAATAATTTTATATATAAAATAATTGTAAAAAATAGTACACACAACTAATAATATATATATATATATATATATATATATATATATATATATATATATATATATATATATATATAAACATAAAATAGAATTATTTGTATAAAATATAAAATTATTTTATTATATTATATATACGGGCCGGGCCGGGGCGAGTCTGAACTAATACCCGGACCTGCCCCGTATATTTACGGGTTCGGGCCGGACCGCCCCGTTTCTCCTACGGGACCGGGTCTAGGCCGCCCCAAAACACGCGGGCCGGGCCAAAATTGACATCCCTAATTGATATGGCTATTTTTGTACTCCTACAATTTTATTAATTTTAGAGAATATTTTATTAATTTTAGTTAATGAAAATTATAAAGTAAGGATTTTTAAATACTATAAATTTAATGCAAAGAATTTTATGGGATAAATAAATTAAAAATTTGAGAAAAGTTCCACATGAAGGGGAAGGAGTATTATATTTTGGGGATACTTACCATATAAAATGAAGTTCATATTATTAGATATAAGCTTAAATTTTAATTACAACGAGAAAAAAAATTGCACAATAGAATGCCCACTCTTAATTAGTGTGATTTGTACGTTTATTTTTCATCAATTTCTTAAATAGTGGGATTTGTTTATGGTGCTACATTAATAAAATGTTGATGATGAAAGATTATATTTTAGAAATATAAATTATTATTCTTTTAAATTAAAAAATTACTCTTCAATTTTTTATGTACCTTGATTTATCAATACTCTTTAATACATAAAAAAAGTTGTAGAGAAATAATAAATTACTATTACCTTTTTGTATAAAATTACTTTTCATAGAGTAATTTATTATTATTTATTAAAAAGTTATTTAAAAAAATAGGGTAAACCCGATTAAAAAAATACAAAGATTTAATATATACAAAAAATACTTTTTAATTTATTTATAATAATAATAATAAAGTATACCCGAGGCAAAATTTCAGAAACTCTGTATAATTTTTTTAATACGAAGAAGGAAGTTATAATATATGAGAAGGAATTTATAATATATGTAGTATAGTCCAACTCCAGTTAATGTGTGTGAATTAATGGAAATGAGAGTTGCTTGAGAATTTCAGCTGTCACCCCAACCTGAGTTTTAAATCCTCAATCTGACATTATTAATAATTAAGGACCTTGTTGCAAAACGAAAATATGAATCGATAATGATGAATTTGGCAACCGAAACTCTCCATTCCGCCCAACAGCTCATAATAATATAAATAAAACCCCCCATTTTCTACCAACACGCCAAGGCGGAGGCCAACACCACCCACCCACCCGGCCGCCCCTACGCAACCCTAGCTCTGCTCTTCCACAAACCAACAAACCAAAAAAAGTCACTCCACCAAATATTAAATTTGTGCATATGTGAGATATACTGCTCAATTGAGGATGGCGATAATTGGGGACGCATTGCGGCAGGCGTTCATGCCGAAACACGAGTACGAGAGCCTTCGCGACGAGGAGAAGGCATGGCACAAGCTACAGAAGCCGTTTATTTCACTCGCGCTAACCCTAATTGCGCTCGCTGTTTTCATTTCCACTATCATTAGCTTGAACATAGTCTTTCCCGCTGACAATCTGCGGCGGCCTTTTTGCCGTGATCTTAGGATTCAGCCCCTGTCCATTAATTTCACCACTCCGGCAACCACCGGCGGCGACTCCGATCTCATTCCAGGTGCTTTTGTGTTGACGGATCAGGAGACGGTTGATTATTACTGGATGGTGGTATTCGTACCTTCGTCTATGATTTTCTCGGTTTCTGTGGTTTACTTGATCGCAGGTGAGTTGCCCTAATGTGAATTTGTGATTGTATTGAATTACCGTGTTTCGTTAGTGTTCAGTTAAATGAATGATGCTTTACTTACTATCCATCCATTGCTGCCCGCATTTGAGATTTGATTGTTGAGTGGTGGTGGTTGTTTAGTTGTTGTGTACTTACTCTTATTGTACATGTTACTGGTTAATCTGAGACTAAAGATGGTTAATGCTTAATACACATTGAATAAGGACGATGATTTAATTCTTAACTATATCTATGTCTCTAATCACCTGCTT
Source organism: Pogostemon cablin (assembly GCA_023678885.1). Taxonomy (NCBI): domain Eukaryota; kingdom Viridiplantae; phylum Streptophyta; class Magnoliopsida; order Lamiales; family Lamiaceae; genus Pogostemon; species Pogostemon cablin. The sequence continues at coordinate 10,402,223 of CM042955.1, read as the reverse complement.
TGTAGTTTGATTAAGCAGTCATCATATTCTTACAATATTCATGCTCATTTTGTCATTCCGGATTGCATATGCAAACTTACGTTGGTTGTCAATCTAGTCTTACAGACTCTTTAGACTCATTCCGGATCTTTGTTCCACTTTTCCAGTTCTATTATAAATTCCATTATATGGATTTTTATATCGGTGATTGATTCTAGTAAATTAATTCGTGTGCCAATGCACCTACATGACATAAACAATAATACGGAACATATAAAGTGTACTGATGATTTGATCAGCTTAAGATTAAGTTGCTAAACTCTTGCAGTTGCTGTAAACAATTTAATGTTTGCTAATGCCAAATGGCCTAAAATTATGTTCTAAAATTTCCCCAAGCAAAGCTCTCACAAGTATAGTAAAATAAATTAGTACTAGTATTATTAATAGGTGAACTTTTGACTGCCATGAGTTAGGAAGATGTGTACCCACGGCTCTATTTCAAAATGACTCTTCATCTAGGCCACGGTTGGGCAATGTACATCAAATTGAATAATAGGTTCCACTATGTTTTTGCCAACTGCAGTGAAAAAATTTTTTATAACACTTAATATAACACTGTCCTGCATCAACCCTTTTTGTTGTTTAAAGGGTTTCATGAGTACACCTGTTCTGTTTTGTTTATGTGATGGATATATGAATCACTCTGTTTGCTTATTCAAACATAATTTGGTGTGGCCTGTCATGCAGGAATTCTTGTTGCCTATACATCCCCTGTACGACATAGATGCTTGAAGGTAGTCGAGAACAATTACTGTGCTTCTAGAAGGGGTATGCAATGTTCTTATACTTTGTTTTACTTTTATTTATTTTTTGTTTGTTTAGAGCGAATATCTAACTTATTGTTATTTCAAGCACGTGTTATGTCGCGTCAATAATCCTGACCCATGAATTCAATGTATAATTTCTTTCTCAATGAGTTTAGGATAATTGAGTTTTGAAATATTCTCACAGTACTTGTAACCTTTCTTTATGAAGATTTGTATGCTGATGCACGTTCCTAAAGTATATACAGAAGTATCCTTATGGATCCTACCTGTTTATAATATTGTGAGGTAGAACTTGACCTGCATTATTGTAATGGCTGTCCTTTGCTGATGCAATAGGAGTTGTTTATTTTCCGTGTAGTTAAAGGATTTTGTATTACAGTGATTTGCCCCTTGGTGGATCAGCTGTGATTTATACAAGACAAAAAAAAATTCAAGGTGGTGTGGTGTCAACTTTTCATGATTTCCAACTTATTGGGGCTCAATTACCTGGATTACTGATTGTGGATAACATTAATTTGCTTACAATCTGAAGACTTTTTGAATTGTGAGGGCTGAGGTATCCTTGTAGCTTTCATATTAATTGTTTATTTATATGAATCTCTCCGTATAAGTGGCCTTTATTTTATGCATTCCTGTATGATTTTTTTGTTTCTTAGTGGTTATACATTCTAGGACGTTACTTAAGAGGCAAAAAAATTCTGCAAGGATACTGGCAATTGATATCTTGAGCTTTTTGGTGTTTCAGAGACATATATTGATGAATTTACAGTGTAATTTTCTATTTTGGGCTTAAGATTTTATGTGTGGGGTTTTGTCAATTTCATTTGCAGGTGGTGTGCGATGTCTTTCAATACTGAACATTGTGTTTGCCATCATATTTGGTCTTCTTGGGCTGTTTCTGGGTTCAACACTCCTAACGCTTGGTAGCAGTTGCTCGTTGCCTTTGTTCTGGTGCTATGAAATAGCATCTTGGGGTTTGGTCCTCCTGCATGGTGGAGCTGCCTTCTTCCTTGGAAGAAAAGCAGCATTGGTACTCGACGAGGGTGACTTTTCTGGAAGGAATATGGGACTAGAGATGCTGGAAGCAAGCCCGACAGAGGTGACAGCCGATGTGGAGAGACGTGTGAACGAAGGATTTAAAGCATGGATGGGTCCGTCGTTCCTGTCCTCTGATGAAGAGGATGAAGCCGACGATTATCTAGAAGTGCCAAACACAACGCGTTCAAACTCCGCCCGTCAAAGAGTGTGAAGTTATTATCGGCATTTTCGGGCTTTCTGGTCACACACTCATTCACTTGGGTAGGGGTAGTAGTCTAAAGGTGTACATTCCGTTGAGAAATCTTTGTGAATTATTATTTGCGGCTCACTAAATCACTTCACCTTGTAATTGCTGAATTTGTGCTAATCATGGTTTATTCTTTTCTCTTCATATATCAATATGTAATCAAAAAAATATTTGTTGACAACCATAGCGACGCTAATGTGTGAATTGTTTTAGGCTGTATTTGGATTGAATCATTTTAAATCCAATAGATTTGAAAATTAGTGGATTTTAAATCAATTCATTTGAATTATACTGTTTGAATAAATTATGAATCTTTAAAAGGATTTTAAATTCATAATTCAAAAATTATTTTTAAAATAGAATATTATACATGATAAATAGAAATAATAAAATTTTATTAGTGGGGCTTGCGTGCTTTCGGGTGCACACTGTGCGCCTTTAGAATTTGGTATTATGAATAAGGGTACATTATTTTGTTCTAAAGGATATAAATTTTAATTAATAAGGGTACACCATTTTGTTCCAAAGAATATACACTTTTAATTACTAATAGTATTTTTTATTTTTCTTCAGAAAATAAATGGTACGCATCTTTATACTAAAGAATATACAATTTAACACAAAATTCTAAAGGCACACGGAGTATGCCCGAGTGCGCACAAATTTTTGCCAAATTTTATTATATCATTAATACTATTAATTTACAAGTGCTAGCCAAAATTAAAATATTGGATTTGTGTATGTACCGATGCTACGCACCTTCTTAAAAAAAATTGTGTATGTGGCGTCGCCACGTTCGTTCTTAGAAAAATTGTGTATGTGTAGATCACAAGTTAATCCTGCAATTAATATTTTATTTTAAGTAATATATTTTAATAATTTTATTAAATTTAAAATTATTAATATTTTATAATCTTACCACTAATATTTTATTTTAAGTAATTTTTTAATGAAGATCTAATATTCTAATCTTAATAATATTAATATTATGTAATAATATTATTTTATTTTATTTTCTGATAAAATTTTATAATTTTAGATCATTTAATGATTTTATATAAAAATTATAAAAGGGAGATACGAGACGCTCCAAGTTAATCATGCAATTAATGTTATTTTGAGAATATAACAATTCTTGCTCTCCTAATTGAGTGGTAGGGACCGTCAATGATCACATGTTTAATATGTTTTCTTAGGAAGCAAGAGAATATAAAATTTTGGAATTATGTATATGGCGTTGTCATGTTTCTCTTAAATTTTTTTTGTGTATATGGCATCACCATGTTCGTTCTTAGAAAAATTGTATATGTGGCTCTCTCACGTTAATCTTTAAATTAATATTTTATTTTAAGTAACTTAATATTTTAAATATTATTTTATTTAATCTCTCTCATTAATAATCTTCATAATGCAATAATATTTTATTTAAGTAATTTAATATTTAAAGTAATTAAGATTTTATAATCTTGTCATTAATATTATATTTTAAGTAATTTTTTATAATGATTTAATTTAATCTAATAAGAATATTTTATATATTTTTTAATGAAGAATTATTATTTTAATTCTAATAAAAATATTTTATAAATATGTTTAAAAATTTTAATCTTGCAATTAATATTTTATATTAAGTAATTTAACATTTTAACAAATATTTTATTAGGTCCCTCTAATTAATAACTTATAATTAATATGTAAAATAATAAAAAAATGATAATGATTTTTAATATATTTTTACATTTAAATGTTTTAGTTGGGTTATTCAATTTAAAAAAATTAAAGATTAAAGAAAGAAGAATAGTGATGCTCGATTATTAATTAATTTAGAACTAATAATGTTTTGATTGAGTTATTCAATAAAAAAATTAATTGAGTTTTAACTTTAACAATTTGGTTTAGTTATTCAATAAAAAAATAATTAAAAGATAAAAGCAGAAAGATATTTGATTTTTAATTAAATTTACAACTAATCATAAGTTTAATATTTTTATTATATAAATATGATTAAAAAATTCTTATTATGGCACATTGATATGCCTCAAATTGATAGTTTATTCATTTTCCAGGTTTTGGATTGAAAATATTCTACTATAATAGCTTCCTTTTATATATTAATTAATTGAATGTTTATCATTTTAACATGAAGGTAAAAAATACATTTAATAGTAGTAAAGTATGATGAGAAAAACAAACAAATAAATATACATATACATTTAATAATAAAATATAAAAATATATTTTTAAAATAAAGACATCACACATAATAGAACCCGCGTGCGAGAGACAAAACTAGTTAAATATTAAACTCTAAAATTTTATTAAAAAGATTTTTTTTGGATGAATCTCTACCACCCAACCTACCCATACTCTACCACCCAACTTAACCCTACCCCCCCACCCACTTTCCACCCCCAAATTCCTTTTTAAAATAAAATTTTAGATTTTAATATTTAAATAATAAAAATATTACTCACCCCACCCCACCTCACCTCCCAATTTTTTTAAAACTTTAAATTTTAATATTTAAATAATAAAAAATATTAGCACACAATCCTACCCCTATTCACCCACCCCTGCCAATTTTTTTAATATTTAAATAATAAAAATATTACCACTCAACTCTACCCCTAACCACCAACCCACACTGGGTAGTAAAATTTTCTTTATTTAAATAATAAAATTTAAAATTTTATTTAAAAACATTTTTTTGGGGTGAGAGCGGTGGGGTGGGTGGAGTGGGTACGTGGGGTTGAGTGATAATAAATATTAAAATCAAAATTAAAAAAAAATTGGAGGGGGTGGAGGGTTGGGTGGATAAGGGTAGTGTTGTGTGATAATATTTTTTATTATTTAAATATTAAAATCTAAAGTTTTATAAAAAAAAATTTTGGAGGGGTGGGTGGGTGGGTAGGGAATAAGTTGAGTGATAGAGTTTAAAATTTAAAAAATACTCCCTCCGTCCCGCACCAAGGGTGCATTTTATTTTTTTGCACGTTTATTAAGGAGTATTATTATTTAATGTGTAGTGGGTAGTTGTATTAGTGAGAGTGTGGACCCCATGTTTTAATTGTATTAGTGGATGAGTGTGGGATCCGTATGTATAGAAAAGGAAAGAGAACCCTTTGGGTGGGACGACCAAAATAGAAAAAAAAGACCCTTGATGCTGGATGGAGGGAATATATATTTTCTAATTAATTTATTAATTTTACATACTATTTTTTTATATTAATATAATCAATTACACAACAACGAAATGATTTCAAATGACACAGTTTGAGTAAGGATTTGAAATCCATTCAAAAACAATTAAAAAAATTCAAAATCAAATTCATGATTTTAAATTTATTGATTTTAAATCTTTAATTTATAAATTCATTGATTTCAAGTGATATCCAAACATGAGAGATAGATTTGAGGGAGAGACTTCCATCCAAACACAGCCTTAATTAATTGTTGGAGAAATCAAAATAAATGAATGCGAATAATCTTTTAGGAACTAACGTTCAAAAGTACTTGATCCATTAAATTGAAATTTATGAGCCCATCTATATGGTTGGGTCATATGGCCCAGTTAGTTGGTTTCATGTGTTTAGGCAGATTGTGGGCGATTGCGGGGATTATTTAATTTTTATATGATTTTTTTTTGGGTTTAGGTTTAAGGTTTTAGGATTTACTGTTTAAATTATGATTTTAAATTTTAATGTCCTGATTTCTTTTCGAGAGGGGAAAATAGATGAGAAGAATGAATTAATTGAGAAAATAAAAGTAGGTAACATAATTAAATGATAATTAAGCAGGCTAGTTTATCTGTCATCCAATATTAAACTATTTAGAGTAATAATATCAAAATATAAAAAATGAGTACTACTCTAATTAAATTTGGATTTGTCAAACAGGGGAATTAGCTCAACTACCAATAGCTCCTCATTCAAGTGAGTGGCCTAAGTTTTTTATTTGTTTTAACTTGGGTGCAATCGAGAGATTTAAAGATGTAATTAATACAGATCTAAAGTTCAACCATTACTCATATCTCTTTTCAAGATTGGTGCTATAATCCTAGGCTATGTTGGGGTTAACATCATGTTTGGTATTGATATTGCTTGAGAGGCTACTCTCATTTATTTTGTACATCATTAGTCCATTGTCAATATATTCATTTTATCATTTTGGGTCGTCCATCCTTAATCTATTCATTTTCCTTTTTGGATGTGACCAATACCCTCCACTAATACAAATAAAATATGGAATCCACACCCTCCACTAATACAACTACCTACTACACATAAAATAATAATACTCCTTAATGCACGTGCAAAAAGCAAATGGATTGAGGATAGACAGAGGGAGTAATTCTTAATATGTAAATAACTCTAATTCTTGAGTACCACTGCTACACTTTTAATAAATTTCTTTTTCCAAAAAAAAAAAAGATTTAAAGTTCAACAAAAAGTAAATAACAGTAGATTCATATTTTACGAAATTGTCTTAAAATGTTGAAGTTGATAACATATGGAGTATATATTTGAGAATTTTTTAATAATTATTAATTTATTGCTTCGTTGGGACCTTAAATATTTTTTAGAATTTTCTAAAAAATATTACTCCCTCCGTCCCGTCCTTATGGTTACGTTTGTTTTTTGCACGTGGATTAATGAATATAGTATTTTAATGTGTATTGAGGTGAGAGATAATATTTTAATATAAAGTTTGTAGGTGTATTAGTGTGATGTGTGGGCACATGCAGAGAGAAGTAATTAATTTGTTTGGGTCTCATATGCTAAAAAGAAAATTGTAACCATTAGAATGGGACGCCCAAAACTGGAAGAAAGAACAAATATTAAAAAGGAAGAAAGAAATTTGTAACAATTTTTATGGAGAAGAAGGAGAATAAAAATATTTATTATTATTTTCATATACTAAGAATAATTTTAATAAAATTAGAGTGTCACAACGAATTCACAACAAACCCATAAAATAAATATAAGGAATTGAAGTTGTATAATTAAAATCGAAAACTACTTGATATCCGTATAAAATTTTTACAGAAGTATTCAAAATAACTTAAATAATAAATTCATGAAAATCCAAAGGCAATAAAATAATATGGTTTTAAAAATAAATAAATGAAGAGGAGATGACAGCCACTTATCATATATTGGTAAAAAACTGGAGCACGAGTTCAACGCGATCTAACATTTACTTATAATATAATATAATTATAAAAATACAAAATAAAATTAAACAAGTCATTATCAAATTAACTCCGACATCATATCTTGGCAGATTGTGACACTACTCAGGCGTCATAAATCTGAAGCACTACAATTCACAAAAGAATTTATTAAGTTGATGCCCGCATGGGCTTAGCTCAACTGGTCAGCAAAGGGACAATTTGTATCAATGACCAAGGATCGATCCCCATCCACATTCATAATTTACCTCATTCACATGCTGTCACGCAGGCGTGCAGGGACAACTGGGGTGGACAGATCCACCTTTTTTGTATCAATTTATTAAGTTGAAATTAACTGTACATACACTAATATACAAAAGCCTAATTTAAAATAGTGTAAATATCAAAATTAGTCTTGTAATTATGACATTTTTCAACTTTAGTCATTTATTATTTGCAATTCTCAATTTTGGTACTTTTTTTATCCAGTTTTAGTCCTTTTGGTCCAATTTTAGTCCTTTTGGTCCAATTTTGGTCTTTTTTTCAAAATATGGTCCTTTTTTTGTCCACTAATGATCCTAAATGTATACACTTTCGGACTATTTTTGGACATTTTTAACATAAAGGACTAAATTTGGACAAAAATGACTAAAAGTGGAAAAAAGGATTAAAATTGAGAATTGTAAATAATAAAGGACTAAAATTGAAAAATAACATACTTACCGGACCAATTTTGATATTTACTCTTTAAATAAATAAACTAACACTTTTCATTGTTAAACAGTGTAACCTTATTAGATGGTATGCATGCATATTTAGATTGATTTGAAATAAGTTTAAATGATGTGAGCATAAAAAGACAGTTGATCTTTAAAGTTTAAATATTCAAGTACTAAAGTTTAAATTTAGAGTAATAACGTGTAAAAAACACTTAAAAGCTTGAAAAGACAATATAACTCTGAAATTCACATCTGAAAATTGATTTCAAAATTCATATAAACCTCCTAACAAATTTTAAATTTTAGGAGTTATGATTGTAACATGTTATGTCCAACCTCATTTATCACCATACCTAACTTAATAATTTTCTAGCTAGTTATTAAATTTTATTCCATTTATTTAATTATTTGCTAGTACTTTATTTATTATATATATGTAGAGTAGGATATAATTTCCATAATACAATTCCTTACAATCAAGGCATTTTTTTTTATTTTTTTTTTCTCCGCAAAATAGTTGCAGAGGTGCCATGACTAACAGCACCACTCCAGGAGTCATTACATGCAAAGGTGTTCTTATTTGCTCATCATCCACCAAATTCTTGCTGCAACAAGAAAATTAGCAACCTTTTTTTTTTTTTTAATAATTTCTTAGTTTCTAATTTCTTTAAATGGAGATTTGGTGATGCAGCTGCAGTGGTATGGAAAGCAGGGGAAGCTCTACAAGTGGAAGAGATTGAAGTGGATCCACCAACAAGTGGTGAAATTCGTATTAAGATGCTGTGTGCAAGCTTGTGTCACACTGACATCCTATGTCACAATGGTCTCCCTCTTGTAAGTTCTTTCTTTCTTCCATCTTCTCTTTCACAACTCTCTTTCTCTAATGTTTATACTATTTGCAGCCTTTGTTCCCTCGGATTCCTGGACATGAAGGAGTAGGGTAAGCATTCTCTTCAACACTTTTTTGCATGCATGTTTAAGATGAAAGATTATTTGAGAGTTGATTGATATCGAGTACAGTGTGATCGAAAGTGTTGGAGAAGGGGTGTCGAGTCTCAAGGAAGGGGATACGGTGATGCCCCTGTATCTCGGTGAGTGCGGAGAGTGCTTGAATTGCTGTTCCGGGAGGACTAACTTGTGCCACAAGTATCCCCTCAGCTTCAGTGGCCTGCAATCCGATGGCACATCAAGAATTTCTGTCGGAGGCCAAACAATCTACCACCATTTTAGCTGCTCAACTTGGTCCGAGTATGTGGTCATAGACGCTAATTATGCTGTCAAGGTTGATCCAAGAGTCTCCCTCCCCCATGCTAGCTTCCTTTGCTGTGGCTTCACCACTGGCTTCGGGTCCACGTGGAGGGAAGTCCATATCGAAAAGGGCTCAACCGTTGCTGTGATTGGCCTTGGAGCCGTTGGACTCGGGGTGAGTACTTTTCTTTCACATTTTCAGATGACCAACTTATAATCAAGTGTAACATCTTCTTGATGTGTGATATAGGCTGTAAAGGGAGCTCAGATGGGAGGTGCATCCAAGATTATTGGGATAGATATCAACGAGATGAAGCATGAGAAAGCAAAGGCTTTTGGGGTTACAGATTTCATCAACCCTAAGTTATCTGATAAATCAGTATCCACCCTGATCAAAGAAGCCACCGGAGGATTGGGAGTGGACTACTGTTTTGAGTGCTCGGGCGTCCCCGCCTTGCTCAACGATGCTGTCGAGGGCTCAAAAGTGGTATGTAATGTATCCATACCTACTTCGTCTCGATTACGTTTATCGTTGTAGTTACGCGCTGTCACGGGACCACCAGGGTCTTGGGACAGTGGTTTTCATCGGTGCAGGACTGGAGAAGTGTGGGGAGCTCGATTATATACCCCTATTGTGTGGAAGAACTATCAAGGGTTCTATTTATGGTGGTGTAAGACCTAAATCAGACCTCCCTCAAATTGTTGAGAAATGCGTCAACAAGGTTCGTTCAAATTACACATTCTTAATCGATGAAACACGAGATGAAACACCAAATCGAGTTATTAATGCACATGCATTGTGTTGTTCGGCAGGAAATTGACCTTGATGAGCTAATTACTCATGAGATTTCACTTGATCAAATTAACAAAGGGTTTGAGTATATGAAGCAACTCAACTGTGTGAAGGTTGTCATCAAGTTTTGAGGGAAATACAGTCACTGAGTCATTAATATTACATTATATATTTTTCATTTTGTTCGGTGTCTCATGTTAAGCTGGACTGGTTCAAAATTATGGGATCATCAGACCCACCCCTAATTAATAAGAAATAAACCATACATCTTGCAGTTGTTTTTAATATTTAGTATATATTTATAATTATACAGCATTACCAATTAATTTTGTCTCGTATAATTAGCCTTTGGGCATAGATCACACAACTAAAATCAATCAAGTAATGCCAATATATATTAACATACATTAAAATATTTATAATTTTAACTAGCCCAAATCCAACTACAATAACACAATTCCATGTGAGATAAAAGAGTTGGACACAATTTTCCATCGACAAATTTCGAGATAGTGATTTACTTTTTTTACTTAATAGTAGTAAAGTAAATTTTCATTCGAGGAAAAAAAAAACTCTCATCTAAATCAAATTTGGTCAAGCCAAAATACATCATACTATAAAACTACAAAATAACAACAGTATAACCAATAAGCATGCGATCATTATAGACTACAAGTAATGCCAATATATCATACATTAAAATATTTATAATTTTAACTAGCCCAAATCCATCTACAATAACACAATTCCATGTGAGATAAAAGAGTTGGACACAATTTTCCATCGACAAATTTCGAGATAGTGATATACTTTTTTTACTTAATAGTAGTAAAGTAAATTTTCATTCGAGGAAAAAAAAACTCTCATCTAAATCAAATTTGGTCAAGCCAAAATATATCATACTATAAAACTACAAAATAACAACAGTATAACCAATAAGCATGCGATCATTATAGATAACGACCTAAATAGTTAAAATGTTTACAGTAGATAAAAAGGGGTAAAATTACTGTAACAAGTAAATAGACAAACTTAACTTCATAGAGAATGTAGATGACAGAACAAAATTGCTAGTGTAGGAACAGATTGCGATTCTATGCTGCTCCAACTTTCTGAATTTTGTTAGGGCGCTCGTTTTCTCTTCCACGAGAGTGCCTTCCACCGAAGTTTCTACCGCCTCTATTATGCCTTCCTCCCCTGTTCAAAATAATAACACAATTTAGAAATAATGTTTTTATAATGGTAATCACAGATAGTGACAAACCAACCTTCCACGGTTATTGTTTTTGAAGTTGTCGCGATACTTCTCCTGCTCGTTTCGAAGTTTACTCCAGTATTCCTTCTCTGCCTCGCCTGAACAAAGATAGGTTTTCGTTATGAGTACATTTATGTACAAACTCATGTTAACATTTTTAAAGATAAATAAATAAGGAATCAGGCATTGTTGCAAACCAGTAACAGGTTCAAGAACGGCAACAAAGTTTTTGACTATCAGTCCACCCTGCTCAGTAAGCACAGCAGCAGCACGTGCTTTCTGAGCAGATCCAGCATCTTCGAATCTTATATATCCGGAATCCGATCCCATGTTGAAATCAACATACTACATAGAAGACCAGATAAGATCAATTAAAAATGAGATGTGCTTTATTTTTCTAAGATAAAAATTAGAGCCATGATAGGCGTACATAAAATCTGAAAGTTCAAACTTTGTAAACAAGAATAAAGGACCAAGAGATAATACATCAAACAGTAAGTACTCTCACCCCAAGGGGCTCAACAAATACATTAAAAATTTTCGAAGTAAACCTTTATATATAACACTATTGTTTCAAAAACATGTAAGCACATCAATCATCCATAAACTCTATTAGACTGTGTCATATATGATGAATAATGTATATACACCATTTCTTACGGCTCCATCATTATTTAAAATTGCAACAAAGAAGAAATATAATTACCTTCACATGGCCATATTTTTTGAAAACATTTTTTAAGTCCTCTCTTAGAACGACATCTTTGTTGTCCTTATAAGATGCAATATTTGGCTTTTCTTCTGAAGCTCCTTGTTCTTCCTTCTCATTTTCATCAGCTTCTGGGGCTTCAGCAGTCATGTCAGTTTCTTTTTCTTCCCCATTACCAGCTTTCTCTGCAGAATCATTTATATCCATATCTTTTGGAACCACTGGTTCAGTGACATCTTTCGGAACCTCTGTTTCTTGATTTTTATTTTGTTCTCCATCTTTCTCAGAGACATCTTTCGGAACCTCTGGTTCTTGATTTTCATTTTGTTCTCCATCTTTCTCAGAGACATCTGTATCACCGTTCTGTTTGCTAGAATCTTTAGTGCTCTTCAATTTAAATGCAACAACTAAACCTTTGGGATACCTGCCACAATAAACGCTAACCCATTAATGACCTTGGTATAATGCAAGAACAATAATGATATGATTATGCACAAACTCACTCAGGTTCTGTATTGGCCTTGTCTTTGCGGTTTGAACCAAATTGGGGTCGAGTCTTAACAACTTCATTCTCTTGCTTAGCTCTATCAGCCTCAAAGTCTTTCCTGGATCAAGGCAGATAGAAAGAAAATGTACATTACGAGATATTGTGTTGATAAGTGGAAACAACTGTACATGCATAGCAAATTATCAAGAAGTTAAGTAGTTTACTGAATTTAGATTGAAATGTAACTATTGCGGAATTATTTTACATTAAACATAACATGAGATAGTTAAATTCTCACCATAAACTAAAAAATAAAAAAAGAAGTGTACTTTCTTTATATATACTATATAAAGCAGGAATTATCGTTCTTTCTATTAACCAAGATCAGAGAAAAATATATTTGCTCAGACTTTCTCATTGGGATGGATACTTACTTTGTTTTGAGTTCTAACTCAACACCTGAATAACTCAGCGTTTGTTTCAAAATATTTGCGGCATCCTCCTCGCTAGAAAACTCAATCAATGCTGTGCCACAAAACAGCCTGTTGTCAGCAACATGTCGAGGTAGCCTAACACTATTAACCTGGCACAAACAACCAACAACAAGTTTCAATATAGGATACACATCTCCAATTTTAAAGAGAGATAAAAATGGGGAAAAAAAAAGTAATGTTTCCAATGATTTTTTTTGGTGCAATATATGTACCTTTGCATGTTCACTGAAAAATGACTCGACATTTTCATGTGTGACATCATATTCTAGAGGCGAGGCAGCAATTGTCCGCTCATCTAATTGCTTGATAACCTCTTCGGGCTTTGCAAGCTCAGTGACTCTACCAATTTTTGTTCCTGAACAATGAAAGAACTGTCACTAGAAAATAGAAACAATCAGCAACATTTCTTAATATTTAATAATACACTATTAAACTGACCATCTTCGGAAACCTTCAAGAATGTGGAGGTCCTCAGAGTTTCCGCGACAGACTCAATCGTTTCTTTTGGCACATCTTCTGGTTTCAATTCTCCCAAACCCAGGTGGCCTCTCATCCGAGAAAATGAGATGATCAATGACAAACTTACCACTACAGTATGGTTAAGAAAGCGTACATATGAACATAATAATTTATCATGACAGCCGACAGGCCACTGAAAAGACAGATTATGAGAGAAATTGACTAACCCCTGGCATCTAACCTCCAACCATTAATCTTCAGTTCAAGGCTTTCCTCTAAAACTATGGATTTTCCACATATACACACACATGAATAAGGATCTCAGCAGGCCATAAATTATACCTAACAAACTCCTAGTCTTTAGTCTGAAACCAATATTCAAATGGGCAGATTAATTAATTCATTTTATAACTTAGTACCAAAGCAGTTTAACTCAATCTCACATTAAACGTTTAGTTGTTGATCTCAAGAAAAGCCTGAGGTGCATAAAAGATAATCCTAGATATTGGAAACAGTATGGGCATACAACAATATCATTGTGATACAGAAGTAGCGATTGATTTCGGTCTACATTAAGCCAAAAATAAACGGAAAATCCATTTTAAGGACCCTAAAAACTCCACGTACAAAACGAACAAAGTAACAACTAAAAGAACAATAAAAACAAATAGCATATTAATGTTAAAAAGGATACTTCCATCTTCACTTTCACTTACAGTTTTCTGTAAAAAATTGTCTCTGGGAAGATTACTGTCACTAAAATAAAATTCAACCTGAAAAATAAAATAGGTCACATCAAAACACGAGCATTCAGGGGAAAAAAATAAAAAATAAACTCAAATCTTTCACATATAAGTAATTCAAAAACAGATCTTATTATTACCTGACGAATTACTTTCTTCGCAGTTTCAGTGTCTAAGGGTGCCATTACAGATAGTCACGAAAATTTTCGGTGCGATGAATTCTGAGAAATCGAGAACAGAGGTTTAGGGTTTTGTAATGAGGGAGCGAGAGAAACTACAGACGAATTGATTACAGTTGTTAGGGTTTAGGAATGTAGTGTGATTTTAAAGACTGAGATTTCTCTCTCTCGAGAAAGAAGAGAAAGGAAAAGACGAAATAACCACCACCCTTATTTTGTGCTGCGGTTATTACCACTTAAAAAAATGTTCGATATCAAACTATATAGCAGGGTGTAGGGATAGTGGACCGTTATTATTTTTATTTCTAATTATTTAATTTAATTAATGGTAGAGATTAAATCAAAGTTTAATCTAACAACTAAAATCGTCAATTGCAACGGTGCCAGAGATGAATCGTAGTCGAACTTCAAACATTAATATATATTTTCGATGCTGAATATTATACAATTTTTTATTTATACTTGGGTACTATGATTTTTTTTATTGTATATTTAATAAATAAAAAAATAAATAATAATTTTGTGTTCTTTGTTAATTTAAGGCTATTGTTTGATGTTCATGTGGATTTCAAGTTTTGGAACTAAGATTTTTAGGCTTATTCCAAAGTGGAAATGGGCCTACAACTGCTATGCAGTCTGCAAAGGATTGTCTGGACTTCACAAAATGAGTCGTATTTACCGGCCCATATTAATAAGGCCCAATCATGCCCGCCCACGTCAATAAAGGCCCAATCAGTATCCACAGTTTCCGAAAACTTGCATGATTGCATCTTCATGCAGAAAATTATCCAACCTCATCTACTCTACACTCTCTCCATTAATTATTCTTAGAAGAGTTAACAGAAATGTGCATTAATTCCAAATAGATAGACACACATTTTACAAGTATACGTCATACTTATTGAGATGTAGCGAAAGTTACTAAAATTAATTGAATCAAATTCATACACATCAAGAATGACATATAAAGGGGATACATTGAGCTCTATTCCTGCATATATATTGGACGACATCTGCTCCTTTTTCTTTTTTTTTTTTATGAAATTCATATTTTAAATATTAAATGACAGAGCGATGTACCAGTATAAGTATAAACTACAGGTAAAAAGATAGTGCAGTTGAATGCTTTTGTGAAGATATACCAATGCTGATTATCTGCAAACCTTCAGTAGATAAGAAGAGGGACTTGAGTAACTAATGCCGCCAGACAATTTCCCAGTTTCCTTTCCAGGTGTTCCACATTCAGTAAAATCGAGGGCCCGTCTCTCCGACTGCCAAAAATTATCTCAAGTTTAAGTGCTGATACTTGGAATATAACATTTGATAAGGAACAAAAGAAAACAAAATCATGAATGGAGTCTATGATCCCATCTTGATAAAGATTTAAGGCAGTGTTTATGGGATAATTAAAGAGAATTGTACCATGAAAGTTGAAGCTGAGCTTTCCTTCTCTGCAGCCAGTTTGGTGGAGCATTTTTGTTTGAGTAATGACAGTGGAGTTTCATCTCCCAACACCTCCTGTGCATCAGCAAATGCACCAGCAGTCTGCTCTCCCAACTGCTTCATTAGTCCAATGGCATCATAAGTTCGATCCTCTGGGCTCAAAAAGTAACCAATGTCCTACAAAAGAAACACCATACAATGTATGTGATCTCAATAGACAAGAATGTGTTAGTTATAAAATGTATTCTCAACTAATACAACATCCAGACCTCAATAGTAATATCAGTATCCACTCTGTGGCCTGGCACAAAACCATTAATGAACCAAGGAGATTTCCAAGCTGAAGGAGATTCTATACTCCTCTTAAATGGTGTCTCCACATATCTGAAAACATAAATAAAAAATTAAATTAGATCTAAATATACAACCAGCAAAGGCAAAAATTAGTATACATGTAACCATAATCACCATACGTGATATTGTTTTCAAACATTATGCTTTTGCCAGAACTTTTGACTTGCTCTGAGGGGCTCGAGGATGGCTGACAGTTATCTATGAGCACACTCGTATCACCACCCTTCTTTGTACAGATTCGAGGAGAACAAAGAACAGAAAAACATGAAGTCCCAGCTGTAGACAAAATTGCACCAGGCTTAGATAAAGCTTCTATTCTTCTAGAATATTGATTCCCAAGAGCCTTGGCACTCAGACCAATTGACCTGTCACTATTAACTCCGACATGGTCAGGAGAAAAGAATAGCAGCTCATTATCTTGTTCAAATTGGATTCCTGATAACTGTTTCGCCTGGCTCAAAGGAAAAGTTGCACAAGAATCAGACTGCTATACAAGGAATAATACGAGTAATGAAGCTAGATTTCTAGTTTTTCTTTATCATTACATAACTCAATTTCAATACTTATTACCATTAATTGCCCTACAACCAATAAAAGGAAACAAGAAAGCACTTACCATCTCTGCTGCATCTTCATCCATAGTTTTCATTTCATCATCTGCCACAGCAGTCTGCTCTATATTATTTTCTGAACATTCACCGGTATTTTTACCTTTCTGAAAAATTATACTTTCTGAAATGAGAATTCTATGATCACCCTCAATCTTTTCCAGTTCACAAGTGGGGGACCTGTTCTCTTTATCTTCTTCATAGTTTGGACATAACGATTGCATGGCTCCTTTATGGTCTTCTATACATTCATCAAACATAACCTCTAACCGAGAAAATTCATTGCTCAGGTTTGAAAATGGCTCAGGTTTAGAAAGACCTTCTAGCTTCTTGTGATCTCTCTTTTCTGATAAAGGAGACACTAAATCACGGTGTCTTTTCCGCAGTATTGATGGTGGGCCTGTAAAACTTTTGGCTGCACTTTTTAGTACAGCTACAGGGCTATCATCTCTAGATGGTGAATCCCAAAGTTTGAATGGTGTCATGGAAGATATCATCAATTGGCGGATTCCAAGTGGACTGTACTCTTGATGCATATCACCGGCTTGTATTAGATCACAGCTGAAAAAAGGTATATCCAAGCTTGGAAAACGAGGAGGCTCATATGATAAGGTACTCGATTCCTTCTGTTCAATTGATTTTACTGAGGCTTTCTCTGTGGAAGAACAACATTGAGAATCATTTTTCGGCATCAACATAAAATCATTCATGGGAACTAGTTTTGGAGATCTATTTGCCACATTGGAGTTGTCCTCACAAGGGGAGCAATCAGACTCCTGAGCACACAGAAAGTCATCATGTTTTCTTGGGGAAATAGATTCTGGCTCAGCATTCACACAAGGATATTTTCTGTACTGATCTGGATTCTCACCCAATATGACTGGATTATCATCGAGTTGAAGTTGAGTAGGAACAGAGAGGAGCTGACTAAACGGAGTATCCAGCATATCAGGAGGCGCATAAGGGATCTGATAATTCGAACCATTCTGAATTAATGAGTTTTCAGGTCCATCAATATTAATTATAATATTTTCAGAGGGACATTCATTGTGGCCAACCTCAGGATACATCCTTGAGCAGTTTGGATTGGCTACAGGATTAGGTGTTTCAGAGCCCAGAATCATATTTACCATGGAAATAGAATCATCTAATACCATGTAATCCTCTGTAGGAAAGTTTATTGTGTTCTGGTTTTCTCCACAAGTCAAAGACTCTTGCCCAAGATTCAGCATAGATGTGTCAGGCAGCTCATGTGTGTTCAGGTGCCAATCTTTTGCTGCAAAGGCCTCCCAAAGAGAGAGATCCTGTTCAATGAACTTAGCATCCAGTTCACAAGGCACTGCTGGTATGACATGTGAAACTTCTTGAAATGTGGGGTGATAAACTTCAGAAGAGGGTATCGAACTGGAATCTTCAGTTGCTCCACAATCATCTCTGTGATGCTCAATTCTGTTTACTGAATTATTAGTAGATTGACGAATGCTAGCAATGTTTGATCCTTGACTGCATTCAGAAGCTTCGTCCACTTCTGCTCCATCTCTATCATCTTCACTGCTCTGTTGTGCCTTTAAAGAGGAAGATGCTGCAGAATGATTTGAATGGCTAACGAGGGGTAGACCTTGGAACTTTGTAAGCAACCCTGAAGCCAAATACATATCCAGCTTCTTCTTGACAGAAGAATTCCAATGATTTTTTATTGCATTGTCCGTTCTGATGGCAGTAGATATGCAATGGGTTGTAAAAGACAGAAAGCATAAGATGGAATGTGAACAATAAGAGATGTAAAAGATCATAAACTTTTTCAAGAGTGGAATAGATGCTTCCTGCATTTAATTTGTTGCTGTACCTCCCAGGCAAGACCTTTGTTAACTCTGCCCACTTGTTTCCATATATTTGATGGGCACAAATCAAAGCCAACTCCTCATCTTGTGTCCAAGCTTCTTTGTTTATGTTGGGATTAAGATGATTGTGCCACCTGTAAAACGAATTATACAAGGAATGTTTCTGTGTAAGGACCTTAATAATCTCACTCCCCACATATATCGTCCACATAATCATTAGAGAAATTTTTTTTGTCATAAGCCCAATCTCAATGAGTTTCTGAGTATGAAGCTTTTAAAACGTGGAAATGAACTGGTAAAAAGAAAGAGAATCACATATACTTGTGCAAGCTTACCGTTCCCGGCATTGCTTTCCTATTCGTCCAGGAAGATGCTGTGCAATGGTCGACCACTTTTTTGGTCCATATTTTTCCACCAATTCAATCATTGCCTCGTCTTCCTAATAAATAAAGAATTATATTCCTAGAACCTAACCAAAAGAGAAAATATCCAAAAGAAAAAAATCAAAAAGAAGTTTATCAAACCTCTTTTGACCATGGTCCTTTAACAAGTTCTGGATTAAGAACCTTCTGCCACCGGTGTAAGCACTGTACATCTGTTCGATCTTTGAAACACTCGGCTATGTATAATATTTCGTACCAAAGAAATAAAAAAAAAAAAAGCGCAGAGTTAGAGTTTGAGCCTTTGGTTGTCAACATGTATGCACAATAGATTAGCATGAGTCTACATTATTACATTCAAATATACTAATGGTAAATACATATCTCATTAGATAGACCATAGTTCTCAAGAAGAACCATTGCACTACAGCATCTCATAAAAAAGTATTTGATAAAAATAAATATATTTAAACAGGCACAGTTGGAGAAGTTAGAGAACACCAGTGTATCATGTTACAAAGGTAATAATGCCAAAAGTTTTGAATAGTATCTCTACCTATCTTTTTCCAATTTTTTCCTTTGAAGCGTTGAACAGCCATGCGTAAAACCTCATCCTGTTAAAAAAAAGTAAAACAGTTCTTTAGAGTCACAAATCAGAATCCAGCCACCACCGATATATTTTTGAGGATTTAGTAATGGGTAAAAAAACCTATCACAGGTAGTCTTATATGAAATGTAAACTAAACTTTAAAAGAGCAGAACTGTTTTTTGAGAAGTTGAGCAAACATATATTAGTGTCAAATGGTTTCAAAAAAAAAAAAAAAGAGTATATATGTTGATATTTCATTCAATGAGCACAGACTGTACACTGTCACACAATGTGTTTCTTTAACATCCATTTAGCATAAACCTACGATATTCTCACAGGTAATTTATATTTATTTCCTTATGTATCAAAGATGGTTTGCAATTCTACTTAAAATTCTATTTCACCTCTTCCGCAGTCCATTGCCCTTTAGTGGAACGCCTTGTTGGACCACTTGTCCTCCTGAAGAAAAAATAACAAAAATTTCACATATAACAATTTCTGAGCGAATAAAAGTATTACGTCAAACAAAATCCCTGAAGCTAATGCATGCTTTGCAACAAGTGAAACTTCACATATTGATTAATGTACTTATAATGTGTATATTTTGCAACAGCTTTTTCAAAAATTAAAAACGTGCCTTTTACTTCATCAATGTAATCTCAACAGTTAACGCATCACAAACTTTAGCAGAAAATAGATACACAGATTGAAAATTTTTAATTACTACCATATAAGATGAAGAATCAGCATTTTATCAGCTTAAAAAAATTACCCATGTAATTGACGAGCCCTTTGTAGACCATCTCCAGTACCATCTGAAATCGTGCTCCTAGTCCTATCACTTTCCATATTTACTTAAGAAACAAGCCAACATGCATATTCCAATTCCCACACGTTGGCAATTTTCTCCAGAGTGTCTTCTCCAAATCATTATATGCTACTCTATAAATATGCAGGCGCTGTCCCGACCCAGATGAAACCAAATATTAAGAATAAGGGAATATGGAAAATGAAAATGTCAGGACAACGTAAACACACATACTTTACAAATATATACAAAATACAAGGATAAGTAAGAATCCATTCTCTTCAATACTCATCTTATCAAGAAAATCCAAGAGGGTAAGTTCTAAACTATATCAGGGAAGGTTAGGGCATTCAGATTTTTAGCAATGATTGTCCATTCTAAATAGGAGTACATAAAAAATATACAAAATGTACTTTCTTGGGGACAGAACTGTATCTAAATCAACTTAAATTTATTTGAGGCATCTTGGAACTTGAAAATTTGAACACCTATGTACAGCTGAGATGCTTTAGATATAAACTCAAAGGAGAAACAAAATCCAAAATCTTCAAATATTAAGCAAGATTCTATATAAGTTGACAAGAACTTCCTCAAAATTCAGCACCAAACGAAATTCAAATCCCCCCAACAAAAAGAAAAAAGAAAGTTTAAAAAGTGCACTATTTTTAAGGGATGCAATACCTAAAGTTTCAAGGGAGGCCACCAAGCATCAAAGTTACCCATCATTAATCCAAATATTGCTATGCTTTATTAAGCCAATAGAACAAGAAATTTGATCATAACAAAACACAAAATTTCGGCCACTCTAGAGACAGCTCAGGATAGTAGTAACCCGAAACCCAAAAGTCTGATTCTGAAGCCAAACAAAACAGAAAACAAATGCCAATTTCAGCTGGAAGCAAAAGAATGATTCATAACCTAAGAAAATATGTCAAATAATACAAATTTGACCAAGAAATTGCAGGAAATCTCCAATCCCGAATTGAAAAGTTCCTTCAAACAGGCCTCGATAAAGGAATTAAGCTCTCCTACTTAAAACTCAAGTCAAATAAATTGCCCCAAAAGAGGAGCACATTAAGAAAAAAGTGTATTCAGAAAGTGGCATTACTCAGCTTGGCGTGCTTCACTCCAACAATAAAAATGCCCAATTCCCACCCGATCGCCTCACCAATCATCTGCAGATCCTACAGTGGATTTTCCGTGTTTAAATCTTTCACTTCACATAGAAAAAGGGGATCTACAAACATGACGCAGGTTCAACGTATAGACGAATAAAGGAGAAGAAAGCATATTTAGCCGAGACGAGTGTGTTTTGTGAGTGAATCAGTGCGTGAACTGTGTGTTACAAGAGAGTGCAAATTAGATTAGAAGAATTAAAAAAACGGTCCGAAAATTCAAAATAAAAGAGGGCGGAGAAAAAGGTTTCAAACCCTGACGATAATTGGCGAACGACTCTTTGCGCATCAACGGCTGGGAGACTGCCACGTGTGTATTTGTATTTCTTGCTTGGTGGACTTTTTCAAAGATTTAATGCCAAACGGTATTATTTTCCACTAAATTTTCTATCTGAAAAGGATGCGCTTAATTAAATGCCATTTCCCAAAATATAAAGTAGCGTATGTATGTTTTATGGGTGCCACTATTGCCACCAAAACAATGCTAAGAGCACCCGAACTTCTAAAATAATAATAATAAAATTCCTATTATATCTCACTTTTTAATTTACACTCATCTTATATCCAATTAACCTATTTTGCTTAGCCACCCAAAATCATTACTAAATCCACCCAAAATTAATACCCATATATATCAAACCCTAAATCAAATTTAGAAGGAAGTGAAGAACAAAAGAACAAGATACGTAATATTAAATCAAATTTAGAAGAAGAAAGGGAATAACAAAAGAACAAGATGGAAGTAGTTATTTAATTATTGACATCGTTTCCCATTTCGATGGATCTCTGAATGGATTAAGTGCATCAAACTAGATATCCAAAATTGATAATCACATAATTAAAGCACTCTTGGATTGAGGGCTCGAATTCACGTATTCATTTTTTATTATTGTTTCTTCTTCTAATATTTTTTTTATAGATCTGATTCTAGGGTTTAAGTTTTGTTGTATATAGTAATAATTTTGGGTGGATTTAGCAAAATAGATTAGTTGGAGTTAGTGTGGGTACAAATTCAAAGGTAGGATATAATAGATATTTCATTATTAATTTTTTTGGGATTCGGGTGCCAATAGTAATGTGTCGGGTGGCAATAGTACCACCCATGTTTTTTCACATCTTTACCGCAAATTAATTATAAGTTTGGGAAAAATTAGTTCATTAAATTTGCTATATCAGGAAGTCAAATTCAAATTCATAACATCAATATATATTGTTAAATACCAAGATCATAGGATTTTATTTTGAGATTCAGAAAAGGAATAATTTTTTACTTTTTAATTATTTATAGAGTTAAAAATGTGTTTTATGAAGATTTTCTGTTGCTATAAATAATTATTATATCCAATTTGTATACGAAAAACAGATTAATTCAAATGGAGTTTTAAGTTAATCTGCAACATATGACATGTTTTTTTTTTAATTG
Source organism: Pogostemon cablin (assembly GCA_023678885.1). Taxonomy (NCBI): domain Eukaryota; kingdom Viridiplantae; phylum Streptophyta; class Magnoliopsida; order Lamiales; family Lamiaceae; genus Pogostemon; species Pogostemon cablin. The sequence continues at coordinate 10,379,252 of CM042955.1, read as the reverse complement.
GTTTATTGTTAATTGAATACACAATGGAGATTCAATCATCCAAAAGATTGGAATAGTTTGTCACAAATCAAAACCTGATTTTCAGAGAAAAAAAATCAACAAAAATAAGGAATAGGAAGCAACAGCGTTTATGAGATGATATTTTTTGCATTACGTTAAATTCAATCATCATACATAGACGTAAACTATAACATGCACATGCAAAATTTGTTGCCTTCTACCGGAGTGTATGGCAACATCGGGGCACTTTAACCGGTCGGATAACAAAAAACGAAATCTGCATTGCAATAAAAATCATGTGTAAAACTCAAGAGCTTGATCCAAGTGGTGCATTCAAAGAGAGTACCATTCCGTCAGGGACTGAATCAAAGATCTTATTGTAGGGTTGGGTCGATCATATAATGTTCACTTCTGCTTGAGATTGTTCGTATGGTTCTGTAACTCCTCAGATTGTTTCTGATGAACATTACAAGATTGCAGCTTTAATCAATGCATGAATGCAACACGGAGAATTAAGATTCCGAAAACAATTTCAAGCTATTTTTACCTGATATAGCATTTCCCACCATTTATCAGATCTGGATTGCAGCAAGCACCAATCCATGGCCATCTCATGTTCGATTGTGTTATTCTGGGAGTAATGAGAAGTAGCCACAGCTTCTTTCTGGACAAAATGCAGAAACAACAACAATAAAAGATGGACATGGGAGAGTTGGAAACCTAAAGGTAATATTAATATCAATATGCATATATAACTTAGCAGAGAGAGAGAGAGAGCACCGTTTCCCTCTGCATTTGATGCCTAGCTTTGTCAATAGCCAAGTGACCAACAAACGGTGTCTGCTTTCCAGACAACTTAGGTAAAACTCCAAGACATCCGACCAGAGGCCTGCAAATAACACAGTTTTCATTTGTACACCAAGAGACATAAATTAGTTCTCAGATTGAGTATTAAACTGAAACCAATAATTCTCCCTCGTAGTGGTGAATTAGATGCTTGTGGCCACATTCGACACACATCAATAGTAAATTGACTAAGAAAATACCTTTGATTTGGCAACATTAAGCATCCTCCAACCAGTTTCTGTAAAACTCTATATGCAGCATCTTTTGATCCAAATACAACCAAAGCTTGACCTGAAGCCCATTTTTCAAAGGGAAGGGCAAACAAATATCAGTTGATTATGCTCACCAGAAGAAGAAAAAGATGCATGCGAAGAAGAGAATGGAGAGCAGAAATTATAGTATCAAGAGAAGAACAAAGCCATCAGTAAAGTATGAAATTGCATTTTTTTAAAATAATTGTTACACAAAAATAAGATATCCAAGTGTAAATGCATTCAGTGTAAATGCATTCAGTAGACCATTTAAAACATATAACAGAAAAATGTTAAAACCACATACCAGAGTGCGGATTAGAGATTGCAGTATGTTGCACCATTCTAGCTGTGCACATTTCCTGAAAAACATGCCAAATAATATCCTGCAAGAAATATCATTATAGATGACACAACACAAGAATTAAGAAAATTGCAGGAGTAAGTATAAGGGTATAAGGGGATGGTTGACTCTTGCTCGGTTGGCAAATAAAAGATTACATGGCGCAAAGATTTCAAAAGGACAATAATTTTACAGAAATGAGACACTCACCTCCACCTCTCCTGAAGTATATTCTGGATCCAAATTCTGGAGCAAAACTAATTTTCCATCGTCATGAGCACTCTTCATTTTTTCCTCCCAAGACTGAAGACAAAACATAAAGATAGAGAAAATCTCAGCATAACTTTCAGTGAAGGCGCAAGGACAGACAAAGCAGGATATTTACAAAGATTACAAAGATGCCTTCTAAATTCAAGCATGATCATTTGACTTGAGAGGCAATAACAGGGAACTAAAGCTCTCAAAAAGTTTATGCATACCAGATCAGCAAGCATGCATGAAAATGGCAAGGATAGATACCTCAAGACAATAATTGCCGATAGGCTTCTATTAGTATCACATCACCCAACTTATTATACCAGAAGCCAACCATATTTTTAATAATAATGGAAACTGTAGGAACAATATAGCTTAAAAAAATGCACACTGAAACGAGTGAAGAGCCAGCCATTCCCTCAAGTAATACTAGAAATGAAACTGAAGATGACACTGGCATAAAAACTTACAGTACACTGGAGAAAGAATGCCGAAACTTACCAGTTTAATCCATTTACTCTTCTCCTGAAAGCAAATCATAAACAGACAGCATTAGAAAATTACCACACCATGGTAGTAACTTATCACATTAAAATTTCAGACATATTTCCAATTTGTCAAAACATCCTTAGAATAAATCAGAATTTATGGCATGACAACTGAATGTCTGAGGAATCAGTGTATCATCAAAATTGTATCATAAAGGTTCGATACACACAATACAATGAAACAAAAACTCGCACTCAACTAAAGTCCATTATCTAAGTAAATGATTAAAAAATGAAAGGTAAAAAGCAATAAGCATACAATCGAACCCTCACCAAAACAAGAAAAATTTGATGACTCAACATATATGATAACAACATTACACTTGAAGTAATATTAGTAACAATCATACAGAGTTGCACGTCCAATCCTCTTTTACCGGGACACTTTCGTAGGAAACTACATACATCGGCCAAAACTTCAACAAATTGCTTCAATATCCCAAAAATATATATTTCGAGGTCCACCAATTTCTTTAACTTCGTAGGCCAACATCCAATAAAGACAACATTTGAGATAAAATGTTGCATTAATAAACCCGACACAAACTAGCAAATAGATATTTCAACTAGGCACGAGGTCAATTTTTATAAAAGTGCAAAGCATAACTCCAGATAGTGACATCACTAGGATGGAATACCATGCTCTCGGTCTCAATACAGTACAAGATTGTTGAAATGTAATCATTAGCTCTATCATTTGTCCATTATTTTGATCACCTCAAACTTCAAATTATCCAGGGCACCTTCAATACTATAAAGGCCTTCAACAAGATATACTCACACACATCATAATACACTCCAAGACATGTGGCAAATGCGAATACAAAAACCATAACACAATAAGAAAGGTAGGCCGGTAGTAAATAAATATGAGTAACAAAACCGGTCAAGTGCGCCTTTGGCATTTATCTTTAAAGCAAGAAATGGTTTATAATACCACACAAGAGATTTGACCTTTTGAATTTGATGATTGTCCAATGAGGTGTTCCATCTTGGCATATTCTAGCTATTGAGCTTTTTAGGCCCTTGGCCAATCCTTGTGTTAAAGCAAACATACCATATTCCATGGAACGCCCACTCATCAATCATTTAACAAAACAAACCATCTCTTATACCATATGTTTACCTCAATTACCCATCCCACATATTCGTATACTCTTCTCTTTTTTATCATAGGATCTACTACTCGTATTTGTAATTGAATGACTAACCCATTCTTTGAAATGAAAAGGAAGTCTCCAACCAAAACAAATCTCAACAACCAATGAGATTTAGGTTCCTCATCAACTATTCTTGATACTTTGCAACTTCAACAATCTATTCTTCCAACTTCAACAATAGTAAATGCCAAGTAACATGCCTCTTTTGTCCCACAATTATCTTCTCACTTTTCTTTTTTTCCACAATAATTTGCGACAGCCAAAATGAAAATACCATCACAATCTAATAATCCAAAAACACATGAATTTCAAAATTGTCATTCTCACCCAACAAACTACCATATTTTACACTTTATTAATCACTTAAAAAAATATATTACCTCCCAAGAGGTCAATAAAATTAGTCAATGCAGCAACTTTTCATAATATTCATAGTCCAATAAGAGATGAAGGTAGTAGTAACTTTTTTGTTACTAAACAAATAATATTTTTCCAATTTTGATGTGCCTAAAGCACCACGACATGGTGCAATGGAGCAACCAAGCTTTTGAGTGGGCAATAGTACATAACTAAAGGATGCAAACTATTGCATCAACAAATATGTAACTTGCCATCAAGCTATCATCTCTTCTCCTTGTACTTTAGCATCTCTGCTAGTCATTTCCGTTGTCTCTCTTTGATTTTTTTCTAATGCCTCGAGTTTTTCGTAATTTCTCTTTGTCCTAAAATCCAATCAAGACATCACCTTCCCATCATCGCATGGCGGAGAAAAGTTATCAAAGGTCCAAGAAGAGAAATGAGAGAAAATTTAAGTAGATTATATTCACATCCTAGCTCAAATCTCAATCTCAACATAAATCTAATAAGTAAAAGCTAACTCTACAAACTAAAAATTAACATAGCTCCAAAGTTTTAACTAATCAACTATTGATGTTCTATTGCATACAAAAACACCATATAACCAACCACTAAAGCTAAATTTGATGCTCGGAGAAACTTACCAACATCCTTCATGGCTCCACTTGCATCCTAACACATTAAATTACTTATTTAACTTTACATTCACCACAGAGATTCATCTCGATGGGCTGTTAATCCTAAACACAAACTTTTGGAAACCCATGTATCAGTTTCATTAGGCTGACAAATTTGTTAGACTATAAGGTTTAAGTTAAATAATTGAGAATATATAAATATATTAATATAGGAACGAACAAGTAAACAACTAATTATATCCATCTAATCTTTGAATTCTCTAATCTTCATATATATATATATAAAACAAATAAGTTAGCATAATAAGTGTAATAAGCTAACCAAGAGGATGTTGCTCATCTATTTAGGTCTTGTCAATCCAAAGGCATAAGAATATCAACTAAAAGTTTAATCACTTGAGCTTAAGATCGATGGTTTTCAAAATTCCAATGATATTTCAAAAGAATAATATAAAATTCCTAATATTCATACTTCCTAAAACATGGCTTGCAAAATATAGCAAAATCTCAAACAAACATAATAATGTTTGAGGTTTAAATTGCGAAATGGATCTTCAGAGTGTTCAAGCAACCTCTAGGCTTACTTTCCACTAAATTCCCTCTGAGATTTTTATACTCGTCTTCCCCGAAAAAGGGAAAGAATTTGGTCTTACAAACGACCATTGGTTCTTAAATGGCCCAAAAATCTTGCCTATGAAAGAGCATTAACACTCAAAAGATGGCTCTTTTCATTAAACAATAAATCATAGAGGATTATTAACTTCTCATCACATTCAAATCTCCAAGTTGCACCAAAACTATTAAAAATAAGATGCTTCAAACGAGGCATTTGGCTCAACTTACAATTGGTCTCCGAGTGACTTCAATAACTTGGCATCCGACTTTCTCACCTTTTTTCGATCTCGAGATTAATAAATTAGACGTGTTGTCACTAGAAAGCTTGGTGTCCTCATTATGAGATACCTTCAAAGCCACTCCACCAAACTTTGATTTTGGCTTGTTTTCAAAGGAAGCCACAATTTTTGATAATTTTTTTGTTTCACCAACACAAATTTTATCCTTGGGCTTTTTAAAAGTATTGTCTTTACCACCTTCCGATTGGTTGGTGGCACTATCAAATTTGGCTTTCTTATGAGATCTTTCTTCTGTAGGGCATGAATTACCAGTTCGTTTCTTCTCCTTGTTCTCATGAGACTTTTCACGCTCGACATTTGGCTTTTCCTTGGTCAAATCAGCACTTCTCTTTAGCGGCCTTTCCATTGTAGTTGAACTTTGAACTAATTTTAGAGCTTGCCGGGAACCCTCCAAATCCTTATTGGAACTTGTTTTCAGCGTATCATTGAGTGAGATATTAGTTGTTGGTGACCTCGGTATTTCATCACATGAAGCAGGGATGGATGTTGACGGTCCGTCTCTACAAGCGCTCACATTTTTACCAAGTTTTTTATCCTTTTCTGTAAAACCAGAATCTTTAGCGCGTGCAGACTCTGATTTTTCTCTAGAAGGGAAGGAATTTGATTTTGATAGTTTTCCCTTTGAAGCATTGAAATCTTTGGTTAATTTGGAATCTGTTTGAAGTCCAACAGCACCCTCAGCATGTCCAGGTTTTGACGCTTCTATAGACAAAGGTGATTTTTTCATCTTTGATAACTTCCCGTCCAAAGAAACGGATTTACCGACAAATTTCACATCTTTTATACAGTCATCAGAGTGCTTAAGTTCTGATTTTGCATCATTTGACACCGCAGTACCAGTCAATAGCTGAGCTGAATTATTTCCAGGGCTAATCACACTTTGTAACCCACTTGTACCTTCACTTTTCATGGATAAAACCATAGCATCAGAAGGTATATCTTTTAAATAACAAGCTTTTCTTGTGGATTTTAAACCCTCTTCAACTTGAACCTCGTTGATTGATTCTATGTCTTTAAACTCAACTTTATCATCATTTAAATTGCACCCATTTCCAACAACCAAAATACTTCTCTTCTCTATGGTGACGTCAATAGGTGCAGTATTTCTACAAGAACCCATATCAACGCCAGCAGATTTTTTCCCAAGTACTCTTCCATTCGGCAGTGATGGAATCTGCTTTTTATCTTCTTCTTCTTCTAACACGCCACCATTAAATGTATCCGGTTTCACATTGTTCGATTGTTGGGTTGACAGCTTACCTGCATGGTTTGGTGTCTCATTGCATGCAACAACTTTTCTCTCATTTGGATCAAAATTACCATCCAGTGTGAAGTCACCACATCTTTTGTTAAATACATACTTAACTGTGACACAATAGCAAAACAAAGAAATTAGATATTAAAACAATAATGATCCTTGAAAAAGCATGAGAAACCATCCTCGTCTTGTGTTAACTGTAGCCACATAAACTCGGTCAAAAAAATATCAAACATACTACCTTCAAGCCCACCAACTTTATTATCAATCTGATCTGACATAGTACAGCTTCCAACATCAAAGACACGGTGAAAGACGTAATCAGCCATTTGAATCTGTTCAGCTGAAAGCTGTGGATTTCTGTGGTCCGTTGAAGTGCAGACAACATTGCATTTTCCAGCAATTGCCTCCTGTTTAAATCATGTACCATGACATGCTCCAATTTAATTCACTAGCAATAATGCAATTTTTTTTTTTTTAGGGGAGGGGGATGTAACATACAACAAAAAATGCAAGTCCAGATGCCTTTTTTTTCTTTTTTTTCTTTTTGCAAGAAATAACTAAATTGACTACAAACCATAGCACCGATCTCTGACTAATTTTGAAACAAGATGACCATTAATTTCTATAACCAAATAACTATTAAAGCAAATGTCCAACCGAATATATGATACTCTTTCCGCCCCAAAGACCGTTTGTTTGTCCCATAAATCATTAAGTAGTTAAGTAACCTAGTCTGCGTGAGTTGGGGACTAGATTTAAATCATAAACAATTCATCAATACAGAACATTTAACTTGATAACACTAGCTAGAAGATTTGTATATTACCAGCGGATTGATATTTGAGAGACCAATCCCTTCCCCGGAAGCAAAGAAGAGTTCATTTTCTTGAACCTCTACACCTTCTAAATACTTAGAAATTTCAGAGGGACGGAAAAACCATTGAACCTTTATCCTTCTTTCCATGAGAGCATTTTCCCAAATCTTAACCAGTTTTGCAATGTAGGGAGCTGGTTGACCCGCCTTATACATAAACACACAATCGTACAAGGCGTAATCAACTCCATCATAAGTAAATGACTCGTAAAATCGGACATCTTTTTTCTTCCCTCCAATGCCTCGTTTTATACCCCACTTGAGTTCAGGTTCATCCAGTTTCTCCGGCTCAGGCAAAGACGACATACCTTTACTCTAAACTTCGAGACTGTCAACAGGTAAGGACCCAAAAATCTCAGAAAAGGAACAAAAAATCACAAAAAAAATAAATAAAAAAAATAAAGACGCGTGTAAAACCCTAAATCAGTATCAATTGACGCGCGATCGGATGTGGCTCGATTGTTGCGCCCAAAAGTGGAATCAAAGCGACAAATCGCACTCGACGCCCATAAATGCCGCGCAATTTGCCGCCATTCTAGAGACATTATACAGTAGATAGCATATCGCGATGAGGTTTAATCGATGGTTTTCCAGCATACTCCGCTGCAAATCGAATAAAAATTAAACGAGCCAACGCAATAATAGAATCTTCGACGCCAGTGGATTTATGCCCTAAATTTATATGATGGGCTGCACTGCCCATACGAGAGTAAGAAAACAAATTTGAGTTTGGCGGCGTATTACGAAAAGGCCCTTTGCTATTAAATTAAATTGTTGAAACTCTAATGTTATTATAGACTATGAGAGTGGATGGAAAGCATTGTGGAGTTTAAAAGGTGAAATTTTTATTGTGGAGGGTGTGCAGGATGTTCTCCCGTGCAAAGAAAAATTATTCAAGAAAGGCGTCGTAGAGAACAAGATGTGTGATGTATGCTCAGTAGATACAGAGGACAGGTGGCACATATTTGTTACATGCCGATTTGCTGGATGTTTACAAATTGTTATGAAGTGTTATCAAATGTAATTGTAAGGGTTGAATGTTTGCGTGAGATTGTCCTTCTGTTACTCCAAGAATTATCAACCTAGAAAAAGGAAGCATTTGTCACGGCATTATGGCAGATTTGGATGGAATGAAATTGTCTTGTGTGGAATGGAAATATGAATACAGCTCCGAGAGCAGTATATTCAGCTACCAACGTTTTAAGAGAATGGACAACAGCTAGGAAAACACATGAGAAGAATAGTCTAATTGCATCTTGTAAAGCATGACATAAACCGTCTGCAAGTTATACAGAAGTGAATGCTGATGCTGTTTTTTTTCCTGATAGTGGAGATAGGTGTTGGGATGATCATTCGAGATGATGAAGGTTAGGTTATATGGGACTTAATGAAGCCCTAACATGGATTAAAGAGCTAGGACTTCAACGAGATATTTTTTAGACCTACTCTAAAGTCGTCTTCGATACAGTTTCATCAGCTCAAACAGAGGTTTCAGTGTTTGGAGATTTTATTTCTAGTTGCAAACAATTATTTTTACAAAATTATTTTTACTCTGTCCGTCACGTTCATCGTACTGCCAATGATTTGGTACATCATATTGCTCAGGCGTCGCGATCTGTCTTTAACCCCTTTTGTTGGGTCGAGCCTCCAATTTTTGTGGATGGCCTTATATATATATTGTCACGCCCCGACCGCATACGGAACGCGACAACCGCCACGTTAACCATAAAATTTGCGGAATTGGTGCACTCCACTCCAAGAAAATTTATAGAAAACGTAAGCCTTGCTATCAAGTACATGTAGGATTGAACAACTGATAACAACGGGTACCACCCGAGGACATCACTTTCATAACGTATCAACGAGAATTTACAAATATATAAAATACAACGTTGTAACTCAGTCTGAAGAAAATATACACAAGCGATATAACATCGCGAAAGCCAAAAAAATATACATCAAGGGGGTTACCAGATATAAACTATACAATCTCGCCAATGGATCTGCCAAATTTTACACAAAAAGAAAAGTACCAAAGCACTGATCAGATAACGAGCAACGATAGGCAACCTCCAACAAAAATATATCAACAGCCTGAAAATGAAGGGAATGATAGGGGTGAGCAAAACCACTAGCTCAGTAAGGTGATAAGTCAGTCACCCCAACCCTTATACGAAGCATGTACTCACACTCGCGGCTCATAACATAAAATCCAACATTTCGTCCCACATCAATTATTTCTTACTCAATATACAAATTAACTAAAATAAAGCCTATGTACGCATTTACGAATAACACAATTTATTCAAACATGTTATCACATAAAAAACTTGTGGGTAGCCAATATCCTTCTCGAACTGAGCTCTCCATCGAGAGTCAGTCCGAGCCCGTCACCGTTACTCTAGACAAAATGCATGTTAATGTTCTTTCTCAACGCACACCAAGTGCTAAAGTTCACAATTCAATATCGATGTGATCCCTGAAATGATCAAGCATATACACATATATGACATGCATGTCCCATACCGGTGACGTTGACTGAGTCTATAATAGACTGATCCATCTAACGATCACCTTTCAGAGTATCAATATTTGGCAAATGGATAGGTACCCCGTTAGATCTAACTGGTCAGGGTTTGCCAAGCCACGGGCAACTTGTTTGTCACTCTAACTCACCCGAACCGCGACAATTCGGGCTACAAAATTAATGTCGCTCCAACTCACCCGAACCGTGACCAATTCGGGCTACTTAACCTCGGTACCAGGTATGCATATGCATCATCAAATGCATAACAACTCAAGTCATAGTCTTAATCAGCACACAAGTCACAAGAATAACAAGAGATCAATTCTCAAATAATTCACAATAAATAATATCAGATATCGAGCCGACAAGACTCTATAACATAAATTAAAATCAACAATACTCATAACATATGGCCGATAGGACTCTGTATAAAAATATATAAGATAATCCATGAACCATATTAGGCCAATTAGGCTCAAATCAGAACAATCGAGTCAATCAGACTCTTACCACATAACACATTACCAAATAATTTTCTTATCAATTGACTAAAAAAATGAATGCAAACTTGTCGAGGGTCCACACTTCCCATAAGAGAAGGCATTCCCGAATTATCACCTCACGAGAAAATAACTAACTATCTCCGGAATATAAAGTCGGTCCCTTGCCCTTCGTCGATAGTTCTTTACCTAAAAAGGAGATAAGCAAACAAATACAAATCAATATACATAACTATTATGCGATAACATCGCCTTTCATCGTTAAAAAAAATCTTAATCAAGCTCGAGCGAGTCGATATTAAATAAAAACAGCCCGTAACTTCTCAACATCAACTCTTAATCTCACATAACCCATTTCAGATCATTTCTTAAATGAAACGATAGGAAATAAATTTGAATTCGACATAAAAATTCTGAAATTTTCCAGTTAGCGGCAGTTTACGAGAAAAATCATAACTAATTGTAGAAAAATTGGATTGAGGCGTTTCAAGTGGCTATGGAAAGCTAACGAATTCAGCTACGTATAAAAATTGAGTTTGCAAATTTCTGAGAGCAATAGCTATGTCAAAAGTAGTTCGAACAGTAGCTGCGAATTTGCCCAATACCAGAAAGAAATACCCAACAAAATTACAAAATCATGGAAAAAGGAAGCTTGATTTACACATTACTTACCTCAACGTAACTTAGATACCACCTAAAATGAGAGTTTTAAGAGATAATTTGATCTTTAAGGGTTTCTCCTCTCCATTCTCTATTTCCCCTCTTTTCCTCTCTTTCTTCTCACGTTTTTTTTTTTCTTTTTATTGTTATTATGAAATAATGTAGCCATAATAATAATATCTATCTCATTTAAGTGGGCTGGCCTTTGGGCCACAAAAATAAATAAATTTTTGGCTAAAAAAAATTCTAATTGGGTTAAGACATTATATATATTTTGTTCATGTGATCTCAATTAATAAATCAGTCGATTTTTGCTTTAAAAAAATTTATTTGTAATACGAGAGTATTAATATTTTTTGAAATAGAAAGTAGATAAAATTAATACATGTACTTGGTGTGTGAATCATCTATTTCCATTATAGCTTATCCAACATATGGAAATGGAACATTCTCCATCTTCGATGTAAATTATGATGTATTTTAGAGTTTTTCATTGTAGCAGCTGAATTAAAGTGTTTGCTCTTTTTTCTATTTAAATTTAAATTATGTGAATGTGTATATTTAGTTTAAATAATGTGCATGTGTTTATGTTGCTTAAATAATAATTTATTATTGTTTTAATTTTGTTTGTATAATTACATCATAGGGTGTTTATCATTAGCAGAGAAAAATATATTTTCTGATTAGCCGAGCGTCTCCATAAAATTCTTTAAAGAAACTCTCTCCCCTTTAATCTTCATTTGATGCGAGACAAGAAGAACTACTTATTCTATTTCGACAAAACCAACAATCTTCACACTGACAAAATAAAAGAAGAATCATTGTCTTTACCAACATTCAATTCGCAATCCCGATAATCATCCTACCATATGAGTTGATCACTTGGAATAAGTTATTTCCGGCTCTCGACTTCCTTTAAAGTTCATCAGCTATCGATATACTTCCACACTCACATTCATTTGAAGTAAATGTGTGCAAACTTGTGGTACATCTAACATTACTGTATATTTTTCCATGACAAATGTCATGTCATAAGGATGTACAATTTATCCTCATAAAAAATCCACGATATTAGCTCTACATTCAGAGTTATTTGTCGCACCAACTCCACCTTGACCAGCTACCACCACCATTGCTCCACCTTTGAGCAATTATTGTCACTGTACCGACGTTGACATTGCTACATTCTACCGCCAAGCCACAACAGGCTTGTCCAAACATTTTTCTATTGAAAGTGTTGTCGCTTGAAGCCGATTATAATCATTCAGAACTCTCGATGTTTTCCCCCACTTGTCAATTAAATCAATGCTACTCTTTACCAAGTTATTCTTGTTGGTTAAGCCAAATCCACCACTGTGAGTACCATGTCATTGATTGAGGATGACTTTCCTTTCAAAGTCTTGTGTAATATAGATTGTAGCAATACATCCTTGATTTATACTTGCCCCAACTTAAAATTGATTGTACCATCAAAATTCTCAACATTAAATTTTATAGAATTCTAAACATATTTTGTTTACATACCCGAGTTTAATGAATAACCATTTTTTTAATATAATGATGTGGAATATCAAACTACGCTACACCCACATATCATACTCAAAATTTTAAAAGCCTGAACCGGACTCTGATACCATTTGTTGTGAGAAGCAGATTCCCATTCATTCATGTGGACAAACAAAATATAATTGAAAAAAATAGAAAAAGAACAACATAAGGATTTATATGAAAAACTTCAAAATTGGAGAAAAATAACGAAGCCAGAAAATACCACTATGTAAAACTTTTAATATATTTTACTCTAATAAATATAATAATATTTTTACCCTCTTTAATTGCAAATTAATATTTTTTTCCTCTTATTTTATTTTACAATTTAATTCATATTATTTTCCATTTCGTGTACTTCAAATTTCAAATTATAACTCTCATAATTAATATACATAATTTTTGGGATAAAAAAGTCCGTCTATATTTATTCAATGGAATGAGCAATAATTTTTTATCACATAGTACATATTTTCATTTTTTCCATTCGGGGCTAATAATAATAAGAAAATATGCCTATAAGGAATAAATCGCACTTACAAAATATAAGGGTAAAATTGCCATTTTACAACATTTGTATTAAGGCGGTCTCACATACAAGCCGACACAGCGCAAATTTATAAAAGGATAGCCGTTTTTAATTCGCAAAAACAAAATAAAACAATCAAAAATTTGAATCGAGATTCTTGAAGACTCCCCTCCCCTCTTCAAGATTTCAAGATTCTTGATGTATGCATACAATCAGTACGCCAGATTCAATTTCAATTGATTTCAATCTTGAATGGATTGAGTCAATCTCTTCAAGATTTCAAGATTCTTGAATGCACACTATATGCGTTTTCAAGATTTCAAGATTCTTGAATGCACGTAGTACGCCTTTACGAGATTTCAATTCAATAGACGATACTTGAGAAAACCATCTCTAAGGCGAGAAGTATTTCAGCTATGGATTCTGATACGCCTCGCTCACGCATTGATAAGGTTTTACCCAGATAATTTCAAATTTTATTACCTGGTATATTATATTCATTGTTCAACCGCATATTTTGATCTTTGCTTCGTCATCTTGAATGGGTTGAATCAATGTGCATGTGTTTTTCATATGTGCAGTTGACATTATTTATTTCAAGAAACTAATTTCCATGAGTGAATTTTGAGTTTTCAAGAAACACTAACTTTGCCCTAGTTCTAAACTTCTAATTAACTGCTATTTATGTATTTCAAATGATTTTGCAGTTTTTCTCTTCAAAGAAAAAGAGAAAGATTTTGTCTCCGGCTTCAAAATCTGGGAGACCTGAAAAAGAAGCCAGAGTACAAATTGATGGCTCACCTAGTGCAAAAGGGTCCTTGGAAAGCTATTTAGAAAAATCAAAGGTTGTGGAGAACTCAAAGGATGGTACATTAGCCGCTAAATCGTCGAACACTGTTGCTGATGAGAGCTGCAGTCATGTTCCTGTTAAGAGAAATTTAACATTGGACAGTAGGCTGTTATATGAAGATGAAAGTCGAGATCTCCCACATGTGGAGCCACAAAGCCATGAAGCTTCTGCAGTTGCTCATGGATTGAAAAATGAATTGGCATCTGGTACAAGCAGTAATGCTGCAATGGGTATCCAGAAGGATTCTTCTGAAATTGAAATTATTGCACAAGACTCTTCACTTAAAGAGTTTGCATATGACTTTTTGTCATTGTGTTGCAGGTAGTATTTCTCCTCTTATTGCTCCTCCACGGGGTATTTAATTTTTCCTTTCATTAACTTATATATCTATCACTGGTCGATAACCATCCTCATGGACATGTTGCTCAGTTTTTTGTTTCACTTTCTGACAATTTTTACTTCCCACATGCAGTGGGTTAAAAAGCAGTATAATGCCTTCAGAAACAAAAGAGATTGCAGCTAATGGATAAAGTAAACCATCCACCCTCCTGCTAGAAGATAAAAGAAGGCATGACATGAAGGAAGCATATCAATCTAAGATTCAAAACGACTCCTCTCCGAAGGCGGCCCAGGCTAAAGTTGTTGATGAAACTGGAGATCTTGGTAGTAATTGTTCGGAGAAGGTATTATATCATGTAAAAGATATATGTATCCTCCATCAGAAACAACTTTCATGATTTAACTTTCATCTTGATAGGTTATTATGGGTGATAATCCCTTTACATCACAAGCAAGTCTGAGGAAATGCAGTTATACATCTGCTCATTGTACTGATGACTGTGAAACCCCTGGTTCTATTCGTAGCCGAATTGAAGCTCAAGAAACTCCTAAGTCAACTCGAGAAGTTCCATGTTTTCTCCTGGAGACGAATTTTGGAATGAAGCAATTCTAGTTGCTGATGGGCTGATGGATCCAAATGGTCGTCTTTCTTCCCATGTTGCCAATAGTAATGAAGCTTTAAAGGTGGACTATGGGATTCAAAATTCAAACAACGTAAAAAATGGAGTTTGTCTTGGTCCATTAAGCACTACTCTGAATAGAGGCAAAAATATTGTTTGTGATGCTGGGGCTAGTTCTGCTGTGGGTACATTAGGGCTGCATGTGAAAGATCTGAACAAAGATATTTCACCATTACCTGTGAAGCACTTTGACTTCAGTCTTGAGGCTAAAGTTTTTGACAAGGAGATACCACCTGATAGTATTTATCCCAAGGATGAAATTTTAACCTGCAAAGCTGAGACACTTGCATCTATCAGTCACCCCACTTCTTTACAGCTTAACATTGATTCCAAAAGAACTGAGGAGCATGTGAAGCAAAATCTCCCCACTGTTGTATCTAATACACCAAATAGAAATTATAACAAGATTGTTACTAATGAATCCAAAAGCAGCTGTACTCGCATGTGAAGCAAAATCTCCCCACTGTTGTATCTAATACACCAAATAGAAATTATAACAAGATTGTTACTAATGAATCCAAAAGCAGCTGTACTCCAGCGAGTTCGTCAATAAAGGATTGCTTGGATCTCAGTAATTGGCTTCCTCTTGAAATATGCAACATATACAGCAAAAAAGGAATATCAAAATTATATCCCTGGCAGGTAGATTTTAAAATTTTTACTCAGCTGTGAAACAAGCACACATACTTAAATTTTCCAGAGCATGAGAGTGCCACAAGCCAGTTGATTGAACGCATCACATACTATAAACCATTATGGTGGTTTATAGAGTTTTCAGCTTATGATTTTTTATATTAGTGTGACTGCGTTGTTCTTTTCTTTTCTATTAAAAATCTGAACTATAGTAACATTTTCTTCAGGTTGATTGCCTTCAAGTTGATGGTGTCTTGCACAATCGGAATCTTGTTTACTGTGCCTCTACAAGGTTATTCTATTGATCATTCTAATGTTGAATACATCTTCCATCCTTTTTGTTATATGGCCTTGTATTATTTTTAAGTGTCATGCAACAGCTGAATATATTTCCACCACCGAGTTCCCATTGTTTATTACTAATCTATGGAGTTATAGAGCTATTATTGTTCATCTAAACTATGTAGATCTACTGAAGTAATTTTAGAGTAAAGCTTAGCTTAGCTGTTACATATGTGTCACAATATCTAGACATCTTTCAGTTTAAAAGTTGGAAGTGGTGGAAAGTTGATGGTCAGGTATTCGAGTAGTAATTCATCTCATACTCCAAAGCTATTTTTCCAAGCCAATATCACTAAAAATGTTGAGTATGTTTTAAAGGAATTTTTTTTCTCATTTCCAATTCACTGCTTAATGACTGGAGGATAATTTTTTGAAGAGCATGCACCTGTAAGGTGCAGTGTAGCTAAAAAGATGTTCATGCATTGTATTTCTGAAGAATATTCTGTTGAATGTGTTCATCCTTCTCATTTAAAGGATGAAATGTGTAAATGTTGCAATGGATGCTTGCTTAATGTAACATAAGAATATGGAGCGGTGTTTACCTTTCATATGTTAATGATCCTGTATAAGTTGTCACTGAAGATTCCATATGCCAGCTGAGCAATTTTATGTTTTTTTTAATTATTATTTTTTTAATGCCTTTGTTTCATCTACTTTCTATTAAAATATTTTTCTTTGGTTACCATAGTGCTGGTAAAAGTTTTGTTGCTGAAATACTAATGCTGCGGAGAGTTTTAGCAGATGGAAAAATTGCCCTTCTTGTGCTTCCATATGTATCTATCTGTGCAGAAAAGGTTTATTTATTTTAATTTTTGTTTTTAGCTTTTAAAAGACAATGACAGTTTTTGGCTCACGTCTGATGACTTATTCTCATTTCTGGAACATGTAGGCTGAACACCTTGAAGTTCTTCTGGAACCAGTTGGTAAGCATGTTTGTAGTTTTTATGGAAACCAAGGTGGTGGTTCCCTTCCCAAGGATACATCTGTGGCTATCTGCACTATAGAGAAAGCAAATTCTTTGATAAACATGTTACTAGAATAGGGTCGTTTATCGGAGCTTGGGACAATTGTTATAGATGAGCTGCACATGGTATCCACACTGCCATTTTCAGCTTGTAATTTTACAATTTTAACCTAAGTCTCATTCTTACATCTGAATTGCTATAATGAACAATGGCAGGTTGGTGATCAAAGTCGGGGTTATCTTTTGGAACTCTTGTTGACGAAGCTATGCTATGCTGCTGGTGAAGGCAATGTAGAGTCTTCTAGTGGGGAAAGTTCAGGGACTAGCAGTGGGAAGTCTGATCCAGCTCGTGGCCTCCAAATCATTGTAATGAGTGCCACACTACCAAATGTTGCTGCGGTTGCTGAATGGCTTCAAGTAAGTATTTCTTGATATTCAAAACATTATGAGCTTGATGCTGTTACCAGATAGCTTGTCTTCAGTTAAATGGTGAATGTTCAACCTTTTTGACTAGTTTAGGTTTGCAGCCCTAAGCAACCTTGTAAGATTCCTCTGTTCAGTCAGTTGCTTACCTCAATTAAATCAGTCCATAATTAGATGTACTAAAGTTTCTGATCAACGAAGGTTGTCAGCATTCACTTCTAATTCAACTCATTTTCTTACTTAATTGTTGGAAACTTTACCTGTAAAGTAAAATTCAATTTTGTAAAGCAGTTTTGTACTATTGTTAATAAGGTTATATTGTTCATCTGTTCTTCAGATTTATAGAAAACTGGATCACTCCCATTCCATGGCATACAAGAGTGTTACCGTTGCTTGATTTACAAAATTTTGAACTTTATCCAAGTATAAAATGACTGAGCAATTTAATCCTGAAAATTGTACGAGTACTTTTGATGGCCTAACTTGGTTGTCAACTCTAGCTTTCGCGATGGATTCGTGTACTCTCCCTCCAACCGTTTCGATATGTAAGTTACCCTAAAAGTATGTCCCGCTGACAGACAACATATGGTTGCAATAAATTTAATAACATTGAGACAGAATAAGTTAAATTTTTTTTGTTTAAGTAATGCATATGAGGTCTCTTTATGAATTTGAACCTTAAGGCCCTCTATGTCAAATGAGTACTGATAGTATGTCAAGTGTATTCTGAGTTCAGTTCTGAATGCTTTTCTTTATCAAATGTGAGTTTCATGTCATTTTTGTAACTGGTAGTAGAGTTCAATATGTTCAATGACGTTTGTTGTATTTTCTCTTTTACTGAATTTATAAATCTCCCCAAGTATGTCAAGGTACACAATGAAAAAGGTAATCTTCTTGGTCTTGCTAAGAGTTTCAGGAGGCCATGTTAAGTGATTTACAGTCGCTCATTATGTGAATAACAAATGGTTAATGAACTGATGTGATATCTAATTTAATTTTGCAGGCTGCACTTTATGAGACAGAATTTTGACCCGTCCCATTGGAGGAATACATTAAAATTGGCAGCACAATTTATAACAAAGAAATGGAAATATTTAGGAAAATCCCGAAGGTGGCTGACCTTGGTGGCAAAGATCCAGATCACATAGTTGAACTCTGCAATGAGGTTTTAGCTTCTCTTTGTTTCTTCAATAAAATTTTCTTGCTTTGTATTGATAGATTATGAGATGTTGAATCATATTACGTTGTCCAAGAGGGTCACTCGGTGCTAATATTTTGTTCCAGTCGAAAAGGTTGTGAATCAACTGCAAGGCATATTGCAAAGTATCTCAAGAGATTTTCTGTGAGCCCTCGCAGTGAGAAAGATGAGTCATTTGATGTTGCTTTTGCTATTGATTCATTGCGAAGATCACCTGCTGGGCTGGACCCTATACTAGAAGAAACTATTCCTCTTGGAGTTGCCTACCATCACGCAGGGCTTACGGTATGTTAGCTACACCTTATTAGTTTTTGTTGTGTTGAGCTTATGCAGTCAAACCTAAGTTATGCATTTTCATTATACCCAATTTCTTACTCAGTACATCTTTGTAAAGGTTGAGGAAAGGGAAACTGTTGAAACATTTTACCGCAAAGGACTAGTACGTGTTTTGACTGCTACGTCAACTCTAGCTGCTGGGGTTAATCTGCCTGCTCGAAGAGTAATATTCAGACAACCGCGCATTGGTCGTGATTTTATTGATGGGACAAGGTACAGGCAGATGGCTGGGCGGGCAGGTCGCACTGGCATTGACACAAAAGGAGAGAGCATAAGTCTTTCATTGTATTTGTACCCTCTTCTCTTCTTTGTCCTAATTATTTCTGGAATAATGCCGCTTTTGTACAGGGGGTTTCCTTGAAGTTGTACATGCACTCTATCCTGCCTATTTATGTTGAACACCTTTTTTCATTGATTGAAAATTAGTCAGCCGCTATTTCCCTTTGTTACTTATATTGGTTGGTCAAAACTTGCGGATAAAGTAATCTGTTCTTCTTTTAGTGCAGAGTTATATCTGTATTCTATAACAGTTTTTAAATTATCCAACAGGTGCTACTTTGCAAGCCAGAGGAAACCAAGAAAATATTAGCACTACTTAATGATAGTTGTCCTCAACTTCAGTCTTGTTTGTCAGAAGGAAGGAACGGTATGATCCATGCAACACTTGAGGTTGTTGCTGGAGGAATTGTTCAAACAGCTAGTGATATTCATCGATACGTGAGGTGTACTCTTCTCAATTCGACAAAACCCTTTGAAGATGTTGTTAGATCAGCACAAGATTCCCTTCGATGGTTATGCCATAATAAGTTCCTTGAATGGAGTGAAGAGACTAAGTTATACACCACTACTCCCCTTGGCCGTGCGTCTTTTGGCAGTTCTCTGTGTCCGAAAGAATCACTAGTAAATATCTTATTCTATTTCTTGTTATGCACAGTGAAATATGACACTCTTCATGTTTAAGGCTGGTTACTTTGACCAAGCTCTTTAAGTGATTTTCTTTTTTCTTTTATCTCATCATTAATGTAGTTGATCTTACACTAAAGATCATATTATTTGGGCAATCAGTTAACTTTGAATGCTCTGTAGATTGTGCTGGATGATCTCATAAGGGCAAGAGAAGGTTTTGTTCTGGCATCAGATCTGCATTTGGTATACTTAGTAACTCCCATTAACGTTGATGTGGAGCCAGACTGGGAGCTGTATTATGAGAGAGACATGCAGCTATCTCCTTTAGACCAGGTATGCACATAATGTCTCAATTTTCTTCAAGTTATGATGTCCCACGAAATTTTTAGTTGTAGATTTTTTTTAATTTTTTTTTTCAAGTTATTAGCTTACACATCTTAGAGCTCTGCTTATATTTGCTTTAGTTGAAATTAAAATTCCACCTCAGTGAGTTTTCTGTTATTGAATTAAAATTCAGAAGAACATAGTGTATGGATTCTAAATAACTCCAAGTAGAGATGAAATTTGGAGGGCTGTTAGCAATGCTTTCAAGATTATACACATATGCTTCTACGGTTTTGGCATCTTGTATTTTGAAAGCTGTTTGCGATTGGAATTCGTCTATCCAGAATCTTAACTCTTTTCTGGCTGAATATTGAAACTAATATAAAATTTAGAAGTGAAATATTATGCAATGAAGCAGTTTGTTCAGGTTGATTTCTGAGCGTACATATTTTGTTTTATCTAAAGCTGAATTATACATGAGTGCAGTACATTCTTATAACCCTTTTTTGGGTGCAGTCTGTTGGCAATCGAGTAGGAGTGCAAGAACCTTTTCTAATGCGAATGGCTCACGGTGCGCCCCCTCGACTGTTGCAAAGATCAAAGGACAGTGCCAAAAGTGTCCAGGGAAAATTTGTTAACAGACTTGGGATGTCAACCAACGGCGTGCTCTCGGATGCGCAGATGCTTAGAGTGTGTAAACGGTTCTATGTTTCTCTTATCTTGTCACGTCTTGTTCAGGTAAACTTGTTTCATGCCATGGTGCCATCAGTTTCTCCTTTCTAGCCCACTGCCCTCTTCTGTTTGGATTGAGCCTACTCTTTGTTATGCTTATGCAATTTCATGTAAATTTAGGCATATTATATGGTGATTATATATTTTTTCAAGTATGACATACTCACTATTTTATTATATCGCCCACTCATTCCCTCCCCTAATTTTCCAGCCAACTGCCATGTATGGTATGAATTAATTCCCCATCATAAGCTTCCCTAACAGTTCATCTTATTGAGTTTGGTTCACCTGAATTATTTTGCCCATCTATTAGGTTCATGTATCCTTTGCATCATCAAATTGCTCACTGCCATGATGTCATTAATCTGTGTTTATAACAGTCCTGACGATTGGATTTTCCAATGCTGGAATATAGGAAATACCAGTTGGTGAAGTTTGTGGAGGTTTTAAAGTTGCTAGGGGAATGGTACAGTCTTTGCAAGAAAACGCTGGAAGGTTTGCATCTATGGTCTCTGTATTCTGTGAGAGGCTTGGTTGGCATGACCTTGAAAGTTTGGTTGCCAAATTCCAGAATCGTGTTTCATTTGGAGTTAGGACAGAGATTGTTGAACTTACCTCCATCCCCTTTATTAAGGTATGAATTGCTTGAAACACTGGTATTTATAAGCGTATGGTCAATATTTTAACTGGTTTTTGTTATATTTAGGGTTCCCGAGCTAGGGAGCTGTATAGGAGTGGTTTGAGGACTCCTCAAGCTATTGCTGAAGCATCGATTGCTGAAATTGTCAAAGCTCTTTTTGAATCTTCTTCGTGGAGTGTTCTTGGTAATTTTTTTTCCTTGGGGGGTGGGGGGTGAGGTGTTTGGGTGTTTGTTTTACTACCTCCGTCCATCTTTAATCTATTCATTTTACCATTCTGCCGTCCACTCTTAATCTATCCATTTCCCCTTTTAGACACATGGGACCCACACACGCAATAATACAATTAAAATATGGGACCCACACACTCCACTAGTACAACTACCCACTACACATAAAATAATAATACTCCTTAATCTACGCACAAAAAGCGAACGGATAGATTGACAATGTACGGAGAGAGTATTTTTTTTGGTGTTATATTAATCACGTCTTCTCTGTGACCTTAGAAGTCTCAGCTCAAAAGAAGTTACAAGTGGGAGTTGCCAAGAAGATTAAAAATGGTGCCCGGAAAATTGTTCTTGAAAAGGCTGAAGAGGCAAGGGTTGCTGCATTTTCGGCCTTCAGATCTCTTGGACTTGATGTTGCACAGTTCTCTCGGCCATTTGAGGCCCCTCAAAATGTGGCTATGTCATCTTCAGGGGAGGAGTCTACAAGTAGCTATGTTTTTCTTCAGCAATCTAAAACCAGTCTAGGTGTACCGTTGTTTGAGAACAGACATGTTGATGAAGAAAAAAATACGGATCTTCTACCAGCTGGTTCAGTTATGGTAAAGTCAGAAAAAAATACACAAGGTGAAATGATTGTGGAAAAGCCTGGCTTGCCTGATCACCAGTCTAATACCCTTGATAACAATAAAATTATTACTACTAACTGCACCAGCAATAAGGGGTTCATCCATCATCCATATGTTGGTGACATTAAAAATCAGTTAAATGGGCATGTTGGTGAGCAGCAGCCTAAATATGAAAATATATGCATGGGAAGTGGAGAAAACAAACTGGGAAAGGGTCCTGTTAGTGCTGTTAGTGTTCCTGGTGGACTTGGTTCTTTCTTTGATCTGTGGAGTGCTACTACAGAGTTCTTTTTTGATATCCATTTTACTAAAAAATCTGAATTTAACAATATTGCTCCATTTGAAATACATGGCATGACCATCTGTTGGGAAAATTCTCCAGTGTATTACTTAAGTTTTCCAAAGGATTTATTCCACAGTAGCAGCAGGGTAGATGATCATTCAGTAGGTAGCAAGGATGTTCTGACACCAAATCTAAAGCTGGAGATGGCCAAGAATAGATGGGATAGAATTGGAGCTATAATGGGGAGAAGCAACGTCAAAAAGTTCACTTGGAATTTAAAGGTTCAGATTGAGGTGCTTAAGCGTCCAGCTGTTTCTATTCACAAGATTAACAGCCCACAACGTGGAATTAGAAGTTTGGGTCTGGATCTTATTGACAATTCATATTTCATGTTGTCCATAATCCAAGTGAGGAATGCAATTGATATGTCTATTGTATCCTGGATTCTTTCACCTGATGAGGAGAAAAGTTCTTATCCTAATCTGGAAAAGGTAGTTCTGTGCTCAGGGGTTTCTGTTTATGAAAGTTACTTAGAAGAAAGCATGGAAAAAATTCCCCTGTTCTCCTCTTGAAAAGGAGTGGGCGAGTTGTTTTATAAATAAATTTATTAGATGCCTAGTTTTACTTCGTAGACTGCTAATTAGATGTCATGCATCACTTCTAGTGGGTTTTGTGTGTGATATTACTTCTTCATAAAAGTGAAATTGGCCAAGTTTTAACCATATAAGAATGGGTAATAGTAAAATGAACAGTGATGTTAAAACAATTGTTTAATTCATCTTAGAGTAGACATATATCCCAGTGGTAGATGAGGGATTAATTATGCAGAAAAAGCATGATCGAGAAGGATAAACAGAGAATGGAGATTTTATGAGTCCTTGCCAATACTTCTGGATTTGGATAGAATGCATCCACCAAAAAATGGTTCTTTGAAATTGTAAAGCCTTTTACTTACTGTTTGGGTGGTGAATATGTTCTTCATAGAGTTGAACCATTGAGGGTCTATAGAACTCTTTTACTTTACCTTAATAATGTGGCATTCTCATGATAGCTATCTTCCATCAGTATTCACTTTAGGAATCCTAACATTCTCACCCAGCAACTTCTCTTACAACAAGTGATTACATGCGCGAATCATTCTTTGGGCCATTTTTGTTTATTTAGTACTTTTAGTTGCCAAAGATACTCTCTCAACTTACGGTGTTGACAGGAAGTCAAAAGGAGGCTATCTACTGATGCTGTCTCAACTGCTAATCGGAGTGGTAGATGGAAGGATCAGACACGAAGAGCTGCCCATAATGGCTGCTGCCGTAGAGTAGCACAGACTCGAGCTTTGTCTTCTGTTCTATGGAAATTAGTAGACTCTGAAGAGCTGTTTGAACCCCTTATGACTGTTGAAGTTAGATTGGTAAGGGATCTTATTTTCCATAGTGGAAAAGTAATTTTTTTCCTGTTAGTTCATATCTGGTAAGACTTAGTAAACATGTACTCGCAGCTTCTATAGATTGGAAACCTCCAAAATCATGTATCAAGTTTCTGGTTTTCTTATGAAACATGAGGGCAGTTTCAGTTTGTACCGTTTATCAAAGTTCTTGATTTATCTTTTCAAAATGTTAAATATGTTGCTTTAGAAAAACCTGGGAAGATGAAGGACTCTGTAGTTTTGGATTTTTATTTTTATTTTTTGCTTAAATCTTCAGTTTGTGTGATTCGGTTTTATACGAATATCTTGTTGTAATATATCTCTTAATGATTCATATTGTGGGCTATATCACGTTTTTTTCTCATGAGCATGTTGACCTCCACTTAATTGCTTGTTAAATGATGTTTGTTTGTGTTTTTTTTAAGAGAGAGTTAATTGATCTTTTTTATAGGTCAATGTTCTTGCTGATATGGAGATCTGGGGAATAGGTGTTGACATGGAAGGATGCTTTAGGGCAAGGCGAATCATTGGAAGAAAATTAAAGCTTCTGGAGAATGAGGCTTACAAATTAGCTGGCAAGACATTTTCATTATCAATGCCTGCAGACATAGCACTTATTTTATATGAACATTTGAAGCTTCCTATGCCCAAAGGGTATAGTGGGAAACAACATCATAGCACTGACAAGCATTGTCTAGAAATGCTCAGGTATTAAATGCTCATAGTATAAGTGCATTTTATTAATCTTCTTATTTTCTCCTCGATTTCTTGAAACAAAATATTGCTGCATTTGTGTGAACTAACTTAGGAATGTGTTGATTAAATTTTGATAAAATTCTATCCCAAACTTTTGCGAATCTGTCGTTTTTCTTCAATAATTTTTCTTCTTGACCTTGGCAAACAATATGTCTTGAATGCAATCATGTTCTTCCTAATATAGTTATAATGCTATGATGCTATCATCACAACAGTCTTTATTTTCTTTCATCACAATTTTTATTACTCAATGTACCTCCTCTTTCACTGGCTGAAAATGTTTGGAAAGTTCAAAAAAATTGTTATAATTTTCAAAATAATTTGTTGTTTCAATATATAATTAATTTGCGTGTTTTAATTGTTTGAAAACATGAGGCACTGCTTAGCTTAGAAAACCTTTTTGGTTTTATACTCTCCTCTCCAATATAGAGTAGGGGTTCTCTTCTGTTCATTTTCCTTGACTTTGTACTTCTGTTCATTTTCCTTTTTCTTTTTCCTCATTTAGATTACTCCCTCCTCTCTGATAGTAAAGTTCACACTTACTGTTCCACATTTAAGTTTTGTTACTTTTATTATTTTATATTAACTTTTTGAGGGTAATATATGTGTGTTGCGTGGGGATGACCTTTTTTAAATTAGGTGTATTAAGGGATTTTTTTTTTTGCTGCTTTTACTATTTTTGGGGTGTGCACTTTGTAATGGGATGGATAAATGAAGAAATGTGAACTTATTAGCAGGGAAGAGGGAGCATCAGTTATGCCAATTTAAATTAATTACCATTTTTCCTTAAAAAATCTTGGCTTTTCACAGGACAAAACCTTTTTATCATTTCCTGCAATTTGCTTCATATCGATGCTAAAGGTTTTTTTTTTCTTTTTTCTTTTTTCTTTTTCCTGGATTGCTTAGAGAACAACAATTTGTTCAATGTATTCCCTTTTATGAAGGAAGAGTTGCGTATTAGTGTTCATTTGATGTAGATGTGCTTTTATGGTTCTAAATGATCTGCTTGCTGTTAAGGTGCACTGTCTTGAGTCACTTATGTTCTACTACAGAGTTGTTGACTACTTGCTTTATTTCAGGAATGAGCATCCCATTGTCCCAGTAATTAAAGAGCATCGAACTTTGGCAAAACTCTTGAATTCTACTTTAGGATCAATTTGTTCTCTTGCCAGGCTATCCATGAGGGCACAGAAGTATACTTTGCATGGTCATTGGCTGCAGACATCAACAGCAACTGGCCGGCTTTCAATGGAGGAGCCTAATCTTCAGGTTTTTTGTTATAACATCTTTGTTTTTATTCTTTCACGTAATAATGAACTGTACTATATATTTATTTGTCTGAGCTGTTTACAGAGTGTTGAGCATATGGTTGAGTTTGAAATGAATGAATATGATGGGGAATCATGTGTTCGCCATTAGAAGATTAATGCGCGTGATTTCTTTGTGCCTACTGAGGTGAGACGAATTAGAATTCTGTACTTAAATTTCTCTATTATTTCAACCTAGAAATGTCAAACATGCTAACAATCTTTCTGTGACTCAGGATAATTCATTTCTACTTCATTTTCTTTTTGCAGGACAATTGGTTGCTTCTAACAGCGGATTATTCTCAGATAGAACTTAGTCTTATGGCGCACTTCTCAAAAGATCATTCATTAATTAAGCTCTTGATTAGTCCCCAGGCTGATGTCTTTACCATGATTGCAGCAAAATGGACCGAGAAACCTGAGTCCTGTGTAACCTCACAAGATAGAGATCAAACGAAGAGACTGGTTTATGGAATTCTCTATGGGATGGGACCTAACACTTTGGCTGAACAGTTGGACTGTAGTGCTGATGAAGCTGCAGAAAGAATTCAAAACTTCAAAAAATCATTCCCCCGTGTTTCTTCTTGGCTTCAGGAAGCAGTTACATCTTGTCATAGTAAAGGGTGAGGCAGCGACTGTCCCAATGCTACATTTTTTAATTAAGATAACATTGCTAACGAATACTGTTCAGTGAATACTGAGATGCAGGTTACATAGTTATTTCTTCTTTAAAATTTGTAAAGATAGTTGCTAAACTTCACAGCTTTCAGTTTAGTTATTTCTTCTTTAAAATTTTTAAAGATAGTTGCTAAACTTCACAGTTTTCAGTTTTTCTTGCCACTCCCTTTTGGGCCTCTAACTGTTACAGAGAACGTCTAGATCCGCATCCATAGAAAAAATAAAAAATTATAAAATTATTGAAAAGCTACGAAGTTTCTATGTCAGATGGTTATTCTGTGTCCACTAAAATTGGGTCCCTCTTTCTTTTTTGTCCTCTACCCACATATTTTTCCCTCTAGGAATGACGCACTCCCTCTTCTACAGTTACGTGCAGACACTAAAGGGGCGAAAGCGTTACTTGTCCAAAATTAAATTTGGGAACGGTAAAGAAAAATCCAAAGCTCAGAGGCAAGCTGTGAATTCTATCTGTCAGGTGATCTTTTCTTTTGCTCACACCATCGTTGCTTTAGTAATTATAATATTCAGCCTGTTATTTTCCTTTTCGTTTTGTGTTTCTTGGAGATGTGTGGGAAGTGAGAATAGATATATTGAAGTGGTACACACTTGATCGTTTGCTGATTGGTGTTCGGTATCAATGTGTTTTAACTGTGTTGAATGTTTTGTTTCAGGGATCTGCTGCTGATATAATAAAAATCGCAATGATAAGCTTACATGATGTGATTGTTGAGGATGCTGAAGCATCTTTCCCAAGTTTTATAGATTCTGATAACTTTCAAATGCTTAAAGGTCGTTGTCGAATCCTTCTACAGGTAATGGGTCAAAAACCATTGTATGCTCTTTAGCTGTCCTGCTTCCCATTGAAGTTGTACGAAATTGAAGTCGAGCTTCAAGTCTTTAAGTAATAGTATTGTATTTGGAATTTATCCTCCAAATCCTGCTGTCTTACCGTGTGCAAATTTTTACGTGTTTTATTCTTGTGGTAAGCAGGCTTAATTTGTCTTTCTGTACACAAGTCTACTAATTTATGTTCATCACTGCTGCAATTACTTGAAAAAATATCACTCTTTTGGATGCTAAATCTTGTGTTTGGGCAGAGTTTTTTTAATTTAATTATTAGTCGCTATTACTCCTGATTTTTATTTATTTTTTGACACGTGTCTTCAAACTATGGTCCTAGGTGCATGATGAGCTTGTATTGGAAGCTGATCCTTTGGTTGTAAAAGAGGCTGGATTGTTACTCCAAACATGCATAGAAAATGCCGTTTCACTTCTTGGTATGGTGTTTGAAAAGATGATAATATTTTAATAGCAATATAATTCGTGAAGCTTTGGATTCCTTAAGATTTTGTCTATGATTTCCTATTAGAGAAATGTGAAAGTAGGTTTATAGTAACATAGCTCATGCGATCTTATTCTACCAAAGCATTAAATATTATTATCCGAGTTGTGATTTTCTTTGTTCATATCTTTGTTATGTATTAATTGATTATTGCCTTATCTCTTTTGCAGTTCCTTTGCCTGTCGAATTAAAAGTTGGGAAAACTTGGGGATCTTTAGAGCCTTTTGAGTCTAATTGTTAGACATTTGTACGCTTTACTTGAATAACACTTGTGCAGGGAAACCTGTATTATAATGCCCATTCCGACTAAAGGTACAGAGTGATGCCGATCAAATGTTACCTTCAATTTAATATTCTGGTTTTGTTCAAACGTTTATCCAAATAGCTTTACCTTCTGTGTTGAATTTATATATTTGCAGTGTTGCTTTCATTGAGAAAAGAAATGGCAAAAGAATATATGCCTTGTGGCAATGTTAGTTGTTTGACATTTATCTGGAAATGCCATACCTGTATTTGTGTTCCTTTACACTTGCACAAAGACTCATTAGCTCTTTGGCCTTTGCCCTTTGATTTCTTCCTCTTCTCCTGTTCAATAATATTATTCACTCTGTCTTATTTCTTGCTGAAAATAAGTATCCACTTTAGACATTGCCAAGCAATTCTCTCTCTCTCTCTCTCTCTCTCTCTCTATTGTGGTAGCCTAATTACTAAGTTGCTTTAGCACATTTTGCAGCTATATGGACTTGAACAGAGTTGGAGCAAACAGGATGACAGTCTAGCATGGTGAGAGGTGCTTTACTCCTTAGTTCTTCTCTCAATTTGTGTGCAATATGATATCATCTTTGGCTTTTGATCCTTTTATTCTCTTTGAAAGTAAAACCACTACTTCATCAACTTACGCATATCCATACATCATTCAACATGCATACAAATACAAGTACATCAATATATATATATATCCATGCAATTAGAATGCTATGAAAATAAAAATTCACGCACACAAACTATGATGAAAGCACGCTGTTCTAATTATTGGGAACCCACACTATGTGATCCTCAGGGAGGAAATGGCAGATCGGAACTGTTCCCGGCTTCACGTTCAGCACCTGGAAAGCCAAGTGCTTGGGGTTCCATGCAGCCGTATCCTTGTGGCACACCGCCACTGCCTTTGCCTTGGAACCACCAGCACCCTCCAACATCACCTCATAAGCGGCGGTACTGTCCGTTTTGTGGCAGTAAAACACTGCGTATGCGTACTCCTGGCTGTGGCACACCACGGCTGACTTCTCACTCGGTGCCTTGTCCACTCCAACGATGCGGTACGCCTTCCTCTCAGCATCGTTTGCATCTGTCGATATTGCCCTCACATCCTTCCCCAGCTTGGACGTGGTGAAATCAACCATGGATTCCAATGAAGTTGCACAGTACTTCTCCTCTCCTTTAACCGCTGTTTCCTCGCATTCCTTGATGGTTTTCTTCACCAACTCAGCTTCGTCCGAACCGGGCTGCACCGACAACACGCTGAGGATCTCCGGCAACTTGTCGGACGAGAAGGGAATAGAGTCGGCGACTTGTCGAGGCAAGAAAGCAGCCTCGGGTGTAGCTTTGGAGAACTGCAGATTCATCTTGTTGCCTGCATGCAAATCTCTCTCCAAGAAGAAAAGGGCAACGTTGGGGTTGTCATGCAGCTGAGTTTCAGTGGCTGCGTATCTGTAAATGAAGGGGGCAACATTTACATAAACGGGTTTACCCCTGCGGTGTCTGCCGGGGGTTGTCACAGAGACCCCACCCTTGCCAACGCCCACGTTAGTGCCGCCGCCGCCTGGTCTTCCAGTGTTGACGTTGACGCCGCCATTGCCGACGCCAACGTGAGTGCCGACGCCGCCTGGTTTCCCTGTGTTGACGTTCACTCCACCTTTTCCTACCTCTACTCCGGTGGCTTTGTTTTCCTGCCACTCTACAGGGGAGGGGAGGGGAGGGGAGAAGAAGCAGAGATTATGATAACATTTTTACTTATTAAATTCAAAGCTTTTCATTCATGTGTATCAAGATTAGAAATAATAATTTTCATTTTCTTATTTTAACTCTAAACTACCATTTATTGCAACCATTTAGTAGTTGAGTTCATCCAAGAATTCATTAGCCATAGTTCAAAGAATCAAGCCATGGCAAGTTGAAGCATGATCATCAAAAAATTTTAGTGGAGTATTAATCAACTCAAAAAAATAAAATAAAAAATAATAATAATGGAGAAATATTTTGAGAAAACTATGATGAAGCAATACCAGGTTGCAAGAGATTTTTCACAGCTTTTGGCAAAGGAGTGTTTGGCAGCACAGAATTCCAATATTCCTCTGATGGCATAGTTGCATGACTGGCAACTATTGCTACCTGAAAACATTTCCACTTAATTAAAATAAATAAATAAAACATTCCCACTAAAATCAAAATTAACAGAAGAAACTCACAGAAAGAAATGCCAGAAAGTGTAGAAGCTTGAATTCCATGAAGTAAGATATTGGTAATAAAATGGAGAAACAAAGATTACATGGAAGAAAGTGAGATGAGGTGCATCTTATTTATAAGAAGAATAGAATACAACTATAGGCTATAGATACAACACAATTGTATCTACATGTCCCAATGGTAGTAAGTTTTTGAGTGCGTGTATGGAAAAATCAACATAACTTCCTAAATTTATGACCAGTCACTTTCCCCAACTACATTTGCCTCAAAAAAACATTTAATGATGTATGGTAATATGTTTTATTTTTCTTTTATTTAATTTTGAGTATCCATAAATTATTGTAATATAAATAGCCATGAAAACCGTTTTTTTGGGTGACTCGAAAGAAACGGTCCATGCATGGCTCTCTCTCACACACACACAGTATATCTTTTAAACTTTAAAATTTAAGGGATCTCTTTTTTCTTTTTCACATTTTTTTTTCCTTTTTTAAACAAATGATTAATATGGATCCATATATAAAAGTAGAAAAAAATAGAAAAAGTTGGGACCAAAGTTGATCTTCTCGTATTAGTCCCAATTGCGTAAAAAATTAAAAGCTTGATTCTCATGTAGTTTAATTAATTAATTAAATATAATTTTCTTGCCCTTGTTCTTTACAAAGTTCCATATTTAATTTACTGAATTACGACAAAACGAATATGATCTGATCAAGCATGGGATGCACATAAAATACTCAAAAGAAAATATTTAAAACGACAGTTAATTATTCCTTGAATTAATATTAATATATTGTATATACATATATTTTTGTGCAAAATAGTAGTTAATAAGTTGACATGTGGCAAAATTAAGTGTGTCCTGCAAAGATGGAGTTGGGGGTTAAATTAATTGTGAATGGTAAATAAATAAATAAATTTGAGTTGGTACAATTAATCAATATGGGTTGCTACGTACCCCATATTTGTTGATGTGAAATATCATAGTGAAATTAGAATGAAGTCACGATTGTGGAATAAATTGGGAGGTTAGTGGTGCAACCCTAAACAAACAACCACCCATATTTATTAGCCTTTCCCATGGAAGTTGAGGGTTGTCTTTCTACTCTTAATTAATACTCCATATGTCTTTATTATGGCTATGAAAAAATAAATAAATATATGTTGTGTGGCTACGAATTAAATTTTCATTAATAAGCTAGTATATTACTACGTGCATGTATGTTTGTTATACTCTGATGAATTTGGACTAACTTTGTACTTTACTAGACATCTAGAATTTGATGGGTGTGGAATTAAATATTTACACGAAATAATGTAAAGACGTTATGATTGATTGCCCCCATGCATGCAAAAATAATTGATTATTATTTTTCCTTTATTGAACATATACAACTTGGAAAACTAATTTATTTGAATTACCAACCTCGAGCAGATTGTAATTTAATTTTAAAGCTTTATTTTTGTTCATTAATGCAAGTTCTTGTCAAAATCAACAATTAATAATAATTAAAAAAAACGATTACGTGTCCGTTAACGTTTGAAAAAAGAATATAGATTATCAACATTTTATTAATTTTTCTAGAAAAAGAAAGAGGGATGGTGTGCAAATGATTTATTACATTAAGGTTACTATTCTAATTATTTGTAAAGTAATTAGAATGTAGAATTATTACAATATTTATATATGACAAACTATTACTCATATTTAGAAGAGTAATAATAACTTTGAAGCGACTGGACAATTCATACAAGACAAGTTAGAAAAATATTCAACTATCACCGTGATATACGAGATTGAAAAATTAATTTCACCTCATAATTCAAAGATTATACATATATATATATATTTCAAGATTGACCAATATACAACAAACATACATAATTTAATGTTTATATATATAGTGTTTCAAAAAACAAGTGAAGAGGATAATTAAGCTTATTGTTAGAATTTTTAATACATATGATATATATTGGAAGATGAGAAGTTGACATCAAAATATGGAAATTGAGGGTAAAATAGAGATTGAGTGCCGAAATTGTTAAGATGCACCAATAAATGAAGTTTAATTGGAAGTTAGAGTAACCCTCTTTGACTTAAATTGGACACATACCACTTAAAATATTACTTCTTCCCACATTTTATGATTGAAACTTGCCAAGTGTAACTCTTGCAAGATTTCAAGATTTTTAATTTTTTTTTCCTTCTATTTTCATATTAGAGGACGTTTGGATTTTATTTAATTATAAGCTGCCAACTGCCAAGTAGTGGTTTATTGTCGTCTTCCATAGTCATCTCCTCGAGAGCAAGAATCGATTTCTAGCTTTATATGGCATGCTTTAATTTCTGTTCTATTTTGAAAATATTCATTACTTGAGTTGAGTGTGAAGACGATGATGATTAATATAATTAAGAGAACTTTTTTTAAAAAAAATAAATAATGTGGAACAGAAAATGTGAAAGGTTTTCAGGAGGAAGTATTAGGCAATTTAAAGTAGATAATAATTTTATCTTAATCGCCAATAAATAACTTATTTGCAATACTACACACTAGCTAGAACATAC
Organism: Pogostemon cablin; assembly: GCA_023678885.1. Lineage (NCBI taxonomy): Eukaryota > Viridiplantae > Streptophyta > Magnoliopsida > Lamiales > Lamiaceae > Pogostemon > Pogostemon cablin. The sequence continues at coordinate 10,345,999 of CM042955.1, read as the reverse complement.
ATTTTTAATAGGAAAAATATAGCTTCTTTAAACAAATTTAGTAAGCTAAGTTTAGATTTAAAATTAATATAGAGTATATTACAATAGAATAAGAAAGTAACTTTTTAAAAATTTCATAAATTAATACAATATCTTTAATTTATGAAAACGATTACTTTAAATATGTTTGACTAAGGCGTGCATGCTTTAATATGAACATTAAATCACGTTCAATCCATTAAAATACAATCTTTAATACAATAATTAGGTCTATTGTACCTACACAATTAATATATATTTAGAACACACATATCAATTTGAATGAATTACAATTGGAAATAATAATTAAAAAAAATAAATGAAATAATTTAGAAGAAATTGATATAATGGGTCCATCGCAAACTAATTACCGTCGTTAATTATTTCGGAGCTTAGCCATCAATAATCCCAGCATATTAATTAATCTGTGCGTAGCTAATTATTATTTATTTCTGGATTTAATTAGTGGACTCTACCATTTAACTATTTCCTCAGTAACTTCAACTTGTTCGATTAATTTTTCTACCTAATTAAACTTCAACTTCTATTCAGAATTTAAGTGGGTTTAATTCGATCATTCCCATTAATATTTAAAACTTTTTAACATTTTGAAAATACACACATATATGGGGAAAATATCATATTTGGTCCCATAAGAATTCATTCAGTTCCCGTAGGAATTCACTGGTCACATTGTTAGCGATTTTGGTTCTATAAGAATTTTATAATCATAATTTTTCAAAATTTTCATCACAAATTAACTTATATTATTATAAACTACCAGATTTATATTATTTTCTGTCTTTCAACACAGACATAGTCCATTACGACAATTCTCCTTTATTTTCTCTCTCAATAAACATCGTATTAATTTTCTTTGGGGATTATTTTTGCAAATTATGGAATCAAATCTATAAGTTTCCATTTTGGTCTTGCTAACGGTTCAGAATATTTCTTTAACTATTAACAGATTTTGATGAAAAATTTCTATGAGACTAAATCTGTCAGTTTTGGGACTTCTTTGATATTGAGCAATTACCAGAAGTGTAATTTTCCCCTCATATATGTGTGTGTTTTAGCGTAAAATTAGTTAGAATACACTACTCGACTGAATAAATATATATAAGCAGTAAGCACACACACAGTCAAAGATTAGTCCACTTCAAAATACTTATATTTTAAATATTTTCACGGTAATTATTAAGTTTAGAACAAAAAAAATTATATAAAGCCCAAAAATCAGTTTACACAGCGCTAAAAGTCACTTAGGTCAATGGGAGGCCCAAAAAGAAATCTTATTGGCCCAAAGCCATAATACATTCAATTAAATGTATTCATAATTCTACTGCCCCAATTAAGCCATTTCATTTTGAACTTTACTCATTTTTTACCAGCCGGGCTGGGACAGCCCAATATATCTTCCTCAAAAGTAAAACTTCGGGTTAAAATTGTAAGCAATAGTTTCGATATTCACGCAGTATTTTAAAACATCTAAAAATTAACATATCATATTATGTGAATAATATGTCCATTAAATAAAAGTCAAGAAAATAAATGAAGATTAACATGAATAACCCAATTTAATTTAATTTAATTTAATTTAGGGTCGGGCCTGAAATAAGAACAAAGAGAAAAAGTTGGGCCCTCTTGCACTTTTGGAAAGTCGTACCTACATTCCAAATTATAAAATTATAAAAGGCGCACTAACGCTTTCAATATGAAACGCCAAATTTCAAGTGAGCTAAAAACCTACTTTTACTTCACTAAATAAATATTATTATTCCTTTTTATGGATTAAAATATTAATGCATAAGAGTCCATTTTTGTAATAATTGGGGGCTGTGTCACATCCACTTATTTTATCTTTATAAAAAACATGACTTTTCAGATGCACTTTGCCAAATGTTAATTATTTAAATGAAATTTTTTTGTCATATCAAAGGTAATATGAACACAATAGAAGAATCTAATTAATTTCTTCTCAATTGCTTCACTTGGAAGTAGGTAAATAGTGTACGAGAAATCCAACTGTTGACACGAATATAACACAACTTTATTAAATTATTATATAATTCATGGTTTTATTCATCATAGAATTGAGATTTTATAGAACAAACAATAATAATGATATGTAAATATTAGTATTATATTTAAAATTAATCAATTGCAATAATGATGCATTGCACATGCATGATTAAGGGTGGCAATATAACAAAAAGTTATTTTTGTTATTTTTAGTGATACTGCGAAAATATATTGTAAATTAATCAAACGCATTTAATTAGCTTAATATAATATATTTCTGTAGCATATAAATTAGTCCCATAAATTTTAAAATTGCTTCAACGATCCATAAAAATTTAAAGAATGAGATTTAAAAGAAAAAATAAAGGGAGGATTACTACTAGGTACACAAAAAAACCCTAAATTACTATGAGATACAAACATACAAAAGTATTACTACTAGGTACAAAAATATATAGTGATATTCCAATATTACCCCTATTAATGTGCTGCACATAAATATTGTGTGCAGCAAAGTGTGTGCAGCAAAAAAAGTGTGTGCAGCAAAAAAAAAGTGTGTGCAGTAAAAAAGTGTGGTGGTCCGGCGGCGGCGGTCCGGCATCTTTTCCGGCGACCAGTTTTTTTTTTTTTTTTTTTTTTTGAGGAACAGATTTTCCGGCGATCGGCCGCCGGAGCTCCGGCGGCGGCGGCGGTCCGACGGCGGCAGCGGTGGTCCGGTGGTGGGTGGAGATTGGGGTTAGTGGTTTAAAGGTATATGGGTTTAGGGGTATATTTGATATTTTACTTTAATATTTTGTATTAAATAATAATTATTTTAAATCAATGTATCTAGTAGTAATTAGGGGTACAAAGTGTGTACCTATCAGTAATTATTTCAAAAATAAAATGCATATTTATAATCTCTTTATATGTATGAGGTCAAAATTAAAATTAGATTTTTTTAATTAAGACTTAAAATACAATTTCCAGTGTATAATTAATAGAATTCTCTAAAATATGATTTTTTGCAGCTGCATGTTATCGTTTTCAAGTAATTACTAATTTTATTACTTATGATTAGTAAATCTATTCTAACAAAAAATAATTATATGCAAATATTTGCAACTTATTAGAATAAATTTGGGGGTGAAATGCATTTAGCCAAAATAAAGATTAAAACAACTTCAATACTATAGAAGGTTAGTACTAGTATTAAGTACTCCACATGTTAATCTAGGGGGTATAAGTGCCAAAACATATAAATTTGGGGCTGAAACGCCATTTAACCTAAATAAATTAAGTTTTATATATCACTATTGTTTCTTATTGATTAGGACTAAGTTGATGATTATCATTAAGAGATAAATAACTTGTGAGGTTGAATTATATAAATAATATTTAACTATATATATATATATATATTAGGATGGAGATTGGGCTTAAAGGCCAGAGATGATAATGTAATAAAATGGGTTAATATTGATTAATGTTGTATCATCTAAAGTGATTGGTTAATTTATAATCTTTATCACTTGGAGTTCAAAACGAATGTGCATGATTGGATAGTTAATTTATATTGTTTGAGTTTATCAACTGAGTTAATTAAAATGGTTTTGCTATACTTGGAAAATTCCAAGTACTTCTCCACCTTTGTGGTTTATATTTGCCATTAGTTTATAAGTTTTTAGATAAAAGCAGAGTTTATTTAATAGATCAATTTAAAGGACACTGATCACATTCCAATGTGAGTGGAGATCTAGAAGGAAAAAATTTTTAGTAGGAGTATTAATAATTATAAGTATCTTTATAATAATAAATTTTAAAAGAAGGGTATGTAAAAAAGCTGTAAAAAGTGCTTTATATCACAAGAAAGTGAAGACCCTACAGAGTTGTCTAATCAATATGGTAAGCATTAAGAAATTTAAATGGGCATCTAAATATAGAGAAAATAGTGGAAGGAATCATGTTTACATTGATTTATATGCCTTTTTTTAATAGTTTAGTACTCCCTCCGTCTCACGTATTTTTACCCACTTTCCATTTTGGGGTGTCCCACGTATTTTTACCCATTCCATTTTTGGCAAAAATACATAATATTTTATTACCTACTTTTTACAATCCCAATATTTTTAATTATTTTTTACACTTTATTCATCATTCCCAATAACTTTATTCACTTTTTCTTTTTAAATTACTAATTTATCCCTACTTTCTCTTACATTATATATTAAAAAAATAAAACGTCTTAATCTCCGTGCCCGTACAAACGGGTAAAAATACCCGGGACGGAGGGAGTAGTATTTTTCCATATAAATAAATTATAAAGTCATAACAGGCACTCCAACGGTTGATTTTTTTTCATATAAATTAAGAGTTATAATATTTTAATGAGTAGAGGATTGAAAAAGAGTTATAATATTTTAATGAGTAGAGGATTGAAAGACATATGTGTAATGCATAGTTATATCAGTATTGTATAGGGCTTTACGTAGAATATTCCCTCCGTCTATTCTCAATATATCAATTTGTTTTTGTACGTGGGTTAATGAGTATTACTATTATTTTATGTATAGTAGCTATGTAGTTGTATTAGTGGAAAGTGTGTGTCCCATATTTTATTCGTATTAATTGAGGGTGTGGGTCCCATAATCTAAAAAGGAAAATTAATAGATTAAGGGTGTACGGTCTAAAATAGTAAAATTGATAGATTAATGATAGAGGGTAGAGTAATTAATTATTTTATATGGATCCTACTGGATAAAAAAGAAATATACTTCCTCCGTCCCACAAAAGATTGCACCCCCAATTCCGGTACGGGGATTAAGAAAGTGATAACTTTTAGGGGTATAATGATATTTTTATGTAATAAATAAATGATAAAGTATGTTAGGTAGAGATGATTTTTTTGCAAATAAAGTGTATGGGGAAGTGTGATTGTTTTTTATTTTTTGTTTTTTGGAATGTGCAACTTTTGTGGGACATCCCAAAATGAAAAGTGTGTTATCTGAAAGGAGACGAAGGGAGTAAATCTTAACTTGAAAAAAACAAAATAAAAAATGTAAATTAAATTTTAATGAAAGAAGTAAGTGTTGATGTGTAATATGCATTTTGAAATTAGATATATTATGAGATTATTAAATTGTGTTTTTTTTTTTCTATAAGACGGAAGTACTACTTTACAATCCCATTATATCATTATTAAATTAAAAATCTACTAAATCAAAATATTTATTTGAAGACATGATATTTAAGAAAAAGGGTTTCAATAAAATTAAATAAAAAATCCATGATTTATTTATATCTTATTTGTGGTTCGCATGAGATCGAGATCAATAAATACAAGATAAAATGTCAAATTGAAATAGGCTCATGTCTTACCTATCATTTATGTATCCACAATTATAGTTGATTGAAGATTAAGAATCATATAATATTTTATTAGAGAGGGAGAAAAAAAAAGAAAAAAAAAAGAGTAAATTAAACCCACTTAGTTATATGATCTACGTAGTAATAATGAGAGTGATATATGAACATATACACGCAGTGCATGAAGATAAAATAAAGACATGAGAGCATAATTAGAGAACAATAATTAGCCAGTTTTAAAGATTAATCATCTCTAATTATGGCCAACCAACCATGTGTTATGACTGAAATGACTGAAGGATTTGACTAGTGTGATTTCCAGAATCCATAATCCTTTATATATAGATTGGGTTCAATCATTAATATCTTTAATGTTAATTAGGATATTTACACTAGTCAATTAACTTGGAGGCAAGATTTTAAAAATTAATTAATTACACGAAATGAATAGATTATGTCACCGATAAACTATAACTAAAGTTCTAAGACAAATGCTTATTTGAGACAAGAATTAAAAATATTTTAATACAAAATGATATTTAATTGATATTATTACTGTTTAAGTAAATTTTTTTATGAACAATTTATATGTAAATAAAAAGTGAGGTGTGGCTGATCATGTTCTTTTATTTCATACATAAGTGTCATTTTAGAAAAAAATTTCACATGCATTATTAAATAATTATAGGAGTATTTATTACGCTTTTATTAATATTTTTTAATTTAATGTATTATTGAAGAACGATAATTTCAAAAATACTTGTATAAGATCATTTCACGTACACATATCATAAAATGAAATAAATATAGTGATGCTTCATTAATTAAGAAAACAAAAAAATATCTCACACAAGTATTTCCCATATATAATTTATAGAAAACAAAAAACTTTATCAATCAAACCTTCATGAGACTGATATTATATATAAGAACACCTGTTTTTTTTGAAAAAAAATCGAATATATATACAATACATTAATTAGTTAATTTGGAAGTGAGAGACTACTAAATTTTGGGATGAAGTGAACATTTAAACTAAATATTGGAGTGGTAGGTTGGAGAAACAATCTTTTCTAAATTAATTTAGATTTTTATAATGGCATGAAATTTCATATAAAATTGAATAATTATGTTATTTTCTATAAGATCTCACACAAGGTTAATTAATAAAGTCAACCTATATATGATTAGCACATGCATTCCTCTGGTTTGACTTAAATGATAAACATGAAGGCAAGCATTACTTATTTTATTTAAATGAATTAATCAAATATCTTTCACATAAGCAATTATTTATTCCCCATGCTTCATCTTTTGGTTCAAGTACAAAAGGCGTCATGGTGAAGGTACGTACATTTTTATATATAAATTTTATGAAATGATATGAAACAAACATTTTGGTTTTTTTAAGTAGTTTAGAGCATCTCCAAGATTCTCTCTAAAATTTGAGGAGTAATTTCATAAAATAGAGAGCAATTTTTTATTTTAAATAATCATATTTCATTATGTTTCAACACATTCTTTATATTTTTATTTCCAATATTCATTTATGATATATTTTCTCTATTATACTCTCTCTCTCTTAAGTTAAAATACAAAGAAAATGTAGTAACATTTAATAAAAATTATGAAGAGTGGTTATGACTCTTCAAATTTAAAGAGTGAAAATGGTTCTTTAAACTTAAATGTTAAAATAAAGACTGTATTGGAGCCTATTTTTATTGACATTCTCTTCAAATTATACATATTTTCTATTTTACATTAGCTCTTGAAGATACTCTTAAACGCATGAATGACTAAAGATTTAATTATTCATTAATTTAGGGTGAGAGATTTTGTTTTTTAAATAGATATATTAATATTATCCATCGACGTGTTAGTTTAGGCTCCATAAGAGTAATACGTAGGTTCCTTTTAAGAATTGTATAAATGTATGTATTCTACTTTATCAAATTTTTATTGTTATTTTTTTAAAAAAAAAAAAAATTGGGTTATCTTTTGACATTTTTCTCCAAATTTGATTATTTTGTGCGTAATTTCAAAAGCAAAGTTATTTTCTTTGGTGATATTTTCTCGGCATAATGCATTTAAAAGCGGCAAAGTCTCTTATGAGACGCTACTTATGTGAGACCGTTTGTGAGACGTGTTAAAGTATGTCTAGGTGTTAAAGTATGTAGATAAAATTTGTTTAATGGTTGTTAAAGTATGTTTTGTAAAGTATGATGAATGATGAATTAAAATATGATTTTAGGATGCTATAATATGATTAATTATTGACATACTTTAACTAAAAATAAGCATACTTTATCTATATGATAAACATACTTTAATAATTGGTCAACCCGTCTCATAACCATCTCACAAGAGAGTCTCTCTTTAAAACTCTTAATTAAACTATTGAGATATATTTCGTTTGGTCCTTAAATTATTTTTTATTTAAAATATTCTTAAATTATTGAAATTTTGTTTAATGGAATTAAAGCTTAAGTCGTCCTTTAAAAAAAATTGAAGTTATTTTAATTAAATCTTCAAGTTATAAAAATCCATTGCTATTTTAATTAAATCATTTTAATAATATTTAAATAAATATTTAAATGAAACGGTAACAGTTAAAAAAAAAACCTGACATAAGATAAGTGATGGAATTACATGACATGAATTTATTAAATTAACATTTTAGAAAGAACCCTTAAAAAAATCGATATTAAATAACTTTAAAATATGAAAAATGATTTAAGGACCTATAGAAATAGAAATTGATAGGTAGGGATCTTTATTCTTAATTTAATAAGTAATTTAATTATGTATCCATGCATGCTAGCTATAGCTAGCTCAAAAGTTAACCCTGTTTAAGTACTTGTAAAGTAAGCTACTAATCTTATTTAACACCCTAATGATCATATAATATGATATTGGCGTCGTGGTTAATTATAAATATAATTAAGAAGATTATGTACCGGATTATACTTTCGGCACATTATTTAGTTAATAAGTCTAGCTAGGTAGCCTCAACCCTATTAATTTGCTTTTGAACTCAAAGTCAACACCACAATTACCAAGTCAAACCGCGTGCATTAGTGGAAATTAATTAGCCCCCCAGTAATTACCGCCCTAATTATTCATTTTCTACTCCTAATATTCCATTATTATGTACTCACTCCATCCCTTAGATACTTATTAATTTTTCCATTTTGATCCGTCCCATTACAAAATATCTATTTCCCTTTTTGAATTGATGTGACCCACAACCGCTACACATGTTCTCACACTCAACACTAATACAACTATCCACTACATATTAAAATATTATTTTTCTCACCTTACTATACATTAAATTATTATACTCTTTAATCCACGTGCAAAAAGTAAATGAATACCTTTCAAGGGAATGGAGGGAGTATGTATCTACTATCTTTGTGTTCTTAAATCAGATAGTGCCAAATTCGACCCGAATTCGGATCCGGTATAACATATTCACATGCGTATTTAGAATAATTTATTGTAGTATTATATCAGTGTAAATTTTAAAGCGTAATATAACATTAAAAAATTTATCAACAATACGATAATATGATCGTACATTTACATGGTGATGTTCTATTATTATCATATAAATAAATAAATGTATCATTTAATGTAGTGGATGAATTTTAATGGTTTTTTTTCATTTTTCTTACAACTTTAATTTAAATTGATGATAAATTTTGTAATATTGTAAAACTTTTCAAGAGTATTAAATTTTAGATATAGGGTACACACTCACTAAAACATGAAATGTAATTTTTAAATAAATACCTAAAATGATAATGCGTAAATCTTATGGTGGGACGAATGGAGTATGTCAGGTGAGATGCTATTTAAATATGAACAAGTATTATGTGAGGCTATTTCAATTTTTTATTATTTATTAATTTTTATTAAAGATACTATTGCGTTTCATTTATATTAAGAATTATTCTTGAAATAATTTAATTAAACGAAATCACATAACTTATTATTACAAAGCACAAAGTAGTTGGAGATAAGAAACAAAGAAGCATACTCCAATACAATGGTGATTACTCATTAATAAGCAGCACTTGCAGTTGGTGCTAGTAGTGGTTCATCATAAATCCTATGTCCACATGAATATCATTAACCAAGATTTTTTCTTCTTTTCCTTTTTCTTTGTGCTGGTGGGCTGGGGTGGGGTATATGGAGCTGGGTTGGGGTGGGTAGGTTGGGGAAATTGGAATTTCTTAATTAATCACCAAGAATTATAATTATAAAAAATAAAATGTTCTAATATTAATACTCCAAAGAAGTGTGGCACAAGGATTAATTCCCCTGTAAAAGTTTAACTATTAACTACCATAAATATAATAGTAGTATTACACTAGCTATTAACAGAAGGGTTTCACTTTCTTATTAAATTAAATAAATACTATAAAAAAAACATTTGTTAGTGTACGGTGGAGTTTGATTTTTTCTAATAAGTATGCGTAAAAAAATTTAAAAAATTACACAAGAGATGTGTAAACTTCGTGAATGGAGGTAGCTAGTATATGGCAAAATTAAACCAAGAGAGTGATTCACATTTAATTACATTAATAAGATGAACTAGTACCAAATTTAAATTAATTATTATAATTTACTTGACACACCTTCATATAATTGAGTTAGTATAGTGTTCACGTGATTTCTTTTCACTGAAATTTTTGTGTTGAATAAATTAATACTATTATAAACACTAACTATATTTATTTCCTAAAAACAAGCTGTATTTACTATTTATTCAAGAAGCATAATAATTAGAAAATTGGTGTTTCTGCATGAAAAAACACATAATTAAAGTGGGGTCATCTTATGATTCTTTGTCTATTATATTACTTCAATGGAGATTCTAAGCTTTCATGTCTTTATTTCTATATTCTCAATGCTAAATTTTCATGCTTAAATAGTTAATTAGATTGATTTCTTGGGCCTACAATGATTTTCTTATATATCTTGCCTCAATCTTCTTTAATCATTGTTTTACTTAATAAACCCCATAAAATCCATTAATAATTTTGTGTGCATATATATAAAATTAGGTTTTGGGAACTATGTAATTTATCTATTGCTATAGTGAGATACTTTGGAGAAAATCTTTAATAAGTTCAGTTTAATCATATCAGATGAGTCAGAAAAAAATTCTAAAATTTTTCACTTATATGTTATAACCATATATTCATCCAATTAGATTATGGGATTAAGAGATAATTAAGTATACCTAATTTGGGGTGGAAATTATTTAGTTTCCATCTTACAGTTAATTGGAGCTTTAGGGCTTTACACAAATTAATCTATAACAAATTAATATTATTGTTAAGAAAAAAAATCGTTGGGCTTAAAAGAAAAAAAAATTAAGATATTCGATTTCATCCTAAATCTTTTAATTTTGTTTCAAGTTTGTCCAAAGACATTTTTTTTAACTAATTTAAGCACTGACTTAGCCACATCACATGAAATTAAAAAATTAGACATTTTTAAGTAAAAAAAGATTATTTTGATAAGAATTTAAAATTATGGAATTAATTTAGAAAAATTAAGTTTCTTGAATAAAATAAATTTGTATGAGATGATTTTAATTTTAATCTCTTCAAAGTGATGAATGCATACAAATTAACGTCGACACTTTAGTTGTTTTCAATTAAAGTATGTCTTTCAAAATTTTATAATTAGGGTAAAATTTTATGTTATTATTCCTATTTATAAATAATACTCTCACCAAGAGAAATAAAATTAATTACAAATAGGAACTTTCACATTCTCATGAATGTCACATCAAAAAGCTTGATCAAGTGCAAACGTTATGATAATTGATATATCCTCTAATTGCTTTATTAGGATAGTGCACTATTTATAATGGTATAATTGCTTCAATTTGGACTTAAATATAATTCAAATGTGTGTTGCCCTACTCCACACAAAGCTTGTGGTAGAGCTTAAAGCTAGTTAAAATCTCCCATTACCCATGTCAGAGTTATAGTGTCGATATATTTAATTATTAATTTTATCATCAAAATCAGTACCAATATGAACAATATAAACTATAAACTTAACTGATATCAAAATTCAAATATATATATTGTCTTCGTCACGAACCATTATTAATCTCCAAATCATTACTCATCATAAACTAATAATAAAACCCATAAAAATCTTGAATTTAGTATTAAATAATTGAAAGTATTGTAAGGTAGAGAAGAGTGAGAGGGACCATGGCCATAAATTGGAGTTGGGGTGGATGAGAGGAGCCTTCAAGCATGGCCCCCAAATATATGAACCAAATATACCTTTTAGCTATACTTAGTTTTTAAAATTTGTTTTAAACCATATCAAATGAGTGGCCAGCAACACCAATATGTGGGCCCTAATAAAACATACAAACAAGCTGGCTTTCACCCTCACACCTCCATTTTCTTCTTTCTCACTCTCTAATTACACACACTTACCTATACATACACTATACATACATACTGCCTTATAGGCCTATAGCCCTATGATATAAGCTAGATTCTCCTCAAACCTAGTTCCCAACTCAAAGGAACAAGGAATAAATAAAATTTTTATAACTATTTTTAGTAATGACTTTTTTGACTTATAATATTGCATTTTACTTTTCTTACTATACTTGGAAATCACACTTGCAAAATGCACTTGCACTAATTTTCCATTAATATACTTTTATCTGAAAATTAATTACCAAATTTAAAAATAGAACATACTCCTACATCGTTTAATTTGCGTGTGGAAATTGAAACTAAATCTCGAATTATCAACTATGTACATTATTTTTTTTTCTTTTCGTATGATAAATTATTATGTTTTGAAATACGTAACATAACCAAAAAAACCAAACAAACTATTATTACAAGAGGATGATGCCTTGTGTCTCCGGATTCACAAAGTGTATAAAGATATAGCATTTTGTTTTAAAGGGTATATGCTCTAATTAATAAAAGTACAAATTTTTTTATTAAAAAAGCAAGTTAATATATGAATAGTATAAATATTTAATTAAAATTAAATTTTATTCTAAAAAAATCAAGATATAAGTTATTATTATATTAAAGTGTATAACATTTAAAATAAAGATAATAATTTTCAAAAAATTTAAGATTTGGGGGAACCGTATTTCTTGACCATACAAGTTTTAGCCTATTATAAGAAAGAGTAATAGTTAGTCATGAAATGAAAAGTTGTAACCATTCATAGGTGTGACACTTTAAGATTCGATTTTACAAAAATTGTTTCTATGAACCGGCATAAAGATCCGATATTTAATTTGTTTAACGCCATGGAATGCACTTAAATTTTGATTTACTTCATCTTCTCAAAATTTTGTATATCTTAAATAGAGCAAAAACTGTATTTATCGTACCACCAAATTTGAGACTCATTTAAAAAAATGGACCTATAGTTTTGAAGTGATCTAAAAAAAACTTGCTTTTTTATTTTATTTTCAGAATCTTAGCGGTTAGGACAAAAACATTAAAAAAAAGAAGTAAAAAACAAGATAAAAGAAAATAATAATAATAAAAAATTTAAAACAATGAAACCTTTTTCAATATAAATCCTATCATATGGGACCAATTTTTTTTTTCTCTTTAAAAAAATGTCACCCTATAAGTTTCTTTGTAGAATGTCTTTAACTTATGAGTCCAATTTTGATTCAATTAGAAAATTTTAACTGTTAGATTAATTTTTAATATTACTCTGCACCATTTAATATAATATTATAATTATTTAAAAAAAAAATTTACCCATTAACATATTTTAAACTATAAATATGGGGTGCACCCATAATGACCCTTTATATAACTTATACTATATAATAGGGAGGATTACTACTAGGTAAAAAAAAAATTCTTAATTACTATGAGATACAAACATACAAAAATATTACTACTAACTACAAAAATATATAGTGATATTACAATATTACCCATATAATGTGCTGCACATAAATGTTGTGTGCAGCAAAAGTATGTGCAGTAAAAAAAGTGTGTGCAGTAAAAAAAAATATGTGCAGCAAAAAAGTGGGGTGGTCCGGCAACCGGCCGCCGGAATTCCGGCGGCGGCGCGCGGTCCGGCGGAGCTCCGGCGACAGTCCGGCGGTGGTCCGGCAGAATTCCGGCGGTCGACCGCACTGTCCGACAGCGTGCGGTCCGGCGGTGGGTGAGGATTTAGGGTTTGAGGTTATATTTGATATTTTACTTTAATATTTTGTATGTAAGAGTAATTATTTTAAATTAATGTATTTAGTAATAATTAGGGGTACAATGTACCTATTAGTAATTATTCCTATATAATACATTGTAGTATATTCAAAACCAATGAATAAATTAAATTATAGTGTAAAAAACGAGTGAGATCTCTTAATTTATCTAGAAAATATATTAATTAAAGTAAATGTCAATTATCTGGTGCGTTCTCCATAACGATTATGAATTCGGTCAGTCCAATAATTTTAGTAAAATTGGATGCTGAAATTGCCTCTTTTATTTATTTTTTCCATAATTTTTTTTATTGATAATATTTGGGCATGAGACATAATTTTTTTTTTACAAATTACAATAACTCTAAATCAAGTTTGACTTAACAAGCCACTTATACAATCTAAACTGATTCAGATTATTGATATAAAACCAACTCCATACTCTACTTTTAATCATTTCAATTAATTTATCAAAAACAAAATTAAACCCTTAAAAAATAATTGCATTCCTGACTTTCCACATACGGCACATTGCCAAATTGATACTAGCTTCCCTTTACTCTTTCTCTCCGTAGCACAACGTTTAAACTCATTCAGATTACAACAAAGATTTGGGTGAAGTATTGATGATACCTTATAAGCTCCTTCGCATTCGAAGAATAGATGTCTCAAAGTCTCCTCATGTTCTTTGCATAATACACACTTCGGCCGTAAAGTTAAGAATGTTCTCTTGTTAAAATTAGTTTTTGTTGACAAACTATTCAAGAGGATTGTCCATGAATTAACGATCCCAGAAGACTCTTTTAATTATTATTATAATAATAATGGTAGTGTTACTATATTTTTACACGTATATAATTGAAAGAGAACTAGTCAATGGGTCAAATATGTGGAAAATAGTTTGTCAGATAATATATACATGCCTATGTAATTAATAATTATAAGAGTGAAATTGGATATATAATAATAATAAATTGATCACATTAATTTAACTAACTCGCGATCTGGATTTTCTCCAATGGTCAAACAGAAAATAAAAATTCTTTGCACATTTAGTCAATTAATTAATGAGTTTGAATTTTGTACCAGCTGTACGTTCATTTCAATTTTCAAGTATATCTCTTAAGAATAATATAGTATATTTATTTTATAAGTATTAAGCATTCGGCAGCCTTAAATAATGACATGATATGGTCCAATACTTGATTATTCATCAGTTCTATTAAATCTAAATATTTGTGAATTTAGATGTATTTAACGGCCATTACAAACTAAAACTTGAGAAACATTCACTTGTCCACATCACGAAATTATAATAAACAAAATTCTCTTTAATTCGCTAATTATATATATATATATAAATTTTTATACGAAACCGTTGTTAAATGAATTACATGAGATTAATAAAAAGCCAAAATATTTTTAATAAAATATAATGATTGATCGATGAAAATTAATATTACTATTACTTTTTTTATTTATGATTGATTAAAAAGAATAATTTATTTAATGAAAAGTAATAAACATGTAAGAAAATATAAATTCATTTCTCATGAAATGATTTGATTTCCCATGATATTACTCTTACGTTAAAAACGTGCTTTATTTTCTAGCTAGATTGAATGGGAGAGAGACGCTACTATACATCACAAGAGGTTTTCACATTTATTGATACTTATTTATTAACTTAATTAATTAATAAATATTGGAGACTATATACATATAAATGGCAAAGACTTGTATCCACCATCCACCAGTCCAAATTCAATTTTATACTTTTTAATTTTGAATGTTATATACTTGATTAAAAAAAAAAAGTCAAACTTTATACTCCACATATTTTTATGATTAAATAGTCACAAACATTCTAATAAACCTGATTTACATAACTTAGCATGTGAATTCGGGTCTTCTCTTACCCTAAGCTATGTGGTCCCCTTTCTAATTCTATTATAGCCTATGTATTAATAGGGGTTTAAATTAAAGGGGACCACATGATTTACGATGTAAACCCGATTTACAGGAGACCAACTCCTAAAGAATACCCTTATTATTAAAATGTATATAAAATATTATATTTTTTAACATCCGAATATACAAGATACCAACTCTTAATTAATACAATAATTATGAATATTTGGTGTATATATAAATTAATTAAGAGATTCCAGAAGGTACCTTCCTCCTAAAGTATGCCCAGAAATTAATCTTTCTTAGCATCAACTTGTGGAATAATGTGTCATCCCTCAATATTGAGCAACAAATAAATACTATCATATTATCTTTTATAGTATATGTAATGAAAAAGAGAATAGTATAAATCAACTAAACACAATTGAGATTGGATAAATCAATCAATTTTGTTTAAAAAAGAAAAGAAAAGAAAAAGATGATTTTATTGCCCCATGGGATTCACTAGAGGCCTCAACTTAAATTTAACTAGTGGAAAAGTTGAACTTATTAGAGAGCTTGATTATGATGATTCACATTTTTTTCTCCAATACTTCCTCTGTCAGTTGAAGGGTTTACGTTTATTTTTTACAGGAAATTAAGAAATATAGTATTTTAATATGTATTGAGATGAAAGAAATACTATATTTTAATGTGTAATGGGTAGTTAATGTATTAAGATATTTAAGTATTTTGTGTGGAGTAATAAATATAAATATTTTTAAGATTCAAGAATCTATTTTAATTTACTCCCCTTAGCCACGAATTTTAGATTTTAAAATTTATCAGATGTGGCTTATTCATATTATATATACTTGATCAATTTAGTTTTCAAACAATTTAATATCGCCATCTCTGTTAATATGTTATGGGTCATACCATTAATATTATTGCTGTTTAAACAATCCGACAATTATTTGTTTAACACAGTATGCAATGCAATGTATTAATCACACTGTAGACTAAATATTCAATTACATGAAAAATAGATACTGTTAAACTAGCTATATATAACTTGTGCTCTGTATTAATTAATTAATTAAAATATTAATTTAAAAGCAAAAGCTAAGGTGCGATATAAGTTTTTGATAGGTAAAATTTTATAAAGTGGAAAAGAAAAAAAGGTGGGCACTGCCAAGCCCAATTGACAAAAGTCCAACCCAATAGCCGACCTCACACAGCCAACACTTACAGCCAATGGAAAAGGCCTTATATGTACATATTATATATGACACACATTATCTTAATTAGAAATAATTGACTTGTTAATCTCACATTAATCTTATAAGTAATGCCACTTAATGTGTAAATAAACATAACCCATAAATAGTCATCCAATGATTACTCATAATTTTCGCCTATGACGGATATGCTGACGTTTATTTATATCCTTTATTAATATATTTATATTATTATTACGGGAATTTATTTATTTATAAAATTGGAACTTTTAGTATTTCATTTTGTCTTCTGAAATGGAACTTAATATATATTCCATGTTTAATTTTAAGAAAACAGAACAAGCTTTCTTATGTTGAATCGAGTATGAATTATAACTAGTAGGAGTTATAACTTGTATTCAATGATTTGTTTTTAATAGGAGAGAATATATATGCAATTTTAAGTGGAATCTAGTATGAGTTATAATTTGTTTTTTTTTTTTTTTATGAAAATCAATTTCTTTATCCAACAATTCATTTTAAGTGATTTAATCTTGTTTACTGAAGTGCAAATAATTAAAAGAGGACAGTTTCCTGGGAGATTGTTTTTGTGTGAGACAGGTTAATAGACATGTATGATGAATGATATACTCTCTCCGTCCACGATAAGAGGTGCGTTTCTTTTTGACACGTAAATTAAGGATATAATATTTAATGGGTAGTTGGGAGTAGTTGAGGTGAGAGAAATAATATTTTAATGTGTAGTTGATATGTGTATTAATATGGTGTGTGGGTCACATCGAGATATATAAATTGTTTTGTGTGGGTCCCATTTACTAAAAAAGAAAATGCACCTCTTGTGTTGGGACAGACGAAAATGACAAACTGCACTCCTTGTTATGGGACGGAGGGAGTATTAAAGTATAATTATATGGTGTAATAATACTCCCTTACTCATTTTGAATGACACACTTTTCCTTTTGGATTGTCCACAAAAGTCTGCAGCAAAAAGTCAAAACAACCATCATTTTTCATACACTTTACTTTATTATTTAAAAAAAAAACTACTACTACTCAACATATCTAACATATTTTATCATTTATGGGATGGAGGGGTAATTATTATAAACAAACTTTAGCATATTATTTTTTGATATTCTTTTTTGCCAACTTTTTAAGAAAAAATTTAAGAAGGCCCAAAATGATAAAAATACCCTCGACTCATACTGACAAGATTGTGATTTTTGAAAAAAGTTATTATCGAGGCAACTTTTTTTAATAAAAAAAGTTGACTTGATAATGATTTTTTTTGAGAATTTATATCATGTCAGTATCGAACTAAGGATATTTTTTTCATTTTGGACATTAAAAAACTTGGCAAAACAAATTTTTTCTTAATCTATAAGGGCATTGTATCGAGTCACCCATAAATATATTTTATCTATTTAATATATATTTTAACATTATGTCTACCCGTTTCAACCTGTGTTCTATATTACCGTATCACAAGAGAATGAATATAGACATGGGTAAGATTAATAAATAAAACTAGACGCTACTAAAAAATACTCCCTCCGTTCCGGTCAAACAGTACCATTTGCGTTTTGCACGTAAATTAATGAGTATTATTATTTTATGTAAAGTGTGTAGGTGTATTAGAGAGATGTGATGGGTAGTGGTGGGCCATTGGTGGACCCTTTTTACTAAAAGAGAAAAATTGTACAATTTGGATGGAACGCCCAATATAGTAAAATGGTGCTATTTGGGCAGGATGGAGGGAGTATTTTTTAGCAACTGAATTTACCAACAGAATTTAATCTGTTGGTAATTACCAATGAATTAGCTACCAAAATGGCATTTTTCTATTAGCAATGCAATGCCAACGGATTTATTATTTATTTTAGCAATGAAATTTAATATGTTCCAGGGAATCTTTATATAAATTACCAACGAAATTTTTAGCAACGGATTACCAACGGAATTATTTATCAACGGAATTGATTTTTTGTTTCTAAAAATTTATCAACCACCACTTAACCAACGAAAAAATTCGTTGATAAACGAATTTAACAAATAAAATTAAGGCTTTTATCGAAGAATATTTATCGGTTGGTAAAAAAACGTATTTTAGTGAGATGTGAAGCAGAGAAATGAAAAGTGGTAGATTTGGTCCTTGTTAGAGATGTGTTGGCAAAAGATTAAGATGTATCACACAGAAACACACAACATACGTTATATATATCTGCCCCACTCCCATTCCTTTCAGTTAATTTACCGCTGGAACAACATTGTGAATTCTCTCTCATCAAATATTTAGAGAGTTTGTAAAGTATAAGAGGTAGTTAGTGATGTCTTCTGTCTGAGTGTTTTTAACTAGTCTAGTTTGTTGAAAACTGGGGTTGGGTGAATATATATTTGATCATCAATGAATGGTGATTGATCAGTCCCGTACCCTTGTCTCTCACTCTCATTCTCTCTTATTGCGGAATTCAACTCACCAATTTCCCCATAATCCATTCCACTTATTCTTTCTCTCTTTCTCCCCACTAAGTGAATACAACACAGAGAGATACATCATCACATGCTCTGGAGAGAATATTACTAGTTTTCTTGATTTGAACTAGTCATACTCAGGTTGAAACGTTCTAGAGTTGGTTATGGAAGACTACTTCCGAGAAAGAGAAATAGAGGGGAAATCAGCCCACGATCCCTACTACGTGGGGCCTCGGGCGAAATGGGTCCTCGGCCCGCTGATCGTGGGCGCAGGGCCCTCGGGGCTTGCCGCCGCCGCCTGCCTCAAGGAAAAGGGCGTCCCCTCATTGGTGGTGGAGAGATCTAAGTGCATAGCTTCTCTGTGGCAGCTCAACACCTACGATCGCCTCAAGCTCCATCTCCCCAAGCAATTCTGCCAGCTACCACTCATGCCCTTCCCCACCCAATTCCCAACCTACCCCTCCAAGCAGCAGTTCATCCACTACCTGGAAGCCTACGCCAAGCGCTTCCAAATCCGACCCCTTTTCAATCAGAAAGTAGTCGGGGCGGAGTTCGACCACCGACTGGCAGCGTGGCGGGTGAGGACAGCCGACGCGGAGTACGTGACCCGCTGGCTGATTGTAGCCACCGGTGAGAATGCGGAGGCGGTGGTGCCGGCGATCGAGGGGATGGCGGAGTTCGGCGGGGACGTGGTGCACACCAGCGGGTACAAAAGTGGTGGAAAGTATCAAGGGAAGAAAGTAGTGGTTGTTGGATGTGGGAATTCGGGTATGGAGGTCTGTTTGGATCTCTGCAACCATAATGCTACGCCCTCACTTGTCGTCAGGGATACAGTGAGTCTTTTTACACCTCCCACTGTTTTTCTCTAATCAATAACTCAACTGCATGCATATCTTGTATTTCCTTTTCGAACGAAACCCTAATTCCCAAATATTTTAATTTCATTAATAAATCCAAAGTGGTTTTCGGTTGCAATTGGTTAATACGACAACAGTTTGTGTTGTTTAGTTGCAGAGAAAGAAAGAAAGAAAGAATTAAAGTGTTCACTTTCTTGGGATACTAAAGCATGCGCAATATTGGGTTATCAAGATTTTGTTACTAAACATATACATAGCTTTATTATTAATTAAGGAATAATAATAGAATATAAAGATTTGAGAAATAATTTTGTTGAAAATGTTCATAATTAGGTGCACATTCTACCACAAGAGATGCTGGGAAGATCAACTTTCGGGCTGTCCATGTGGTTGCTAAAGTGGCTGCCCATCCACCTTGTGGATCGCTTTCTATTGCTTGTCTCACGGCTAATGCTCGGTGACACCGCTCGCTTCGGCCTGGACCGGCCCCAGCTAGGCCCACTCCAGCTCAAGAACTTGTCTGGTAAAACACCAGTGTTGGACGTTGGAACCCTTGACAAGATCAAAAGTGGAGACATCAAGGTACATTTTCTTTTTATTCCACTTTCCACTTTTTTCTCACATTTTTAATTGCCTGCTCCTAAATAAAACCGGATGCATTTTCAAAGATTATAAATAAGACATAAAATGTTTGCAATATTTCAAGTATAGGTATGCCCAGGGATCAAGAGACTAAGGCATCAATCAGTTGAATTTGAGGATGGAAGAAGAGAAAATTATGATGCAATTATTCTAGCAACTGGTTATAAAAGCAATGTACCTTCTTGGCTAAAGGTACTGCTGCCACTTTTCTCTATATATATGTTTTTAATTATAATCACCTCAAACTAGCTAAAATTCATCCAACTTTGATTTATTTGATCAGGAGAGTAGGATGTTTTCGGAGAAAGATGGGCTCCCAAAACGCCCATTTCCGAATGGCTGGAAAGGCGAGTGCGGGCTCTACGCTGTGGGCTTCACCAAACGAGGGCTCCTTGGAGCGTCCATCGATGCCAAGAACATAGCAAGCGACGTTGAAATCGTTTGGAAAGAGTTGATGGAGAAAAGTTTAAGTTGTTGATCATGAAGTAGCAAATAGATGTGTTTTTTTTTTCTTTTTTTGGGAAGGCATGATTTATTTTGAGGGTAGATATCAAGTGTGTTTGCACATGTAGGATTTGACTTGATCTGGAGAATTTTTGGGGGTACTAATGTCAGTTTGACCAAGACTAATTAGTACCAAAGGAAGCTCCAGATGAAAGATTTAGGGTTTTAGATTGAAGAAATTAATGGGGTGTTAATTAATTAGGTTTATGGATTGATATATGATCCTCAATACATGATTTTGTACATGGGACACTTTTAATCAATTCTCTGAGTAAATATATATTGACTTTTAGTTGCTAGGTTTACCTATTATTATTCTTCAACAGAGCTGGTCTACTGTTTCATTTATTTTATTTATTTATGAGTATTTAATTTAAAGAATTGTAATTGGGTAATGGAATAGAGAGAGAATTAAATTAAAGATGATGGTGAGATATTGGGTATCAAAATTGTATATGATCACTGGGAGGGGAGTCATTTAGTGCAATTAAAAAGAAATCTGGCAATTTGGATGGAGAAATGATTGCTATCCCAAGTAGTAGATAGGACCACTCTTATTAAATTATAAACTTACATTCTGCCAAATATACTGCTATACCTTTATGTTTATTGCTACCAAGAATATGTATTCAATGCAATTTGCCCTTCTGAAATATATATATGACAAAATCGTAAACCAAAACATTTCTATACCACCGATAAGAAAGTGATCGATCATTTTAGTGATAAATTTTTAATAAAAATTTTCCTCAAACTAAGGAAAAATAATAGTGGTGCTATTGAATTATTTCTTCAATAATTTATAGTATGAATAAAAATTAAAAATTATATTTTTTAATAAAAAGTTATAGTATCTTTAATACTCTCTCCGTCCCGCATTAACGTTTATATTTACTTTTCATACGTAGATTATGCGGAGTAATATTTAATGTGTAGTGAGGTGAGAGAAATAATATTTAATGTAAAGTGAGTAGTTATATTTGTATTGTATGTGGGCCCTACATGAAATAATTAATTGTTTTGAGTGGTCTCAACTTCATAAAAAAATAAATGTAAATCTTAATTTGGGCCAAGCAAAATAGAAAGACGTAAACTTTAACGTAGGATGGAAGGAGTATTTAAGAGTGATAACTCTACAAGAAAGATAAAGTATTTTATGAGAAGGTGCTTATTTGAGATGAACTAAGATAACGTGTTAAAGATATAAATCTTGCAATTGATAGTTAAAATATGTTTTTATATAGTATGGTGAATATAGTAAATTATTAAAAACATACTTTAATTACTAATAAGTATATTTTATATGTATAATAAATATATTTTAATAATTGATCGGCTCATCTCACAACTCGTCTTATATATATCTGTCTCGCATGAGAATATTTCAAAAAATATATATATATACAAATGATCTCACTGATCTCAAGTGAGATAGGGTTATGAAAGCGTTTCCCAAAATATATATATGGAAAAAATATTGCAATTTTTGACTAAATGTACATATATTAATTCTTCAATTTTAAATTTGTCCTATTTGCACCGCTTTAATTCCATAAATTTTTTTTTTAATTACATTAAAACTCTAATAGAGTCCTCGTTTCATTGATAGTCCCAAATAGTCCATACTCAACGGATGATATTAAAAATGTTAATTTTTAGGACCACATAATAAGACTAAAATCCATTATCCATTAAGACTAATATCGAATATTTTTTTAATATATATTTAATTTTATTTCTTTCTTTTTTTTTTCTAGATTAGGGGTGCAGACGCACAAGAATATAATATTTTATTTTAAAGTATATACATTGTAATTAATAAAAGTATTATTTTTAATAAAAATTTGTTGAAATTAAAAGAAAATTAAAGTTTGACTTTTTTATTATTATTATATAAGGATATAAACTTTTATATTAAAAATATCACATTTCATATTTTATAAATATGGATTTAAGATCACGTAATTAACTAAGTGTGGCCGGATGCATGCAACGCCTCTTCTTTTATTTTTCGATTAAAACTTTAGATTTTTTTTTTTTTGATAAAAGTTTTCAAAAAATTCTTCTAGTTACATAACTTAATTAATCTTAAATTCACATATATACCTTTAATATATATTTTTTGTCTTCATATTAATATATTTTTTTTCTCTCTTATCTGATTTTCTATTTCACATCAATTAATACCTTTTTATACATACCATTATCATATCTTCCCATTAATTTAATATAAAATTAAAATATTACACCAAAACTCAAAATAAATATAAATTATATTCAAAACTCATGGAGTATAAGACATCAACAAACATAAATAAATTTATTATTTATCTTACCATCAAGCACATAGTATACGATTTGTTGGTTAATTAAATTACTAGTTATTTATACCAGATTTAATTCATGGGGATTGATTTGATCATAACCAAATCCAAATATTTGGCGATTGACATAATACATAATGATTGAACCACCACCCATAATTCGATAGTATTATGTATATTATAGAATTTGATGTAGTGTAATAGATATTGTTCCCCAATTCATATACGAAGAATTCGATTAATTTTTTCTACTGTCAATACAAATAATCAACAATTTAACAGATTCATATATATGCGATCATCAAAGTCATCTTATCCAAACTGAACTACGTGAGTGAATTCAAAAAAAAAAAAAAAAAAAAAAAAAACCTCACATGTTTTAAAAAGTGCGAGATAATGTGTGTGTTTCAATTCATTGAATTTGGAATGCAAAAAATAAAAATAATTGGGTAGTTAACCGATTTATTTAAATAAAAACAGTAAATCTCCAATATTGTAGCATATCTTATCATAATTAAAGTGTTCCCTTTAAAAATTCTCAAATTATATTAAAAACTTCCACGTTTCGATTGTAGCTCTTCACTAGGTGGATTGAGAAGGTACACATAATATTATATTAAATTATCATATGTAATAATTGTGTAACGTGCTTAATTTAACTAATACCAAAAATTTATAGTCACCTCTAGTTTTTAAGAGTAGTAGGCTCATGAATTAGGCACGTAATAATTAATCTATAAATAAATATAGAGGAAAACACATTTAGGTAAGAAAATTCCCATTTATCACAATTAATTATCCATGTTTAATCTAAATTAAGCCTAATATTAAAATTTTCTATGATGTCATAGAAAGTAAATGTGGGGCAGTGCGACATCAATCGATACCATCTCACGTAAAATTTTGTAATTAAAGCTAAATATTCTCAAAGTCTAATTAATATTATATTTTTAAGTGTGGCGGAAGAATCCATATTAACTAAAATATATATTATCGACTCCTAAAAAATTACAAGTAATAATAATTAAATTAAATAATTGCTAGGGGTTATGATTGTTGCTTTTTAAAGTAACAAAGAGTTCATTGAACCTAAAAATCAATATCCCTTGCATAAGGCAGAAAAAAGCGTGCCCTCATATGGGGTTTTTAATAGCAACTTTATTACAAGTTGTGAAACAGAGTGCGCTTTTATAAAATTATGCTTAATATTCTTGGAACTAAATTACGAATCTGTTGATTAAACGTGTTTCCATTTATAGCTCTACTCGGTGGTGAATTATATTCCATGAATTCATATTTTAAGATGCATTTAATTTTTTCTATTTTTTAGAAAATCAATTTAAGGGCCCATGCATGCACAAATGTTATTGAACCAAAATATTTTACTTATTTAAAATTTTTATTTAAAACAACAATCAGATAATGTATTTTTAAGGAGTAACTATAACTTTGTACCATGGAAAATTATCTGGTGCATCCACTTTCAAAAACTTGTACATTTATAAATAAAAATATATACACTTTGTTAGCGAATTTTTTATTACATTTTTTAATGAAAAACTGAATGTCAAAAAACTATACAATTATTAAGTAATATATGTACACTATTGAATAAAAATATATACGCATATATATAGATTCATGTGCATCCAGATTTAGAGGATATCAACTCTTATACAAAATGATATTTCTATATTATTATTAAACGAGCCCTAACGAAAATTGAGTTGATGTCATATGTACTCGAGTATATGGAGTTAACTTTCATGTTTTCAATCTGTATTAATTTAATTCAGTAATACAAACTGTTTGTTTAAAATACTAATAGAAAATTATCTAAAAATACAATAACAAATCGTATAAGTTTTTATTCATTAATATAGGAGTAGTATATGTTCATTAATAAGTGTATATATTTTGATTGTGAGTGCAAGATTTACATAATATTTTTATCATGAAATTTTGATAAATTTGTCTATTTTAGTCATAATTGGGTAATCAATCTTCTCTATTTTCAATCCTAGACATTTTATAATAAATAAATAAATAAACAAATAAAACTCATCCTTAATGGTTTGTTGAAAAAAAATATATACACTCCATGATATTATGAGTAAAAACATAACAATTCTAGGGTAAATATACAACATAAAAGGATCATTTCAAATTTTTATTTGATTGAGTTAATTAGGTAGCAATTGAGGGGAGACATTAATATTTTGTAATCATATACAGTTTGAATGATTAAAGAAAATTAAAAGAGTGAGTATAATGGGCCTGGTGGGCATGAATGGCCCAATATAGGTGTCTAATTGGTAAAGTAGTTAAAAGCCACCACACCACATGCAATCTTCTTTTACTGAAAAATTGTACATTACTATACTGAAAACAACATGCATGCTTGCACTTCTCCAACAACTTTTCTGTGCCTACTTCTATAACCATATCAATACAACTCTTATCTATTATACCCTTTTTGCCCTTTCTTCGAATATTCCATTCATGATGCCATCATTGATTTGTTTTAGTTAACCAATTTAATTTATACTAATCTCACCCTTTTTTTCCTTTTTTATTAATATGACACTCAAGTACTTTTACAATAAATATAAGAAAACTTCTGATAGGTATATTTATGTTATCAATGCAAATGAGGTGAAATAAAAGGGTATACATGTGAGTAATTGATGTAAATTGGACCCTAGTTTTTTTTTTTATCCATGTTATAAGCCTAATCAATTGTATATCTAGATAGTTCCAATGAACAAACCCTATATTTGTTTTAGAGAAGAAATTATATAAACCACAAAAAGTGGTCCTAATCCTAGTACTAGTACTATGCATATTGATATGATCATCCACAACCTCATCTCATCACATCCCTCTTTTACGTATACACATGCTGCACATGCAAACTCATCAAACCATATCCCTTTTAATTTTATTTTTTTTAATACATTACTTACATATATGTTCATATATGCTGGCGGGTCAATTTAACTCAAATCTTGCAAGTGGAATTTTAAATGGGTTGCGGTGAGATTTGAATTTTGGACCTTTATTTGTTCATGACTCTAATAACATGTTAAATGATCACCTTATCTAAAAGTTTAAACTTGTAAAGAGGAAAATCGTTTAAAATTTAATCAGTACACTCTAACAAATTGATACTTTTATATTCATCTTCTTTCACCTCTTGTACATTGAACAAACATAAAATTAAAACAAATGAAACAAAAACTGAAAACAAATAGTATAAATTATCAATCTAACTCAATTTTTAAAATTCGGTTTTCAAAATCCATATGAACTTTAAACAATCATACCCATGAATGAGTAATAAATAAACTATTAAGTATGTCATGCGGTATAATAATAATTTTGAATTAAAAATTACGTATAGTGAAGTAATTGTGTTTAATATCTTAACCATAGTTCACATTGATTTAGGTCGTACAAAGATATGTAGACAAGAGTGAAGAAAGTAGTAGTTTTTCTGTTTCTTGTATATACAGTTAGTCTTTTTCTTAAGAAACAAAAAACCCTTTATAATTAAGTTATTTATATTTTGTGGTCCTAGTATCTAATAGCTAACCTATTCATATTTTGTAATTAAAGGCTGTGCGGGTTTTTTTTTTGAGGGGGGGGGGGTGGATTTGGACCATATGGGTATATGTATATGTATGTATATATGTATAGAGAGAGGAGAGAGATCATCTCCCGTAAATTCACTCCAGTTGCTCTCACTATAGCACACTGTAACGTGCTACAGTGAGAGCAAATTGACTCCCGTTAAGGTTAAGGGAGAGGATCCAAGTCCATAGAGAGATGGGAGGATGGTGTCAACATCATATGGGAATTAAGGATGGGGGCGTGTTATTTGTCAATCATGATTTAAATATCCTTCCTTCCTTCTTTCTTTATTTATGTGTAAAGAGTACAGAATTAATGATTGGGTTTAATTCTGGTCATCAGAATGTCTGCCCTGCCTACACTCATTAATGAATTCTTTCATGAGAACAATGCCCTCCCGTCTTACCTTCCTAATTATCCCTCTATTGTCGTTCAATCCAGGTTTAAACGTGATTGATATTGATTGTACAATGATCAAATAATCACCAATAAATGGTGAAACTAAGGCTCCTCAATGACCATTTCTCAAACTATATAGCTAGAAATGATTTGATAGTATAAAATATGAGACCAATATTCGAATCAAATATATAGTAACAATGGTAATTTGTGGACATGAAAATAAATAAAATGTCAAGTCAAATTAACATAATAGTATGACCGATTTACCCTTGTTAAACGTAAGAATTACTCCATTACATTTTTATTTTATAATATGTATTTATTAATTTGAATATAGTACTCCCTCCGTCCCGGGTATTTTTACCCGTTTGTACGGGCACGGAGATTAAGACGTTTTATTTTTTAATATATAATGTAAGAGAAAGTAGGGATAAATTAGTAATTTAAAAAGAAAAAGTGAATAAAGTTATTGGGAATGATGAATAAAGTGTAAAAAAGTAATTAAAGTTGTTGGGATTGTAAAAAGTAGGTAATAAAATATTATGTATTTTTGCCAAAAATGGAATGGGTAAAAATACGTGGGACACCCCAAAATGGAAAGTGGGTAAAAATACGTGGGACGGAGGGAGTAGTATATTTTGCGGTCCACGGGTTGTAAATGCTGGTACCCTGCCAGCAATGGGTGGAGTTTCTGACACCCCAATTACTGCCCTGACTTTGACATATTACCACATTATTAATTCGCTTTTATTTGCTTAACAAATATTAATTCCCCATTCATTACATTACATATTCCTTTATTATTTTTTACATTTTTAAAAAAACAACTTCTCAATATCATCATCCCTTATCACAATTTATTTTATTCTTTATTGGTCAAAATTGTTAAAAAAGATATTAGTATATGAATATTATGCAATTTATAATTATCTTCTAATTCAGCTAATTTTGTAAGTGATATTAATTGTTGGTCTCTTAAGTTATAATTCATTCTGGTTAGAATTTTCAATCTTTCTCAATCAGTTATTGTCGAGTCCACAATTTTTGACGTGGATGATACTAATTAATTTATCTATAATTAACTTGTATATTTGTTTTTTTCTTAAAATTTATAATTATCTTCTTTTAATATAAAATAAAAATGTGAAGCTAATTATAGAAAAGATAAGATAGAGAGGAGGCGTACGGCGGAGTAGTTGGAAATATAATTTGGTATTCAATCGTTATAATAACTATATACCCCTCAAATTGACCTGCCTACCACTTTACTTAATTGGCCCTCTTAATTCATAAATTAATTATGTACTTTAAAAAATTAAATGCCAATACATTCTATTTAAATTTGCTAATTATAAACCTTTGTTTGAGAAAATACTCGAAACAATACAAAGAAGAAGACAATCAAAATATATATTAGAAGTTTTTTTTAAAATATGATTCATTAATTTAATTTAAAAAATATACTATACATTATTTTTTTGTTTATTTATTCTGATACACCACCACATATATTAAATTTGATAAACTATTATGTACATCCACTTTATAAAATTTATATACTCATGAATAAAAATATATACACTAATAAATAAAAATAGAATATACTTTTTTAGTGAATTTTCTATTACTTTTTTAATAAATAATTGAATGTAACTACAATTATTAAAAAATATATACTCAATATTATTGAATAAAAATTTATACATATATAATTACTCATGTGCATCGAATAAGAATACAGCAGGATATTAACTCATTAAATTTAGATCAAATCCATCATCAAATGGAGTACTTTGTGTTGTGAAAATAAATAATCATACTCTAATTATTTACCCAAAATTCTAACATTAACTTATATATGACCAATAAGAATCCTAACATTAACTTATGACCAATAGAACATGAGTCATATAAATAAAACAAAATTTGTTTTTTCTAATCTAATTTTTTCAATGCACAAAACGTTAAAATATAATTATAAAAAGAAGTAAATGTCACCAAAGCATGACCACAATATGAATTCCAGATGGTTGACTGTAAGTGGTTGGGTACTAATGAATTCCATTGGACATCAAAGTCAGACAACTTTGATAACTACATCTAATAAACAGAATTAAGACCAAATTAGTTTCCACATCACAAGTAGGGTTTACCATTTATGGATTTAATCATCTTTGAAGAAATGGCTAGCTGAAATTGATGCTCCTATATCCCATCACAAAATGTGACAATAAATAATCTAACAAAATAATTACTCCACCTTTTAAAACTATATTTTCTTTTAACCAAAATAAATAAACTTAGCACATTGGCCCACAAAATTTCCAGTATCTTTGGGGTGGAGAAACCCTTTTTACTACATAACATGCAAGAAAAGATCAACTCGTTGGAATCATCGCGTGGATATTGATGAAAACGACATTACATCATCTTCATCTTTCATCACCAAATATATATTTCTTTTTTTTTTTATCATGATCAATATACTATAGAGATCGATCTGTCACACCATTTTCTACACCTCACACTGTGTGTTTGTGCGTGCTATACATTCCAGGGACCAGCCACTTGTATGTTGTAATATATATGTATAGATAGGTTTGAAGAACATGTCCATTCTCAATCATATTTCCTCCACTAGATTCTTTAAAGTGCAAAAGTGTTGTGTTTTAGGGTGATATGAAGTAAATAGTGGAGTATCTCATATCTATCTTTTCCCTTTATTGCAAAATCTTGAAGATTCTTATCTCTTTGTATCTTCCTTTTAACATCATGTCCTTCCTTTTCACCTTTCACCAATAAACGAAATAGATTTTGCAAGTTCTCGTGTGAGACAATGTAATGTTATAAACTAATGATGTTTTAAGAACGCATCATTTTATCCCCTACATTTATTTAAACTTTTAATTACTTTAACATGACTTTGAGTAATTATGATTATATGTGAGACCCTCTCAAAGAGAACAATTTTTTTTATCTTTTAATCGAATTTTTTATATATATACTCTCTCAATCTAGCTTACTTCAATGGTTACAGATTTTTAAATTTGAGCGTCTCACTTCAATCATACTTACATGTCTTTTT
Source organism: Pogostemon cablin (assembly GCA_023678885.1). NCBI lineage: Eukaryota > Viridiplantae > Streptophyta > Magnoliopsida > Lamiales > Lamiaceae > Pogostemon > Pogostemon cablin. The sequence continues at coordinate 10,315,319 of CM042955.1, read as the reverse complement.
TTAAGTCACGGACAAAGTGGTAAGATTATGAAGTAACCAACAACTACCCACTACCGTTTAAAAAACTATGTTTTTTATTTAGCGTTCAAAAAGCATATGCAACGCAGGGAGTATAGTGCTTGATAGTGACAACTCTATGGCTTAAATGGAATCTAAGTATCTGAGGAAATCAAACGTGAATACTTTCAAAGGAAACACACTGAATATTCTTTTCACCATTTTCTTTGGAAATATCCTTTTTCCATCATGAAAAAGCTGGGAACCAAATTAAAGAATTTAAGCTACTCTAATTATGTATATATTGGTTAATTATTTGTTTATTTTGGGTTTTTTCGTGCTTGCATTTTTCTGACAATTGATTAATCATACAAAAACGCACAGGCAATTTTAAATTAGTTTAATAAAAAATAGTAACCAAAATCTTGATTAGGAGACAAATCCCACTTATTTTTTTATTAATTGTTTGGCTATTCAAAGCATACTCTGATCTCTTCTTATTAATTCATCTTTAAAAAAGATTATCACTCTATCTTGTTTGGTTTAAAATGTACGTAACTTTTTAATTAATCTCTGAATTGATTCACATGGCTTGCAACAAGTTAATATTAGAAGAGTAATTTTTTTTTTTCTTTTCTTATTTTGAAAGAATATAGATGAATTTAAAATACTTTTATAGGAAATGATTTTTCTTCTCTTTCTTTTTGGCACCCTTTTGCTTTTCATTATTAATCTACTCACCCTTTCTATTTTATCTTGCTCTGTTTTTCTAATATTGGATTTATGGATTTCTAAATAATTTTATTTCTATTTGAGGGTGTAAAAGTTTTTTTTTGACATGGATTTAGATCACATCAGATAGAAACACAAGGACAATTTTTGGAAAAATGTTGGTCTGTTTAGCTAATTATAATTCCAGTGAAGAATATTCTTGAATCCTTTATATCATATTTTCCCAAATAATTGGAATGTGTTTGTTCCTTTTGCAAGAATTCAATTTTTTTAAAATATGGAAAATAATTCCCTTTTTCTTTTGTTTCAGCCTACTTCACTAATCTACTATATTGTTATTTTTAATTAGGCCTCACATTCTGCTTCCTTAATTTAAAAAATACTATATATTTAAATTAAAATAAATAAAAAGGCATTTTAAATTATTACAATTAAAATTTGTTATTTTGAGGCCTCACATTCTGCTTCCTTGCTTAAAAAAAATATCATTTTAAAAATTTGACTTAAAATTTGAGGACTCACATTCTGCTTCGTAACTTTAAAAAAAATATATATATATATTAAATTAAAATTAAAATAAATTAAAAATATATATTGCGGTGAACGTGGATCGAACACGTGACCTTCAGATATTTTTTTAAAATATGGAAAATAATTCCCTTTTTCTTTTGTTTCAGCCTACTTCACTAATCTACTATATTGTTATTTTTAATTAGGCCTCACATTCTGCTTCCTTAATTTAAAAAATACTATATATTTAAATTAAAATAAATAAAAAGGCATTTTAAATTATTACAATTAAAATTTGTTATTTTGAGGCCTCACATTCTGCTTCCTTGCTTAAAAAAAATAGCATTTTAAAATTTTGACTTAAAATTTGAGGACTCACATTCTGCTTCGTAACTTTAAAAAATATATATATATATATTAAATTAAAATTAAAATAAATTAAAAACATATATTGCGGTGAACGTGGATCGAACACGTGACCTTCAGATCTTCAGTCTGACGCTCTCCCAACTGAGCTATCCCCGCTGTTGACTTTTATTGTTAATATTATTAAATTACTCTTTTAAAGGAATTAAACGACGCATTCATGATCCAGCCAATAAACTCTTCGTTTGGACCATGAACAAATGGCCCATTTCTATCTATTGGACGGATTGCCTGTTAAAGAACCAATTGGCCCACACAAGAATTACATATATAGCTCGAAAGTTATAGTAATAACTTAAAGGTTAGGCCCAATAGTTTAATTTAATATATTTTGGGCCTGAATATATTACTAACATTTTAGTGATTCTTGTACTCCCTCCGTCCCGGATATTTTTACCCGTTTGTACGGACACGGAAATTAAGACGTTTTATTTTTTTAATATATAATGTAAGAGAAAGTAGGGATAAATTAGTAATTTAAAAAGAAAAAGTGAATAAAGTTATTGGGAATGATGAATAAAGTATAAAAAAGTAATTAAAGTTGTTGGGATTGTAAAAAGTAGGTAATAAAATATTATGTATTTTTGCCAAAAATGGAATGGGTAAAAATACGTGGGACACCCCAAAATGGAAAGTGGGTAAAAATACGTGGGACGGAGGGAGTATCTTTTTCTATTACTATATACTCCTTTTTTTTTTTTTTAATGTTCGCTCGTCACAAGAAATTAAACTATAAAATTAAGCATGCATGAGTTAGAGCTAGCTATGTAATCCCTAGGAAATTTTCAAAGAAAAAAAAAACATCTAAGTAATGACGCTAAAAATATAAATAAAAAATTGCCATAATATCTGGCTACAAATGTCGATTCCACAATATCTGAATTATTTTAAAATTTCTGTATTATTTAGGCGTATAGTTATTGTGCATTAAAAAATTGAGTTGGACGTGTGTCTTATTCGTTACAATAAAATCCAATAAATGTGCCCCATTTAACAAGTTAGGGATAGGAAGAGGTAGCCCAGCCCCTACATATATTACTTGATCAGGTTGAAAAAGCCCTGATTATTTTTTATTATTATTTAATATGGGTGGGTAGGTAAGTTGAAAAAGCCCCGATTACTTTTTATTATTATTTAATATGTAGTGGGTAGGTAAGTTGAAAAAGCCCTGATTACTTTTTATTATTATTTAATATATAGTGGGTAGGTAAGTGAATTATATATTTTAATTATGTTAATGGGTGTGTGTGGGTCTCATTAATAAGAAAAAGAAAATGAGACTTGGAGTATACGTCCAAAATGGAAAAAAAAAGTTGAGTGAGCATAGGGAGTATAAAATAGAGAGTTACTCCCTCCGTCCCCTTGAAAGGTATCCGTTGGCTTTTTACACGTGGATTAAGAAGTATAATAATTTAATGTATAGTAAGGTGAGAGAAATAATATTTTAATGTGTAGTGGGTAGTTGTATTAGTATTGAGTATGGGGACATGTGTAGTAGTTGTAGGTCACATCAATCCAAAAAGGAAAATAGATACTTTGTAGTAAGACGGATCAAAATGAAAAAATTGATATGTATCAAGGGAAACGAGGGATTATATTATGCAAATATTGGTCTTGAAGGTTTCTGCATATATACTATTGTGTAATTTCAAATAAAGGATGACTTTTTTTTTATCGGTAAATAAAGGATGACATTAAGTTGAAAATAATAAATAAACAATGTTAAAAAAAAATACTAGTACATTAATTAATTTACATAGAAGATGAATGATTAATTCAGGAATTAGCAAAGAGAGTTTGAGAAATTTCAGTAAAAACATTGAATATGATCCCATGATAAGAAACATTATTCAACGACAAGAATGAGATGAGCAGCCTCTCCAAATCCTCCGCCGCAAATATCTGCTTCTCGACGATCATCTCCACCATTGATGCTCTGAAATCTCCCCAAGGATCCTTCGACCTCTTCTCCACCGCGTAACACGACGGCCGCCTCTTCCGGCGAGTTCTCCGCCGCCGGCTGTAGTACAGCTGGGTGGACACGTGGTCGGACCCCAGTTGGTGCTCCGGCCAGGGCTTCTCCTTGGGTTTGAAGTGGCGGAAGGAGTCGCCGGAGTTGGAGGAGTCGAGGCTGGTTTCATCGGCGCTGGTGAACCAGGCGGTGATGTTGGTGGAGGAGGAGGAGAGTTTGTTGCAGGGTTTGTTGGATTTGGTTTGTACAACGTCAGAGAGTGATCTGAGGTTGCAAGAGGATGGAAAGAGACCACAGATTTTGAGCATCATGGCTATCCATGGCTTAATTTCTGAATGCTTCAATTCCTTTTATATATAAATACTATACAAAACAAGAATGTTTCGCAATTGCTTGTGGAACACGACTATCTACTAACTAAGATGTGTTGTCTATATATATATGGAGTAAATATTGGATATTTTAATCAATACTCAGATTTCATTTTAAATTATTTGATTAAGATGATTTTTTTTTTAGGGTGTTAAGTAATTTTATAGGACAAGGAAGAGTGATATCATTTAATTCGTATAAAACTGTGAATCCATTTTTGGACATAAAATTTGCCATCATAATTGCAAGTGTTAAACTTTCGTTTTTATAAATTTCAAAGTGGAACTTGTATTGTCAAAGTTAATTATTATTTTAAATTTAAGTGCGATGAAAAGGAGATTAAAAAATAAATAAAACATGAGGCAACGTACGTAAAATTGTAATACTACTATATTTTAGTTGAAAATAAAATTATAAAATATATTTCGTAGGTTTCACTAAATTATAAACAATTTTAATATCGTAAAAACACTCAAAATCGTTACGATTTTAATTTCACAATAATTTTCTCTTGTTGAGACACATTATTATGCTTAACAAAATTAAATGAATTGCCTACGTGAGTTTATTAAATGTCAAATTCACCACATCAACACCAGTATATGATATTAGTAATATGTTTTCATATTTTTATTTGTATCTTACAAGGGAAATCATCCAGAAATTTTAACCCCTATGCAATAAGTATTTTATTAATGTTTAGGGGGTTAAATTTATTATAGTTTTTTTTTAATGACACAAAATAAAATAATACGGATCAGTATAATGAAATCATGCGCCCAATCTATTATAGATAATATATTTTGCTTTAATATAAGAAGATTTTTTAATAAAAACATATACATATTAAATTAAATTAACTAAAATTAAGATGGTATCTTTAGTGAGTGAGAAGCTTCCAAGAGCACAAAAACAGAAAGTGCAGCAGAAGTGTTTTCAAACTTGTAGTTGAACTCCTACAAAAGATATACGACATTTTCTCATTTCAGCTTTCCATGCAAGATTAGTATGTAACTCCTTTCTTCACCAGTCAATCAATTTCAGTTTAATTATATATATATATATATATATATATATATATATATATACTAATATTTGCAACTATATTTTATATCTATTTACATTGGTGAAATAATCACAATAATTTTAGAAATAATAAGCTGCTGCCCTTTTCAAAGTAACAGGAAACACTTAATTATAGTGCTAATTTTTCTTCTTAGAATTTTTATTATTGTTTTTTAAAATTCATAGGAAACACACAAATTCATACATGTATTCAATATTTTAAATTGTTTGCTATATACTATTTATTTGAATTTATGTAATTTTATTTCGAATTTTCAACTGTTATGCATGAGAGTGCTATGCACATGGGGGTTGATCTTGTAAGTGATTTTCAGAACTTTATCTCAAAATCCAACCAAAAGCTATCAAACAAAATTATCTATTTTTCTAAAATAAATTATACATTAGATAATGGGATATTAGTAGCTCACTTTCTCAATGTCAGACTATAAAATTAATTTCTTTTTTTCTCTTTGAGTTTCAACTCTTGTAAACATTTTGACTTATTTTGATGTGATATATGTTGTCATAGATTTTGGGTCATCTTTTGTCTTCTTCATAATGTATTCTTTCACCTCATGTAAAGCCCAAATATATCCCACTTTGATTAAATTATTCTAATTATTGATCTTAATGTACTTGATTAAGGTACACTAATCACATGCATGTGACGTCATGATTACATTTGGATTACTTTTTTGAAATTTAATTGCAATGTCGTATTGTAGATAAATTTTAGTATAATCTGTGAAGATACTACGGTTTTGGTGGGATTTTCATTTTTGAAATTTAAAAAATTGTTGTTTTTTTGGGTGTCATTTTTTGTCTCTCACTAGATTTTTTAATTCGAACAATCATTTTCTTGTAGGATGATGCTTCTTGTTCGAATAGAAGGAAAATGGAAGAGATAGAAACTTTACATTCGTATTTTTTTATTTTAAATTGTATTACATGAAAAATATATATAGCAAATTTTAATTCCTCATGGTGTGTGTATGTAAAAACTTTTCGAAATAATTTCTCAGTTAAATTATTATCTCTATTTGTAGCTGTTATTACATTTAAAAGTTTTTTTGCTTCCAAATAATATAAGAATGTTTTATCATGTACTTTTATTCAGTCTTTAACGAAAATAAATATCACGTGACATCGATATGAATTTATTAAAAAATAACTAACTCAAGTGAAATAATTTCATGATAAATATAACTAACTAACTAACAAATTAATTAATTAAGAAAATCACAAGTGAACTTAGTTGTAACGAAAAAAATAATACTTGTTATGATCATTTTATTTAGACAATGACTCGTATACAACCTCCATTTCGGTACAATCTCGGTACAATCTCCTTCCTTCATCTTCAGGGTGTGTTTTCCTTTTTTTTTCTTTTTCTTTTTTAAATTGTTGATGTTACTATTTTTTTTTATTTTAGGGATATAATTACAATTTTACTCTTGTGGTTCAGGGTATAATTTATCCTTAGGGTTTATGGTATAATTATAATTTTACCCTTGTGGTTTAGGGTATAATTTATCCCTAGGGTTTAGGGGTAGGGTATAATTATAATTTTACCCTTGTGGTTTAGAGTATAATTTATCCTTAGGGTTTAGAGTATAATAGTCATTTAAATAAAATAAAAAACAACATTAATGAAGGAGCATGAATTAATTAAGAATGGTGGGGATCAAGGTATACCAATTCAATTGATACACCGGGTTATACCCTATTCCCTCTCTTTTATTTATTATTATACATTATTAAGGTTTCGCTTCTTTTTCTTTACTAATTAATAAATTTTCAATTTAGTCGATAGATTCTTATATGTTGTGTTGTCATAGAATTAGCTTGCATAAAATAAAATTTCATATTTTATATATATTAATTACGAATACGCTGTTATAAATAACTTTTTAAAAGTATGGAGTATCGCGACATGGTTAATTGTCGTATATTTTTTATTTTTTATTTTAATATTTCATATATAATTTTTCTTCTTTTAATTTTATTATTATTATTATTATTATTATTATTATTATTATTATTATTATTATTTATGTATATCTTTAAATCATGTATATTTATAAATTAAATACTATCTTTAATCATATTTTTTTGATTAATTAGGAATAGATAATCAACAAAATATATCCAACTTATTATTATTATTATTATTCATGTATATCTTCAAATTAAATATCACCTTTAATCATATTTTTTGATTGGTTAGGAATACTACTTTTATTTTTATTTTTATTATTATCATTATTATTATTCATGTATATATATTTAAATTATGTACTATCTATAAATTAAATATCATTTTTAATTATATTTTTTGATTAGTTATAATAATTCATCCACGTATTACGCGGGAATGTGTACTCTTATATATATATATATATTATTTATTTATTTATTTTGATAAAACATTTAAAATATTACTCCACATTTTATTAAAAGGGGACGACTATTTACACCCCCAAAAATACTAAACATACCCCATAAATGATTTAGACTAAAATATCTTCAATTATTAAGACTAAAATATCCTTTGAAGTCTCTATTTGTACCCCAAAATTTCTAAACATACCCCATGAATATTTAAATTAAAATATCCTTATTTAATAAAATATAAACACCTTTATAAAAATTTTATAATTGTTCTCACCCCAAATTTCTAAATTTACTGCAAAACCCTAATTTTAAAACCTTAAATTTTACGATTCATCTTTAATTTAATTTTTATTTGATAACAATAAAGGGATAAAAAACCCACTGCATCCACAGCAATTCTTATTGACCAGTTGTAATTAAATCATAAGTGTCATTAGCTGAATGAACAAAATAATTAAGAAAATATAGTTTACAGTAATGGAGTACGAATTCATGATTTATGAAAAAAAGAAAAAGAAAAAAGTAGAAACGATCCCAAGAAAATCATTGTAAATTTATTATGAAAGCAAAAGGAAACATAAAATAATTTGGATAGTTCTTCGTAATGAACACATTTCAACGTCGCTTCAACATCGCGTGAAGGTGTCCTGATTAAAAAAAAAGGAAGTGGGCTGATAGAAGGATATTGAAATGTGTAATAATCAAAAGATTGCTCGAAGATGTGTAATAGCCTTCACGACTGTGTAATAGCTACACGTTGAATGGTTGAAGAAAGAGGAAGGGCTGGTAGCAGAATGACAATGCTGAAATGTGTAATAATCAAATTGGATAAAAGTGACTTTTTTGAGGTATGTTATAGTAGAATATATGTATATTAATAAAATATATTGGAGTGTATATAGTAAACGGGGTGTATTTAGTGAATTCGGGGTACGAATAGTCGGTCCCTTATTAAAATCCATGAAAATCAGTCTGCACCAGAACATTGTAATGGGCCTTTAGTTTGGGCTTGTAACAATATTGTGAGCTAGCTAGCATGGTTCAACCGATTTAATTAAGGGCGGCACTATTGCCACATGAAATATTACTTAAGGCATTCGTATTGAAGACGAAAGACTTGTGAAATATCATTTATAGCCCTACACTAACCCATTTATTGAATAAAAAATAAAATAAATTTTTTTACTTTGCACACCCAACACCCAAAACACAAACTAAAATACACACTCACACACAATACACCAAAAACACACACTGATCACACACACATCACACGCTGATGAACGAAGATGAAAAATAGAGAAGAATGAAGAGAAAAGGTTTTGAAGGAACTAACACTAAATTTCATTCATTCTCATAATCTTTGCAAACTTATTGAGTTAGTTTAAGTATACAAAATTTTAGCTTATTCTCAAAATATTTGTTTTCATCCAATCAAGGATAATGTGATTCATGATTTATATTTTGAAAATCCTAATTTTTTGTTTAGGGCTTGAAAGAGATTATTTCTTAGCAATATGGAACATGAAGATGAATCACCTACTAGAAATAGTAAGTTTTAGACTATTTTATACTAAACAAATTGTGTATTATGCAATTTTTTCGTTTTCTTCCCAGTTCATTTTTTCTGAAAATCACAAAGAAACTTCATCTCTGGTTAGCTGAAAAAGTTTAAAATTTCAGCAAGTGGTGACCGAAATTTTTGCTAATAAATTCGGCTGGTACTATATGAAATATATCGTAAAATTTTGGCAACTGGTGATCGAATTTTGTGTAAAATTTCGGTCACTGTTGATTGAAATTTTACACCTGCAATCAAATTTTCATTTTTACTAGTTTTGGTGTTTATTCATCCCCTTATGCATTAAATTATTCTTTTCAGGAAGATAAAATGGAAATAAAACAATCTGCTAATGGTGCATCTCCTTTGAATGAGATGGTGATGGATTTTACGAATCTCTTCACCAATCATACTTTATTTGGAACTAGAGATGATCTTCTAAGTTGGGTATGGTTGTATGATGTAAAAAATATAATTCCAAAATATTTGTAAGACTTCAACAATATTTTGCCAAAATTCTAATATACTTGAAATGTTGAGCAGAGCTGTTCATAGTATTATAGTTTCAGCTATAGGCTTGGTGGAAGACATGTACTCTTGCAAAAATCTTATACATGGATCTGCTGCTGGATGATGAAACTTATACCATTGCACTACCACTGGTGGGTGTGGGTGTCCATTCTGAAGATTAACTGCAATGAAGTGGTTGTCGTTCACAAGAGCCATGCATATCTTCTTCGTCTGCTCGGGTGGGTTCGTCTTCAGTGGTAAGAATGTTAGGCTCTGTTTAGGAGTCAATGCCATTAAAACCACATTGTGTGCACTTGCAACCAAGTAACCCATGTTTGGTAGAACAAACCACTTATCCTTAGGTGCAACAGAATCAAAACATTTCAATTTTCCTATGACCATGTCAACTCGTCCATCCATGAGAAACACCCTAGTGCACATCTCAACATTTGATGTCAACTCTCTATGTAGATCCCTACGAACTCTAACCCAAGAGCTCTCATCGAAATCCATCATATCTGCAATTGCACGAAATCCACAATGACTATCTCCAGCGACGTTTATCATGCTAGATACCCAGGGTACCCATTCCAGGGGTAACGAAGCCACAAAGTCACGAGACTCGAGTGTCTATGACTGTACACGAGCTTTCTTGAACCTAGTTTGCTTCTGCAAAATAAATAGACAATATTAAATAGAAAAAACTGATCAATGATATGATACACGAATATAATAGGTACGTATTGGGATCTTTTGCCTTTTATTTGTAGAAAATCTGAGTTTGCAAGTTGTTGAACCCGTCTCATAAATATTTGTTTGGCTCGGCATAGGCGAACATGTACCAACACACATATTCTCTTCATACTCGAATGCACTTGGATCTCGTTTTGTACTTTTCAAGCTCTTCGGCAAACTCGCCTTAGGACGACCACGAGTGGATGTAATAGGTTGGGGCTCAAGCAATGGTGTGGTGATTGGGTTCTTTACCTCCATTATTCGCCTAAGCATCAAATGTTTTAGATATAGACGCTGACACGAACATTTTCTTCAACCCATCCATGTACTCCCTCCACTGAGCTAGTATAGCATCATCTTCATCAACACTACATTTCTCTCTTGGTGTCACCTCAATGTCAAGTTTTTGCCAAATTTATCAACACACTTAAGTGGAATTGGCTTGCGGGATAAGACAAATGTCGAGAGCTCATGTGCACATGTTAGGCCGCACGTTTTTCACAATATACAACCACAATAAGCAGGATCCACGGGTATATCAGCACTAACAATTTTTAACTCCTCCAAAATTCGATTTAAAGCAGTTTTCGACACAACACCGCGAAAAATTTTAAAATGAATTTGACTAGACTTGTGTTGCACAATATTTAAACTCTCTCGAACAAATTCTTGATCTCGGTATGAGATGACTCCAATAGCGTATGTATTTCATTCCAACAATCCTCGAACGTATCCATACTCGTTCTGAGTTGTCTCTTTAGTGCTGCATGATGTCCCTCAGCCCTATAAAAACCCATAAAAATATGAATGCCAAGTAAGATATGTGTTTACAAAATTTAAACAAAGTAAACATATCTCACAATCAAATCCAAACCTGCTTGTGGTGACATTCTCATAATGCATTATGTTATTTGTCCAACAACTTACAAACTTCTCTTTGTATGGTTCGATCCAGCTCTGAATGACATATGTCACAGCTATTGGCCATTCAGAAAAGCTATCACGAAAATTTCTGAGAGAAACCTCAAAAGTTTGAACATCATTGGATGCAACCAACACGTTCCATGATGCTTGGAATGATTTCCAATGCTTCTTCTTGAAATATTTCTTGCAATTTGCAAGTATATTCTTGCTTATATGCCACCGACAAAGAAAGTAAGTTGTACCAGGAAAGACACATTGCACTGCTTTTATCAAAGCAAACTCTTTGTCTGTGATGATCACCGATGGATAACATGAGTTATCAAGCAATATTTCAAAGTGCTTAATGCACATATATAGTTGTCTTCTTTCTCAGATTTCATGAATGCACATGCTATGCAAAACTTCATGTATGTGCTAGTAACTCCAACTATCTCCAACAAGGAAAATCTGAACCTATATGTCTTGTAGGTACAATCCATTAGCACCGCGGATGAAAAGGCACAAAGCAAGTCTATACTCTTATGGTGAGCAAAGAAAAGGTCTGTCACAACTTCACCATATCGCCGATCGAGAAAGTAATAATCATACTCATGTAGCTTACCCTTCAAAATTGCATCTGAGACTGACCACCACGCTTATTGATCTTATGTTTTGTACGAGCATTGTAGATAGTCTTCAGTTTAGATACATGACCCTTGAACTTTTTCTTCAACTTTCGTATAATTGTCTTGGGTTTCACATTACTCAACGATAGCTCTACTACGTAATCCTCCTCTGGAGTAGTTAGACGATCGGCGAATACGTGACCCTCTAGGTAAGTAGCAGTAGGGTGGTTGTGTATTGCACAAACAACTTCCAAAACCCACTCTCTCATAAGCTTTAACTGTCTAGCTTTCAATAGAAAAGGACATCCACATTTCTTTGTTCCATTATCCCTCTTCCTTCAATCTTTATCTTTTTTCAAATTGGTATCAAATTCATCCATTTCATCATTTGCTAAAACGATGGTCGTTTTATGCATTCTATTACAATATTCCCCTCCTCTTTCACAACCAAGGCATAAACAACCCTTATATTTATTATTCCCTACATCAGACCTATTAACGACAATAACCATCCCATTTTCGTTTCCAACTTTTCTAACCCAATTTAGAAGATCATCTCTAGTTCCAAATAAAGTCTGATTGGGTGAAGTGATACGTAAAATCCATCACCATCTCATTCAAAGGAGATGCACCATTAGCAGATTGTTTTATTTCCATCTTATCTTCCTGAAAAGAATAATTTAATGTATAAGGGGATTAATAAACACCAAAACTAGTAAAAATGAAAATTTGATTGCATGTGTAAAAAATTTCAATCAACAGTGACCGAAATTTTACACAAAATTCGATCACCAGTTGCCGAAATTTTACGATATATTTCATATAGTGCCAGCCGAATTTATTAGCAAAAATTTCGGTCACCACTTGCCGAAATTTATAACTTTTTCAGCCAACCAGAGATGAATTTTCTTTGCGATTTTCAAAAAAAATAAACTGGGAAGAAAACGAAAATATTGCATAATACACAATTTGTTTAGTATAAAATAGTCTAAAACTTACCATTTCTAGTGGGTGATTCATCTTTATGCTCCATATTGCTAAGAAATAATATCTTTCAAGCCCTAAACCAAAAATTAGGGCTTTCAAAATATAAATCATGAATCACATTATCCTTCATAGGATGAACAAATCTTTTGAGAATAAGCTAAAACTTTGTATACTTAGAGTAACTCAATAAGTTTGCAAAGATTATGGGAATGAATGGAATTTAGTGTTAGTTCCTTCAAAACCTTTTCTCTTCATTCTTCTCTATTCTTCATCTTCGTTCATCAGCGTGTGATGTGTGTGATCAATGTGTATTTTTGGTGTATTGTGTGTGAGTGTGTATTTTTAGTTTGTGTTTTGGGTGTGCAAAGCAAAAAATTTTATTTTATTTTTTTATTTAATAAATAGGTTGGGGTTTTTAAAATAGTGTAGGGTTATAAATGATATTTCACAAGTCTTTCGTCTTCAATACGGGTGCCTTAAGTAATACTTCGGGTGGCAATAGTGCCGCCCTTTAATTAATGGATACCCTGTCTTATGGTTGGGCTTTTTACCAAAGGGCCTGATAAGAGAAAGCCCAACATAAAGCCCATCTCCTTCCCGAATCTTACCGTGTACTAAAGAAAAGGACGAACAAACTCATACACTGCGTGAGGAGCGGCCGAGGAGCCAACGTACATCGCCACCGGCCGTCGACAATGTGAGTGTTGTGTATTTTCCATTATAGCTTGCATGAGAGGTATGAGTGTGGAGTGATATCATTCAAAAGTTGTAACATGGATCAAGATTAAAAAGGAATTCCTGTGTGTAACAGCAATATCTTATACAAGAGAGTGTTGGAAGTAGTAGAGTTATTTATCAATGATTGAGCCAGTAGTTTCGAAGCTGTGACATGTGCAGCAGTATCTCGTCTCGTCCTTGGTTCGTGACACTGCTCGTCATGATCCAAGGCGGCGCAGATTGGAAGAAATCACGGATCAGTTCCTGAAACTCCTGCACGTTCTCTTCAGGCCGTTTCCCTCCGTTCTTTTTCTTCTTTCGTTTGTCACATTTCGTGAATATCAGAGTCATCGGAATCTGGTACATTACACATTGAGGCAATTAAGGAGCAAGTAGATGATACGAGTCGTATTACAATGAAGTTTTACTGACCCGATTTTGTCCCAACCAACTTGCATACTCAAGATCAATCTTTTTTGCTGGAATGCTGGCATCGATCAGTAGGAATACTGAGACAAGGGTTGGGCGGTTAAGGAAGTAGTCCTTGGTGAACTTGTCCCAGTCTGTCCGAACCTCATGCGGTGCAGCAGCATACCTAATCGACAACCAGTGTCAACGTCGGTCGATAGTTGAATTACCAACAAAATTTTCGTCCACAAGAAGTGTGATAGGGCATTTCACCTCTCATTATCACTTGACACAAATAAAAGCAGCAAGAAACACTGCATGACATCAGTAAAAAAGATTCTTGACACACTGCATACCTATGCAGTTCGTAACTTAGGGACCGCTTGGTAAGGGGTAATGGAACTGTAGGAGTATTGATTCTCATTCCTCATGCTTGGTAAGAGGTAATGGGAATTTGAAATCCTAAATCATTCCCATTGATTCAATGACTACCCTCACCCCTTCAACCAATTTCATTCCCATTACAGTTACCCTCATTAATGACTTCCATTATCTTTACCAAGCGGCTCCTAAATTCTTTAAGTTAAACCCTAGAAGTTGTTTTTAGTGCACACAAGGGACAATATGTCCACAAGCAAACAATACATTTAAGGATGTAAACTACAATTTTCCACTTTGGAAACCCACTACAGTAATTCTAATCTTCAATCCACTCCCAGACCAGACATTGTCCGTTTCCACACAAATAAAGAGTCATACATTTATTTCAAATGAACCTAATAGAAGCTGGTCTAATGATAATAACAAGACAGAGATATGCAGGAAGACAACACATCTTGATTGCAAATTGTTCATAACAAACACTATTAGGAAAAAGCAAATACACGAATATCTCCTTCGAATAGTATGCATACGAGACCAACTCTGATATAAAAAAAATGAAGTGCAAGTATTCAGAGTTAGTTAATACCCATATCCTGGCAAATCGACCAGGTACCAGCTATCATTAATGCGAAAATGGTTGATGCATTGTGTTTTCCCTACAAATGAATGAATTAGTGTAATCAATCATAGTTTTAGCAAAAACAAGAATACAACCAAGTGGAACCCTTTTCAGGCAAGCTGCACATGATTAGAGATGTACAAACACCAGTAATTACTCGATACATTTGAACCAAAATTTAACTACTTAGAATTATATCTGTTCAGTAGACTCTTGATACTCACCATGAACTTTATTTCAAACCAAATGATGCCTGAATAGAATACCTATATACTTGACAATAAAACAAGCAACAACTACTTTTATTCATTGCTAAAAACTCAATACCCACAGTACGGGGGAGAGAGAGAGAGAGAGAGAGAGAGAGAGAGAGAGAGAGAGAGAGAGAGAGAGAGTACCAGGCTTTTTAGAAGTAAGGGCTAGGCGCTTCCGCCTAACAAGTGAATTTAAAAGCGATGACTTGCCGACGTTGGAGCGGCCAACGAGAGCAAACTCCGGCGACCCATCAGAAGGGCAATCCTCCGTTGCGACGCTGCTTTTGACGAACTCAGCATTCACAACCTCCACGCCCTGCCCTGCATACTTGCTCAGCACGATGTTGGAGCCTTTCAAGATTCTCGCGCTCAACGGCCCCTCTTTCACACACGAAACGTCTGTTTCCGGAGGGAAGAAGAGGGTTTCGACGGAAAGCTGCAAATTTTCCCGTTCCGGCGGGTCTACGGTGAGAGAGGAGAAATGGGAAATGGATGGTGTGGGGCCGGGCCCGGGGCCGGGTTTGGATAGGTGGGTTGAGCTGATTTGGTAGAGTTTGTGGGGTTTGGAGGATTTCAGAGGGTTTATCAGAAAGTGAGTATGGATTCTTGGAAATTTGTGAGTCAGAAACATTTCTCTGATTCGGATGAAGATAACCCTAAAGGAAAAGGGGAATTCATATCAAGATTTTTTCGAATTTTACCATAATAATTCTCTTTCTCCTTCTAAAATATCAACTCACATTTCATTTCTTTTACGATAATAATTACAATTTCCCTTCTCTTTCACTTGGTGGAGATTTAAGAAATTTGCTACAAAAATTAACAGTTCACGTCGTATGTTAAAGATGTAGCCAGATTAATGTCTACTTCAGATAAAATATTTATGCTTTTTGAATGTAGATACGTAGATTAAGAAATGTAGTATTTCAATGTGGAGTGATGTGAGAGAAATAATATTTTAATGTAAAGTAGGTAGTTGCATTAGGGGTTATGGAGTGAGAAAAAGTTAATTTGTGTTGGTCTCATCTACCAAAAAGGAAACGTAAATATTGAAATGGGACGCCCAAATTGAAAATATGTAAAGATTAAAATGAGCCGAAGGAGTATATAGTTTTTAATAAATGTAAATATTTGCTCCTCAATTGTCACAATTGTGGAGTAACGAATAACCCAGTGGCATCATACACACAGGCTTCTAACAGCAAACTACACTGGATCTCAATCATACACCTATTTCCTACTGAAGACTTCCAAGTTTCATCCTTGACTTCAGCAAAAGATCGTTGCATCATTTTTCATCTGCTGGTGAAGGAACCCTACTAAGGAGCCATATTAGAACTACTCCTATGAGAGCACCTGAAAGATGTGCAATGTGATTTATGTTCTGTAATCCGTAGCCTCCTCGAATACTTCCACCGAAGTTTGCTGAAGCTTGGGCTGCTTCCATAACCTGAATGAATGAGTGATACAGTACGGTGGCAAGTCAGAAGCTTTTCGACTTATTTGAAATATTGAGTCGAATTTTAGTTATTGTGCTTGGCTAGTTAAAGATGCAAGTAGATGCCAGTACAGAAAAAGTCATGTAAACTCTAGTGCTGATTTCAGTGGTCGAATCGGATGGCGTTGCCTGACAGACACAACTTCTCGAGGTCATTGAGTCATTCTTGAGGATAGGCACAGCAGGTTTGAATTTTTCTTACAAATGCCTCTCTCTCGATTAATTAGGCTAATTGATTTAACGATTAAAATTTTGAGGCACATTAATTAATATGTTGAAAGAGGCTCGAAATGTGATACCTTCTCCACGACAAACTGTCCTAGTATAAGAACTTCCAGGATCTTCCTCCAGTTCCAGGACATCTGTATCACAAAAAAAATGTGGCAAGTTACTTCAGAAAAGCATTGTAAATTATTCGAGTTTTTGACATGATGGTCGTCAAACCTTCACGAGGACACTAACTGCAAAGAGCCCAAATACAGCACCAGATGCACCGATGGATACTGCATTTCTGGGGAGAACTAACCATGAAACAAGGTTAGCCCCAGCACCTGTCAAGATGTAAGAAAGCCACAGAGCAAAGTTTCCTTCTTCTTCTTCAACAAGCTTTCCTGGATTAAAACAATTGAGGATCTCATCTATTAACAGTATCCATGCGTCACACACTTTCTTGGAAACAAGTGAACAATGCCTCACCGAAAATATACAAGAAAAACAGGTTGCTTGATAGATGGTTCCTGCAAGTAATATTTATACTCAATAAATCTCCAAAGTTATATAGATATGTGCACAGAAGCAGATTTACCAACTAAAATGGCAGAATGTTGCAGTTATAAACTGGTACCAAGCAGGTTGATTATGATACAGATACAGTTCCTTAATTAAAGGAACCTGGAAAACAAGGGAAATTACTCATTAGCAATTTAGCATTGTAAACGAATCACTTATATCAAATAAGTTCTATTCCAACTCAAGAAACCAAAATTGACACAGTTTTTTTTATGATAATTGACATGGATGACCAAATTTTCAACTTCCACTCAGGATACACAAAAGAAGCAATAATTTATTTGCAATTTGTAAACTTTAGAA
Organism: Pogostemon cablin; assembly: GCA_023678885.1. Taxonomy (NCBI): domain Eukaryota; kingdom Viridiplantae; phylum Streptophyta; class Magnoliopsida; order Lamiales; family Lamiaceae; genus Pogostemon; species Pogostemon cablin. Next base: position 10,297,554 of record CM042955.1, on the reverse strand, counting down.
GAATACATGGTAAAATATTACTACTACATTACAAAACGAAAATTGCTCCTTACTTGATTCTTATTTTCTACTCAACAATGTTGCAATATTTGTTAGAAGGAAATAATATGATACCTGGATAACGTGATCAGCCAAAAATACCCCAAGGTTAATGAGCAGAATCCAGAATATGCCATTGACACGCCTCTCGGGCTTCTTTCTCGGGTCGGGCTTCCCAAGTTCCAGTTGTGATACAATGTCTAATGAAAAACATCAAATTTATTTGAACTTTCATGGAAATCTAACTTCTAAATTGTGCACAGCACAGGTATAAGCTTACTTCAAAAGGAGTTGGTGAACACTAAAATCAAATCAAACTAGTCACAATAATAAAGCCATTAACGTAAATAGAAATGCTACCCACTGACTACTCCCTTCTGTTCACATAAATCAGGCAAACGATGCAAAAGAACGAAACCAACAATTCAAATGACCGAATATCAAGGTTTTCCTGAGCTTAAATCACGCAAAAAGATCCAATTCATCAAGAATTTTTAAAAACCAGACAACCTGTTTGTGAAAATTCCCAAACGAAAAAAGAAAAAGGAAGTTGACCTGAATTTCCTTTCACTCTGCAAAGCAGCAACTGAGAGCTGTGTTTCTGCCGTAATTTAAAAGAGAGGCGGTTGATTTTGGCCGGAAGAGGGCGCAACTCCGGCAACAACATCGTCGGAGATTTAAAGGGATGAACGCCATGGAATTTAAACAGCGGAAGAGAATGCTTCTGCTGCTGAAACAGAAATTGAAGCATTATCATTTTCCCTTTTTTTGGAAAAGAATAATAACAAAGAAAATAGGGTAACAAAATTCAAAGAGATCATCTGAGTTTCTTCGGTAAAATCGCATTTACAAACTAGCGCTTTAACGTGCTTTCCATATAAGTATTACCTCCCAGAAAAGTTTGCGAGCTCTTTTTGACACGTAGATTAAGAAAGTGATAACTTTTTAGGGGTATAATGGTATTTTTTGTAATAAATAAATAATAAAGTATGTTAGTTAGAGATGGTATTTTTTGTAAATAATGTATATGGGGAAGGGTAATTTTTTTTACTTTTTGCTTTTTTTAGAATGTGCAAACTTTCAAAATAGAAAATGTGTCATTTGAAAGGAGATAGAGGGAGTATAGTTTTCGATAATTTTTTTATAAAAAAATTAAAATCGCACAAAAAAGTGAAGAATGAAATGTGATTCATTAGATATGAATAAATCTTAGAGACTAATAAGATAATTAAATTTTGAATTAATAAAACGACAATTAAAAATACTAATATTTTAACTTTATTATAAATAAATAATTACTCATCTATAATACACTATATCTTAATAAAATAATCACCGGTTTAATTAAGTCACATCAGAATGGTATGGGCCAAATTAATGATCTTAACATAACGGCCCAATCTACGGCCCATTATATTTTAGCACATCAATGGTTGTGGGAAAGCTTGAAAATTAACCTTAAAATGAATTACTGGCAACAGTAAACCTAATATGTAAAACTGTCTGGCCCGCGATCCAGAAACTATGGCCCATTCATAGGAAGCCCAAGTGTTTTGTTATCCAATTCACATCTTAACATGCAATTGATTGATATGTTGTCATTAGCTGCATTGGACATGGACATGAACATGAACATGAACATGAACAATTAATGTGCACATGGCTAATATATTTTATTCATATTCGACGTTTATGATTTAATGCATGAAAGAAATTGCCATATGTAATCCTATTCACTATATCCATTAAATAAATAAATAATTATACTATAAAAAACATCACGCACATGTAAAGAAAGTAAGTATCAAATTTAGCCATACAAGGGCTATATCATTCCAACTCTGCTCCATTTTTATTTTCATTGAAATTTTTATCATTTTTTATTCGATTTTGGTTTTTTTTTTTACTTGAAAATTAAAATAATAGTAATAAGAAAGACTTATGTGAAACTATTTTATGGAATGAATTTCGTTAGATAGATATAAAGTGATAATATTTTAATAAAAAAATATTACTCAATTGATTGAAATAAAATTGACCACATCTTCATCATTGATAATATCTCTACACATATATTGTAATAATATAATACTCCTAAAATTAAGCTTTTAATTTTGTGAAAAAGAGAGGTCAATGATTGAATGTTAAGTATGAGCTACCATTCCTTTTTATCTACAGTTTTTTAAATTAATTTTATTCAGTTGCTATTTTCATATGCTACAACATAAGATCTATCATCTAGCCAGTAGTAATAGAAAATCAAAGCCACGAAAGCAATGTATAGTTATTGTTAGTTGTTACAAGTTATAACATGTAGTTCAAATTCATCGTACGGTCAATTATGGATAATTTCTAACTCTATTATTTTAAGAAAAAATAATAATTAATTATAGATAAGTCCTGGGGTCGATTTCATCCTACCTAAATAAAGCAAATAATTCAACTTTCTTATCTACTAAAGATGTATCTAGAAGTTAATTAAATATACAAAATTAAATAATATAATTTTTTTTATTAACTAGAGAAAATAAATAAATAACATTTATATCTCTAGCTGCTTTCTTGTCCACTGGAATTTATCGTTAAGTAAAGTATAATATATCTTGTCATATATGGTAAATTGAGAGAATAAGAGGGAGTGGTCAATTTATTTATTTATTTATTTTTTTTCGGACAAAATTAATTGTTAGAAAAAATTTATTTTCAAGGAAATTGAATTGAATCACCGTTAGCGAAGAGCCCACCTGGTTGAGAGGGCATGATAATTAAATCAAGTTCTTTTAAATAAATAAAATATATTTAAAATTATTAATTAATTAATATATACGTATATGAGTTGGCCACCCAATTGCAAACTACGTCTCACGTTTTTAGTAGTACTTTTTTGAACTAATTACGACTATTTCAACTATAAAGCGACAAGCAGGATTTAATAAGTCAGTTCTAAGTTTGATGACCAAAATAGTAATTTTACAATTCTAAAATACAAAATGATCATTTCACCAAACATTAGGTGAATGTGATTGTCCATTTATATGCTAGTACCTTATATTTTAACCATATAAATAATAACTTTTATTATTATTATAATTACTTGATGAAGAGAACTCTCGAATAATTATATGCACACGAGATAAATTTCGTCAGCATGCGGTATAAAAAATAAATATAATTTTATAAATATATTTTTAATATATATTCACACAAATGGGTTCTTGTTCAAGAAATTGAATAATAGAATTAAGGAAACGTGCATGGTTAATTATTGTAATGGCAAGTAATCATTTAATTATAAATTTTAGAAAACATTAATTATGTTCTTAATTAAACTACATGTTAATTAACCTTTTAATCAATCAATTATTCAAGACACTTAAGTTGACACGACATTGTTAGTGGGCCCGCTTACTTGGAAAAATTGTTGACAACTATGTCCATTAAACAAACCCTTATTAATTATGGCAGTTTATCTGTCATTAAATTAGTATATTAATCATACAAAACTGAGCCTCGAGTTTGTAATAATCCAATATATTTGTACTTAAAATAAACAGTGACAAAGCTGGATCTGAGATTTACTTCATGTATTAAATTTCATGATTGTACTAATTAAAACTAACATTATAGCATAATATGGAGTGGAGTATAATTTTACATTTGTATATTATCAAAAAAAAAACTATAAAATAGATGAAAAATAATTTACATGAAACAATAACTGTTTATTCATGTGTGTATATATACACATAGGTGGTGGGATCCTTGGAGAGAAACATACTTAATGCCCAGTTGTCGTTTGATTGATTGATTTTGTTTGTTTGCATTTTGTGGCCTATAAATGAATTTCCTTATTATTACAGACAAAATATAAAAAGATTCTTTTATTATTTCTCTTTCTTTCAATATTTGAGTGGGACTTTTAAGTTTTCTTTTTCTATCATTTGTTTTTCCTGCTTGTTACTTATCAACATCCAACGACCACATTTGTGCTTATCATCATTCAAAGGGTATCTTTATATAATTAATTAATTTATTATGGTACTGAAGGCTGCACGTGACTCATAATATATGGAGTAATTGATTTTATTTCATATAAATTATTAATGTTCTTTCTTATTCATTCATCATTCAAAGATTCAGATGGCGTAATTTAGCAACGAATGTGGTGATAAATTCGAATTGAGATGCTTAGTTACTCAACTTTTGGGTTATACTTTTTTTTTCTTTTCAAAATATTGGGTGTATTTGAAAATATCTCATATCAAAGGCGAACCTACATTGGGGCCAAGGGGGCACATGGCCCTGAACTTTTACAAATATTTACTATATATATGATAAATTTTTATAAATTATTAAATATCTCACTGATTTGAGCGCTCTTAGACAAATAAGAGGTAGTGGGATCGAGTCCATTCTGCGGCTGTTTCACCTTTTTCTAATTTTTTTCTTATATATTAGTCTTTTATTTTTTTCTTTATTTTTTCTTTTATTTATTTATTTTTATCTCTTATATATTAAAGTACATTTTTATTTATTTTTTCTTTTATTTATTTATTTTTATCTCTTATATATTAGTCCTTTATTTTTTTCTTTATTTTTTCTTTTATTTATTTATTTTTATTTCTTATATATTAGTCCTTTATTTTTTTCCTTTTGTCTATACACATTTCGGCACTTATTTTCTATTATATTTTGATGTTACATTCTATTACATACGTTAGATGAGTGATACGTATGCGGAAGAAAAATATAAACTTATTTTCTATATGTTAATATTTTATCTTTCACATATGTATCATTCATCCAACACTTCTTAAAAGTAATATCAAAATATAACAGAAGATTCAAATCGATGTTACTTTGTATTATAATGTGACCCCCTGAGCGAGAATTCTGGGTCCGTCACTGCTTATGACCCCTCACACTAGAAAGAGTTTTGTAAAATAGAAAAAATATTAATATTCTAATAAAAAATATATTATTTGGATGGATGAAAGGTTATGTAAACTATTTCAATAACGATCGATTTATTATATAAATAAGAAGTAAAGATGTTTTTAATAAAAAAAATATATAATATCTTTAATAAAAAATATTTAAAGGAATATAAAATAGTGTCATATCACGTTGTCGTATAAGTATTGCTCATTGTCATTTTAATATCGTGGTCATATTGCTAGTTTACGCTTGATTTATGGCTTATTTTTATTTTATAATAATTTCTTATTTATGGTTCACAATTAGAGTTTATCACAAATAATTTTAAAAGGAATTTATTATCAGTTAATTCAAAATTAAATGGGTCCACAAAAATATAATTCGTGCAATGACCACAAGAATTATATATTTTTTTTTTTTTTGGTGAATACGAGTCTTGACTTGATTGGCATATAATTAAGCTTTAATTAGGAAATTTGAATAGAGTTGCATGATAATTGAGTATAAAGTTGCATGTTGTAATTGCATGTATGATGCACATCATAAAGTAGATACATATAAAAATTGTAAAGTGGCATTAAAAATATTATAGTAAGTGACATTTATAAAAATGAAGAATTAATAGTAGGATTTTTTTTAATTTTTTTTTTCAAATGGCTCTTATAATTTTCAAATTTTCTTATTTATTTGGTTCATTATAAATATTTCACACTTTACCAACATTATTAAAAAATCCCATACAAATATTTTTTCAGTATATTTTAATTGTTTTAAAAATATCACCAACCTAGCTAGCAAAATATATAACTTATTGTTTACATTAATTTTTTATTATTAAAAAAAAGTATATTAGTCTTATAGTGAATAAATTATTATTTTTAAAATAACATGATTCAATAAGTATAAACAAATTAAGATCGTGTGAGTAATATAATATCCATAAGTACTTTGCAGTGAGGTATTTCACATGATATAATTCCAATTAATAATGCATAGCAGCTTTGATTTGGTCATAATGCAACATTAATACATTGTTTATTAAAAGAAGAATTTTTTTTTAATAATCTATATAAATATGAAGATCGTCTTATATCAATTAAGGGTGGCTATTGTGCACGGGACACCGCGCGTCTTTGCAATTTCCGCACTCCTTTGTAATTTAAATCCCTTAATAATACATAGGTTTAAATAAAATATGGAGAAAGAGATTTGTATTCATATGAGAACACGGCCGTATGCCCTGTGTCCGTGGGGACTGGAGATTTTGCCATCAATTAATTGTTCATGAATGTCTATCTGTAATTAAGGTCATTTTGGCCCACTAATATTAATTTATTTTTTAAAATTTTAATTAAAAAAATTAAAATTTATTTATTTTAATACATGTAATAATAATTATATAAGTCAATATTGAATATTATCCTCAAATTTATAATTAGATATAAATGGTAAATAATCTATTCAAGTTAATTATTATTATTATTTTTAAATCAAATAAATTAGAATTTATTATTATGGGTCGATTGTATTATTAAGTATTGTTAAATAATGGACTAGAGCTATTTAACATTTGTAATTACAATTAATATGTGATTATATTATATTATTAGCAACCAACTTATTTCATTATTATAATATAATGTAATTTAAATACAACTTTAACAAATTTCAATAACATTAAATCTCATACACAATTATTTTTTTCATTCTATAGAGTAATTATTTTTTTTTCTTTCTCCTTAACTTTATTTCTATCCTATACAATATTAAATCTCATACACAACTTATCACATTATTTTATATGTACATATTTTCTTTCTCCTTAATCTTATTTCTATCATAGATTAATCAAAATATCCAAGTAAAATAGAAAATTCATATATTATTTAAAGATTATAATCATTTTAGAAAGTTATTTTTATGACTATTTTTATATATTTAAATTTAAGTTATATATTTAAATATAATTTACTCCCTCTGTCCCATAATTATCTTCACACTTTTCGTTTTCGTCCGTCTCACACTTATGTTCACCACCCAAAAAAGGAAACTTCACATCAACCAGCAACTTCAAAAGTTATCTTAATTTCAAAAATATCATCCTCACCTAACACACATAACATACTTTATAATTTATTTATTGCCTAAAAATACCACAATACCCCTCAAAAGTCAATAAACTTGGTCAAAAAGTAACTTTTCTTAAACTCCGTATCTACAATGTCGGTGAACTTATATCCGGAACGGAGAGAGTATAAATCAAATAAATTAAGTATCACAAATAATTTATGATTAAATATTAAATAAAATGATTGGGCCAATAGCGGGCCGGGTCATTTGGCCCATTGGGCTTGATGGGCCGTGCTAAAATGGCCCGATTCTTTTCGGGCTTATATTTTAGTGGCCCAGCCTAGCTTACTTATGGCGGGCTACGGGCCGGGCTATTTTTGCCGGCTCTAGTTTAACTCATGAAAAAGGCAATTTTACTTTTCAGGTCTTGAAACGACGACATATTAATGACATGTTTAGTTTAGACCCTTTTTTTTTTTATTATTATTATTATTATTATGAAATTGGAGATTTAAATTACTTGTTAGGGGTTTTTTTTAACCGTTTTTATTTATATTATTCCTATTATTTATTTCAATAGAAATCCAATCATGCATGCAACGCTGTCCAAAAAATGAGAATGACCTCACGTGGGAGTGGGACTACATCCGAAAATAATTGCAAAATAGAAACCCCATGAAAGCTTATATAATTAAAAATACTTTTGATATATATATATATAAATATTATACGGCCAGAGGCGGATCCAGATAGGGAGCTGTACCCCCAAATTGAAATAATTTTTACATATATATATGGAGTATGTCTCAAAATATATGCTTGGCTTAATGGTAAAGCAATGGGTTTTGTGTTATTTAGGTCGCAGGATCATATCTTGTTTAGGTCGTGTGGTACTATTTATTTTGTCTTCTAATTTTTTTTATATTATTTCTTTCCCTTTTCTTATATTAGCCTTCTAAATTTTTTTACATTATTTCTATCATTTTCCTTATATTATTTATTTTGCCTTTCTTTTAGGTATTTTTAATTGTTTTATTTTATGATTTTATTTTAATATTAATATTTCTTTGTGTTTGTGTCTGTCATTTTTATTAATTATTTTATTTTATGTATAAGCGCGTTAGTCAAAATAAATATATTTTATATTAAATTAAAAATAAATTTAATGAAAAGAAGGACCTTATTTGGGTAGTTAATTAATTAAGCTCTTTTTCTAAATTTTAATTTTGGCCGATCGAATTCACGCCCAGGAGGCCATGTATACTTTAACTACGTACACTACTCCTGCTTAAATTTTTTTTTTTCAGTTTTAATATAAAATATATTATTATTATTATTATTATTATTATTATTAGTTATTCAATAAAATAATATTATTAGCAATTATTTTTGTAGATAGTTCGACTATTCTATTATCATCACTATTACTTTATATTAAAAACGTTATTATTTTTTATTCAATCTACAAATTATTCAAAAAATTATTTAATTAAACTGTTATCACTTTTTTTTTATCATATATCACTTTTTTATTAAAAATACTATCACTTTTTACTAAAAAAAATATTGCTCGTTTGTGACGGGCTTTGTAACGGCTTTGTGGTCGTCACAATGTTGGTAGTTACTAATTTTTTGTGACGGAAGGGACAGCTTTTTGACGAATAAAGTTTGTGATGGCCTTTTGCAGACGGACTTCTGTGACAGCCGTCACTAATTTTTTTTATCCGTCACTAAAGCCCTCACAATTTTTTTTTTTTACAAAAAATGGGTTCGAACCCTAGCCAACTGGGCGATCGAACCGTGCTCGAACCACATGGCCCAAGCGGCTCACTCTTTCTTCTTTTTTTTCCTAATTTGTATTTAATTTTGGTGAATATCATCCCCTTAGGAGATTTGAACCCTTTATCTCCCCCATGCAGGGAGGGTTTTAAGGGTAAGGGATGGTCACTTGAGCCAAGATGATTCTTGTTTAATATTTAACATTTATTGTATATATCATAATTTTACTATGTAATGTTGTACACTCATAATTCAATAATAAATCTTATACTGTATATAAATCATATTTAAAATATTAATATATTAAAAAGTAATATATATATATATATATATATATCAAAATATATTTTTTGCATTCATTATATATTATAATAAACAAGAATGATTGTTTATTTTTTTTAAATATATCTAGCCAAAATATTTAGTTATGCATTCATATTTAATATATACTACTTATTTCTATTTATTTATTATAATAATATATTAATTAGTTTACTTATTTCATGATCTATATTAATTGTTTTTGTCTATCAATATCTCACATCTCTTCATTCGTCCTTATATATAATATATTTCATATATTCATTTGTATATATTATATATATTTATACTTATAATGTATATATACTAATTATATACGTAAAAATATAATGTATTACACGTGTATATGCATTCATTTTCTATTTATACTCGTAATTCAATAATACATCTTATACTATATATAAATCATATTTAAAACATTAATAAATTAAAACATAATGTATATATATATGTCAAGATATATATTCTGCATTCATTATATTATAATAAATAAATTATTATGGTTGTTTTCTTTTTTAAATATTTAGCCACAATATTTAATTATATATACATGTGTAATATATACCTATTATTATTTATTTCATATTTATACAATAATATATTAATTAATTTGCTTATTTATAGAGACGTAGCTAGATTTCATGATATATATACACACACACACACACACACACACACACACATATATATATATATATATATATATATATATAATATTTCAGTAATTAATTTATAGTAATTAGTATACTACATTCTCTTGCATTAATTATTTTTGTCTAGTAATATCTCACATCTCTTCCTTTGTCCTTAGATATAATATATTCCATATATTCATGTGTATATATCTATTATCATATATATTTATACTTATAATAATGTATATGTACTAATTATATACGTAAATATAATGTATTACATATGTGTATGTATATAGCAATATGTACCACTATGTAATTTATAAAGAGTATAGTATTACGATCGACCATAATTAATTTTATTAAGCAATTTTAATTTGTTAAAATTTTTAATATTTATCTGAGAATACATTTAATAGAAACATTAGTAAGTAACTCATTAAGTAGGATCATTACACATTTCTTTTATTAATCAATAATTGATACACATAAGACCCCGATTACTATAATTAATATACAGAAGACCCCAAGTATAATCTATGAAATGTTATTTTATAAAAAATTTGACAAGAGTTTCCTCTATTAACCTCTCATATCATATAATCTGTAACATAATTAAGATATACTCCTGTATTACTTAATGTTTGATGCATATATTCAATATTCAACAGTAATGTATATTTTGAATTTTTAATATAAGAACATATATTCAAAGTTCCAAATATATTAACAATTATCATTAAATTAAGAACGATTGTTTTATTTAATATATGTAGCCGCAATATTTATGTATTATATATATATATATATATATATATATATATATATATATATATATATATATATATACTTATTATATACTCGTTACATATTTATTATAATAATATAATTATTTATGGAGGTACAGTAGAATTTTTTATGTACGATGTTGCAGTAAGTTAATAATAGTAATTAATTAGATAAAATATATCTGGTATAAGTTGATCTTATCTCCTGATAATTTGGATAGGTCTTGTTATCTCATTTTTTTAATTAGTTATAATATTTTACTGAAGATATTGTCACTTTGCTTTTAAAATATTATTATAATTTTTATTTATATTACAAATTATTCATGTAATTTTATCATTTTTCATCAATTGTTCACATATTATAATATTTAAATAAAAAATAAATTAAATGAATAACAAGTTAAAATTAATAAAATTTTAAATAAAATAATATTATTTAAAAAAATAAAAATTTTGTGACGATTTTGAAACCGTCACAAACGAATTTGGGTTGAAACGGTATTGTTTCATGCATTCATTACTTTGTGACTGTCAAAAGCCGTCACAAAGAGCCGCCACGAAATTTTAAAAATATAATAATAATAATTTTTGTGAAGGCTTTGAAGTCGTCACAAACGAATTTGGGTTGTGACGGCCAAAAGCCGTCACAAAATTTAAAAAAATAATTATAATAATTTTTGTGAAGACTTTGAAGGCGTCACAAATGAATTTGAGTTAAAACGACACCGTTTCATGCATTCATTACTTTGTAAAGGTCAAAAGCCGTCACAAAGGGCCGCCACAAAATTAAAAAAATAATAATTATAATTTTTGTGACGGCTTAAAGACCGTCAAAAACTGGGTTTGGTCACGATTCTCTCAGCGATCACCAAAACGCTGTCACAATTCGAAAAGCCATCACAAAAACCGTCACAATTGTGATGGCTCATGACCGTCACAAAAAATCCGTCACAAATCAACTGTTTTTTTTGTAGTGAACTCTTATATATAATAAGATGGGCCTTGAGCCTGCTTCATCTCCTTGACTTGATTCTTGAAATTCTAAGTAAAAATATGGATTTTGTTTTGCTGGGGACACAGCATCTCTTCCTCAACTCATTTCGATCCTGTGTTATTCCATTGAATTGTTCGTGAAATAATTCAATTATACGGATATCACTTTTCTTTGATTATGAATCACTTTTTATTAAAAATATTATCATATTTTACCTATTATATAAATAATTTTTAAAATACACTTTGTTAATTAGTTATCATTTTTTATTAAAGATGTTATCACTCTTCATTTGAAATGTTATCACTCTTCGTTTATATTATAAATTGTTCATGCAATAGTTCACAACACTGTTATAACTTTTCATAAGTTGAGCATCACATTCTATAAATTTATAATATTTAAATAAAAAAATAAATTAAATGAATAACAAATTTAAATTAATACAAATTTTAATAATAAAAATATAGTTTTAAAAAGGAAAATTACTCATAGGTACACACTTTATACCCATAATTACTATGAAATACATTGATTTAAAATATTAAAGTAAAATATCAAATATAATCCTAAACTCATATACTTTTAAATCATAAACCTACCTTTGGACCACCACCAAAAAAGTTATCGGAGCTCTACCGGCCGGTCGCCGGAGCACTGACAGTCGCCAGCAGATCGCCGAACCGCCGTCGGAGCCTGCCGGACCACCGCCGAACCACCACACTTTTTTGCTGCATATATTTTTTTTTACTGCACACACTTTTGCTGCACACGAACTTTTGCTGCACACAAATGTTTATGTGCAGCACATTGTAAAAGTAATAAATATCACTATATATTTATGTAGTTAGTAGTAATATTTTTTTATGTTTGTATCTCATAGTAATTAAGGATTTTTTAGTGTATCAAGTAATAATCATTCTTTTATATATATATATATATATATATATATATATATATATATATATATATATAACACCTAATTAATTTAGTTTTATAATTAGATTTTTTATTTTCTAATTTGACTACAACCAAACATGACCCTTAAAAATATAATTAATTAGTTAATGGGTGATCCGTCTCAAATAAAGGTATTTGTGAGACGGTCTCACCCAATTCTTTGCCTTTTATGATTGCATGTTAATAAAAAAATTACATGTATGAAAATTTTATTTTTTTTAAAAATTTACTCCTCTATACTCTTTTAAATAAAAAAATATTATTCATCTTAATAAAAATATAATTATATTATAATAATTTGAGGAGTAATATTATTTTCTAAAGCAGTAATAATTCATCATATAATAAAAAAAATAACAGAAAGACTTATATAAGACCATCTCATTGAATAATTCTCGTAAAATTGATAAGAAATGATCAATTTTAATAAAAAGTTATACTCCTTCCGTCCCACGCAAAGGGATACTTTTGCTTTTTGTACTTTGATTAAGGAGTATTATTATTTAATGTGTAGTTAGTAATTGTATTAGTGAGTATGTGTGCCTCATATTTTAATTGTATTAGAGGGTGTATGTGAGTCTCATATGTGTAAAAAAAGGAAATAAGACTCCTTGGATGAGACGACCAAAATAAAAAACATTTGACCCTTTGTATGGAACAGAGGAAATACTCAATTAATGAAAAGTGATAATATTACTGTGAACTATTTTACGAATTTTTATAATATAAATAAAAATGATAACATTAAAAAAAATTACATATTTAATAAAAAATTATGACTAATTAAATTAAAGAATGTTAAATGATCTCGTGCATACAAATCTCACCAAAATTGCACCAATTATAAGTATAATTATCGCATGATCTAAGATTCCACCTAATAATTAATATCGACATCGCCTTTCATGGATCATGTCACTCAATTATTCAATAAATTATTAAACTGACATTTCGTTAATTGTCCTTGTCATTAATATTAAATAGCTAATTATTTAACTATTGCCACCACCTATAGTGATTAACTGAGTTTTTTTTTTTTTAATTGTTCAAAAATATTTTTCTATTAAATATTAATCCCGTCTCATGACTGTCACAAAGTGATGGAATACTTAGATACTTAAAAAATTATTGAAAAGAAAAAGTTTAACGAGGTTTGCCCTGTGCATGTTTGGTGAGCAATTAGATGAACTCTTACAAAAAGACTGAGTAGCCGGGATGGAATTGTGGCATGGTGAATTTTTTTTTTAATTATAAAATTGAAAAGATTAATATATACTAAGAATTAATTTTGTGATAAAATATCCACATTCACATTCAATTCTTATTCATTTTGTTTATAATTTCAAAATTCAAATTTTAGTTTTAAAAATCTAATCTTATTTTGATTTGGGATTTGAAGTATTTAATTTTATAAACCATATATCTATCTTTATAATTATAATATTCTAATTGTGTACATCAATACACACATACTTACCTTACTTGAAAACTCAAACTGACATAAATTATCATTATTTATTTGGTATTCAAGATCAATATTTGCAAACCCAGATTTCCAGACCTTGCATTACTGAAAACTAACATAGCCTTGTTGGATAAAAAAAATACTAAACTTAATAAATAAAATTTTGTACAATAAAGATAAAATTACAATTATACTTGTATAATTATAATTAAAGATTAAATTAATTTTAACGTAAAATAGCACATCAACCACACAAAATTAGTTGGGTAGGTCTTGCGTGAGATCGTCTCACGTATACTAAAAATTGTTCATGAAATAGCATTGTCACTTTTCATTAATTTATTATCACTTTCCTATGTACAAATTATCACTTTCTGACCGTCTCACGTAAGCCCTTACGTAAGACGGTCTCACTCAAGTATTTGTCAAATTAATTATACAGTGAACGTTACGCACAAAATACTGCCAAAATTATATGAAAATCAAAGTTGAGTTTTTCTTTTAAGGTCTCGTTTGGTAGGCCATATTATGGACTATTTCTGTGTGTTATGATGTTGTTTACGTCGTTTAATAGGAAATACTAAAAAATGAGGGGCCGGTAGTTTACTTCAGCCCGTTAATATATCACTATTCCCTTTATATAACTAATCCTACCAAAATCGCAGTATTAGTATTGCTGCTTTGAACAGTACTACATATTATGAAGTTAAATTACTTTACTAACCTTCAGAATAAAAAAAAAATTGTCCAGTAAGGATTTGAGAGGAGCAACCGGGCCACCCAAATTAATGGCAAGTTGGCAACAACTTCAAAGCCTTCACAACTTCACACCCAAATTAAAAATTTGATGTCTTAAACTTTTTAAATAAAATAAAATAAATATACTCTAAAACTGAATTTTAAGGTAGTTTCTTCAGTAAGAGGATGAGTCAACTATCAATTTAAGATCTAAAAGATTATTTCTATCCGTTTAAGACCTCAATCATTTAAAATTATCAATTCAAGACCTATATCTTAAAGCTTGTTTGGTATACTGTAATAGCTTGGCTAAAAGGAAAGAGAATATTGACTTTCATATTTTTTTCTCTAATTCTTATTTTCAATTCATGGGTTTGAAGAAATTGATTAATTGAACGAACATATATTTATGGGTATTATGAGTTTCTTTCCATTAAGTCTATATTTTAAGAAATAAGAATGCTGGAGTTTGCAGTACAGATTTATTAGGCACAGAGAAGGAATCGGTAGACTCATATTAATTGATGGGATGAAGATAAGATGATGGATAGGGTTTGCCACAGGTTTGATACTTTTGTGATTTTTATTTATTTTTCTTCTACGATAATGGATAATGGTCAGCTGAACGAATTAAGCATACGAGCATATATTTATTTATTGAAAAAGATTACGATTCAGTTTTTAAGCATACGAGCATGTATATATTTATTGAAAAAGATTACTGACTTTCAGTTTTCTTCTCCATTAATGTCTGAATATTAGACTGTGGAAGAAGATGAGAGGATTGGAGAAGAAGATAAGAATTGAACGTTAATATTTTCTTTTCTGCAATTAGTACCCACCAAACAAGTTTTTAAGGATATAGGTCTTGAATTGATAATTTCATATGACTAAAGTCTTCAATCGATAAAATAATCTTTTAGGTCTTAAATTGATAGTTAAATCATCTTTCGGGTCCCTTACCAAAAAAACTCCAATTTTAAGCTTAATCTCATCCTAAAATTTCAAATAATAAAATCATTATAATATTATAGTGGGTTAGATTTTAAATAAAATAAGACAATTATATTATCAAATTTTAACATTATAAAAAAAATTATAATAATAAATGTATATTATGATTTTAAAATATAATAATGAATATTTAAAATTAAATAATTTTTTATTTTATTAATTTATAATAATATATATTGCATATTTGATAATGTTAAATTTTACATACAATAGCAAAATAATTATATATATATAAAAGAAAAATCCACAAATTTAGTGAGGGCATAAAAATAATATTATACTTTATACTTATTATTACTACTACCTATCAAACACCTTCATAATAATAATCTCAATCTTTATACATTCTATCAAACAAACTCATTTCTTCATATTACCCACTTATATCAACATACATAATACTTACCTCCATATTACCACTTTATTTTCTATTACCTACCAAACAACCCCTAAATATATACTCATAACATACAATTGACATGGTTAAGATTTATTTCATTTACTTTAAATAGTATTGTTTTTAATTGAATTAATCTTATTTGTGTCAAATAAAAATTTATAAGAATTAATCCACCCTTAATCTCTTATATTTTATTAAAGTTAACGTCACACAGGAATCCAATCCAAATTTGTATTAGTTAAATTGATACTTGTTTATATATTTGGTCAAACTATTTAAATATTTATTTATAGATCGTGATTCATTTAAATAAATGGTTCCCACTGGTCTGACTATGACAAATTAATATTTAAATTTATTTATTTATATTTTCAAGTTGGCCAGTAAATCACGCTTAAAAGGTGCATACTGATCAGAGCTCAGAACTTATACGTCAAATAACTTAGTTGTCACATTAAATATAAAATTTGGGCACTTTATTTAGTTATTTTAAATTTTTTTTTCTCTCTATGTTATTAAAAATTTTCTAATATATTACAAAAAATTATTTCATTAAAAAAAAAAAAAGAAGGGGCATGCTTAAAGCGTTCTCTAACTATTGAACATTGTCAGGGGTAAATTTCCCAACTTACCCCGTTTCATCATTATTACTATTATTGTTATGTTACTATTATTTTTATTTTATTAATTATTTAAAATCGTGTCTTAATTTGCTTCCTACTATATATAAAGTGGGTATCCAACATGTAATACACGTGGAAGCAGAAATTTGAGAAACTGCCAAATTAAGAAATGAGTGTTACTAGGATTTCACTTTTTATTACTGTTATTTAAAAAAACAACTATGCACATTAATCCTGTAAAAATATTTTGAAGAACATTAGTATTTTATTAGAAGTATTAAATTACTTACTTATCATGTGAAATAATTATTCTAAAATGGACTAATTTTAAATTAATATAAATATGGTAAGAGATGGCACTGAATAATGAAGTGAATATACCACCAGTGACGTGTCATATACTAGGCATGGGACCCACAGTCCCGCTGGAGGCGGTTGGTTGCAATAAAACTTCGTCGTTTCATGCTCCAATGTATTAGCTAGTGCGATTCACACCCATGAGTGATATATATGTAATGTCCGCATTTCTACCATTTCCTCCATTCACATGAAAATCTCTCTCCTCCCTCTCTCTCTCTAAGCACCTGCTCTTTTTCTATCTCGCGATTTGACAAACGAAGAAATTCTCGTTCAATTCTCCGCTGAATCTCCTTGTCTTCTACGCCAGAATTCGCTCGCTTGACCGACAATTCTGGGGGGAAAATTCATTCTGAAATCCTTTTTCCTGCGCTAGAAAACAAGCTTAATTCTGCGAAAGGGAAGAAGCCCCTTTTGAGTTCAGAGCGTAAAGGTGTGAAAAGGTGGAGATTTGTTAAAAGAACTCTCCCCCCAAAAGTGGAATCTCGGATATCCTCTAATGGCGGGAAATCTTGAAAAGTGGAGGGCCTTTGGACCGTTTTTCACTGTTGTTTGGAGCTTCGCGTTGGCTTCGATATTTGTTTCTGCTGAGAGAAGCTTGACGCGAGAACTCCGGTCTAATGCAACTGGGACTTCCACTCGTGATTCAGATTTGTTGAATTCTGTTCTGAATTTCTTGTGGCAAGCAGATAAATCTGGTTACCAGCATGTTTGGCCGGTGAGTTCATATTATTTCTATAACCATTCCTTTAGATTTTGTTTCGTTTGATTTGACCAAACTTTTTTTTTTAAAAAATAATCCTTTCCTTTGTTTGTGAAGTATTTATTGCTTTGATGGATTTGCGTGCTAGTTGGACCGAATGATGAGCTGTTTCTGTTAAATTTTATGCGAGATCACCATATATAGTTGATTCAGTAGTTGAAGGATTTATTGCCATTGATTTGTGTGCTTGTTGCTGGATGATCTACTGATTAACTGGTGGTTGGGGGAGGAGGATGGAAATGTCAGAATTGCATGATAGAATAATAAATGCTGCTGAAGTTTACTTGCAAATTTAACGTATCATAGTAATACTTGATTATCATATTGTAGATCTGGACTTGAAATTACTTGTCAAATATTTGTATCCATTGGAATACAGTATCTCAATGTCTTTCTTGATGCTTATATGAGATAATAAATAACATGATACAAACTAAATAATCTGCTACATCAGATGAACTTGATGTACTAGACTTCATATGCAGTGATGGAAATTGGACTTCTGTTTTGAGTGGTCCCTAATTTTACGACTCTGGTTTTGATTCATAGGATCTGGCATTCAACTGGGAAATTGTTGTTGGTACCATAGTTGGATTCTTTGGAGCGGCCTTTGGGAGCGTAGGAGGTGTTGGCGGTGGTGGCATATTTGTTCCTATGCTTACTTTGATTATTGGATTTGATCCAAAATCAGCAACTGCTATCTCTAAATGTGAGATATACATGTTTTAATTAATCTATATTGCTTTTCCATTTGATTGGATGCCTTTTTAAATGGAACACCATAACTGCTAGGTTCCCTTGCTGTCCTTGGAAAAAAAATTCTGATTGTGGGCATTGGTTTAACATACTTAACATAGCCTGAAGTATAAGTTTACTCATGCTTTTACAACTCGAACATCATGTGGATACTTTTGCCTTATTAAGGAGTTATATTTTCCTTTACCTACTCAAGTGAAAATGTATATTTTGAGTTTGAACATTATGTTTCTACGAGTTCTTTATCATGCTCACCACAATGGATAAATGTATTTCTTGATTTGACAGGTATGATCATGGGGGCTGCAGTGTCGACTGTTTACTACAATCTTAAGCTCCGGCATCCTACCATTGCCATGCCAATTATTGATTATGACTTGGCTGTTCTTATCCAACCTATGATCATGCTAGGAATTAGTATTGGAGTTGCTTTCAATGTCCTGTTTGCTGATTGGATGGTTACTGTACTTCTAATCATTCTCTTCATAGGTGATAAGTTGGTACATTAATCATTAGAGTTTACCTCTGGTTCGATCTATTGATTTAATGTAATGGTTACAGGCACATCAACTAAGGCCTTCCTCAAAGGAGTCGAAACTTGGAAGAAAGAAACTATCATGAAAAAGGCAAGTCATGTCTTCTCTTCTCTTAGTGACAGGATTAATCATCAAGAAAGATAGCACCTTTACCTTTGAATTAAGTGCATTTCTGAAATTTGAGCTTTAGATTTACTGATTCAATGTTTGTGGTTTTCAGATATTGAAATGCATTTTGCAAGAAATTGAAATCATAGAATGTTAAAAGTTATGATGCAGCTTTACTGTTATGATTTCAATATTCTTATGCTAAATGCAAAATGGGTTTGCATCAATTCAAAATGGACCTGGTTTTCTTCTTTCTTTTTGTCTTTTGTCTCTTTAGTTGCTTCTATTGGAATGACTATTCTTAAATTTTCTTGCTGAATGTTAAATTGTTATTGCTACAGGAGGCTGCGAAGCGTTCTGGGGCGTACGGTAAGTTTATTTGGAGTATTCAGTTTCTTAATACCTTGAAGAACCACACTCCCCCTTTCCCTTTCATAACATTCTCATAGAATTAAAGCAAATGGTCTCTTTGCGTCAGGCAATGGGGAAGAATCAGATTACAAGGCTATTCCCAGTGGGCCCAACGAGAACGATGCTAAAGACTTGGAAGAACCAACGGTGAGAAACCTTTAGATCTGATTACTAGTACTAATTTTGCAATAACCAGAATTCCACTTGATATATCTCATCATCACAGGTCAGTGTTATCGAGAATGTTCGTTGGAAGGAATTTGGGCTTCTTTGCTTTGTTTGGTTTGCATTTCTTGCTCTGCAGATCATCAAGGTCTTATTCATTGTTGTTTTCTTTTTCACTGTTGCTTCTACATTCCTAGAGTACTTAATACTTATCCATTTCATTCGTTTGGAAAACGTTAAACTCATTGACTCTGAACTGAAACAGAACTATACAGCTACATGCTCAGCGACATACTGGGTGGTGAACTTGCTCCAGGTACCTTCGCAATCTTAAGATTCGTGGTCTTTATTCAATACGACAAGAAATTGCTTCTATATTTTACTCCATATGTTCCAATTTTTATTATGGTGGAAATTATGTTTGTTGGATATAGTACTTTAACTGTGTTCAATGTTTTTAATGCAGATTCCTGTATCATTAGGCGTGTCCGGGTATGAAGCAGTTAGCCTGTACAAGGGATGGCGGAAAATCGGATCAAAAGGAGAAGAAGGAACTAACTTCAAAGTTCACCAACTGCTCACTTATGGTTTCTTTGGCATTCTTGCTGGTTTGGTTGGTGGCCTTTTAGGTCTTGGAGGTGGATTTATCATGGGTCCACTATTTCTTGAACTCGGGATTCCTCCTCAGGTGAATTCGATCTCTTTCTCGTATCCCCCTCCCACCACCCCCATTTTCTCAGTTCACGAGTGTAGTTTCCTGTATCATCTTCTTGTGGAGAAAACTACGAAGCATGGTTATAATAGTTAAGTGAACGTACTCAGGTTTCAAGTGCCACAGCAACCTTTGCCATGATGTTCTCCTCGTCTATGTCTGTGGTCGAATACTATCTACTCAAACGGTTCCCTGTACCTTACGGTCAGTGCAGTTGCCCTTATTTGCTAGGCTTATATCTGTCACAAATGAACATTTTTTTTTAATTCAAATTAATTTGTTCAAAAGCTCTCTACTTCGTCGCTGTTGCAACGATGGCTGCTTTCATCGGGCAACACGTCGTAAGAAGGATGATCATTATACTTGGAAGGGCTTCCATCATCATCTTCATTCTGGCATTCACAATCTTTGTCAGTGCAATATCTCTTGGTAAGTTAGCTAGCACCCATAACTCTGTGCATGATCCCAACATACTCTGCTGATCATTTTCCTCGACAGGTGGAGTTGGAATATCGAACATGGTTGGCAAGCTTCAACGACACGAATACATGGGCTTCGAGAACCTCTGCAAGTACGACGCCTAACGCGTTGCTCGTCCGCCTTTTCGATCATAGTTTGCTAGTGTCTCCCTCCAGTGGCAACAGTAGAATGAATTCTTTCATCACTGGGAGAAATTATTTAGTAGTGTTAATTTAAAATTATTCAAGTGGTTGCCACTGTGTGCAATCAATTTTTCCACCATTGTTGTGAGAATGTCTGTTTCCTGTAGATCAGTTGAAGAAATTCAAATTTAGTTGAAATTGAGTTTCTAGAATTCTTGGCTCAATAGAATTCTAGGACATAAATTTCATCTCATATGTGGGCAGTTTCCTGTTGTATGTTCTGTTGTACTAAAATTCATGAAAACAAATTTCATGCCAGATGTAGAAATTTCCACATTCGGAATTACATTAATCTCAATTCAAATTATCATAATGCAAGTTGGAGTAGATTATTATTAATTAAAAGCATTTTTGCCAATAAGTACATATTTTAGTTGATATTTGGAAATGGACTGACATAAAAATCAGCATATTATTGAGTAAAAGAAGACCACAATTTGAAAGTAATTTGTGATTAAAATGTCAACTATTGTCACCATCCAATTTAATGGAGGGAATGGAAGAATCCGATGGATACTTGATAATATCAAAGTTGCAATAATTGTAGGCAAAAATTCCTGTGCGCCCGGGGACACGGAAAGATGCTCCGTGTCCCCATGTGAACACAACCATTCCCTCCAATCCTATTTAAATCTATGTATTGCTAGGAGTTTAAATTGTAAAGGGACATGAAAATTGTAAAGGCACACGGAATGTGCTCCGTGCGCCCGGGTGCACAGGAGCCTCACTCATAATTGTAACTTGTCTTTATCAGTCACTAAAAGCAAACCATACACTACAAAGTGCAATTAATCACACAACACATCTCAAATCCTACCTCAACCTCCATTCCACAATTCAAGTACCAACGTTCCTACCATTCAAATTCAATAAGGTTGTACACCTTTCTATAATTTTGTACTTGATCTATGCTACAGACTATAAATTGAAAGAACTTAGGGGATGTTTGTTTCCGGGTTTGAAATTGGAATTGGAATTCAAATTTCACACTCAAATTTTAAAAATCACCCATATATATACCTATATACATTCTCTCATCAATTAATATACTTTCTCTCTTTATCTCTCCTCTCTCATCTACTTTCTTACATAAATTAATATATTTTTACACATTGATTTGACATAAAGTTAAAACATACCCTATAAAAAACTCAAAATAAACACAACATTATTATTCATGGTTTTCAAACTCCCCAAAACCCCAAAACAAACATCGCCTTATAATCTACTAACACTTAGAGCATCTCTAGTGGTGTACCTCAACCCAGGTACAAATTTTTGCCACATTACTGCCACATCAAAAGTTAAAATTTTTTCACATTTATACATATACCTCCCCAATCATTTCAGGTACAATTAACATTATTTGAGGGTCCCACCACTAAATATAATTTATACACAATAACAATTTATTAATTTTTAATATAGTTTTATTTTATAAAAAAAATACTTATTATTTATATTTAATTATTTTAAATCAATATTCAAATTAATTTTTTTACTATAAGAAATTAAATAAAAAGTTAAATATTTTAAATTGACTAATATTTTTTATAATTTATTTATTAATGAATCGATCTAATTTAAATTAATTAAGTATATTTTTTGATATATATAAATATATATATTTTAATTGAATTCATAAATTTCATTATATTGAACAGTACAAGAATAAATAAAACATAAAAATAAAACACTATTTCAATTTGAAATATTATATTATGAAACTGCCAAAATTAACGTCACAAATAAAATTAAAAATAAAAAAAGAATTCTAACACAAAATAAGTTCAAATAAATTGATGATTTAATTTTAAAATAAAGGAAAGAAGTAAAAGTGGGGATGGTGTATTGGAGGAAGGATTTAGAATAGGAAATTATTAAATTAATAACTGGCCCCACATTTATTTTTACTTTTTTCGGGTCTCTCTTATTTGTACCCAACACACTCAATGGTTTTATACCTAAAAAAGGAGATACAAAATTTTGTTACATGGATTTGTACCTCCCATTGGAAGTGCTCTTGCAAGTTATATTTATAAATTAGCATCGGAACAAACTTATGTAAAACTGTCACGCGATAAAATTATTTAAAGTTTTCATAATTGGTTAGTACTCCACTTTTTTTTTTATAAAATATTATAAATTTTTATTTATATTATAAATTATTTATAAAATAATTCACCCCATCATTATCATATATATATATATATATATATATATATATATATATATATATATATATATATATATATATATATATATATATATATATAAAAGTTATTTTTATTTTTTATTTTGTAACTGAAAACATTTTTCACCACCTCACAGTTATAACATTATCTAATCATTTTATTCAGTTTTTTTTTTCTTCCCAATATTGATTATACAATGCTGAAGAATATTTTGTTTGGCCAATGTGAATTGCCTTGTCATTGTCGTGTCTAAATCTACCTTTGTTGAAGAATAAAAATTGAATTCGACTACTATTATTTATTTGTATTTTTCTTACAAAGTGATTTTGGATTTCCTGACTTTAATTGATATTCGTTTGAACTGTGAAAAACAAATACTCCCTCCTTCCAATAATACTTTTTCCACTTTTCTCATTTATCTATCCCACAAAACTTTTCACACCCCAAAAAAGAAAACATCACTTTATTCAACAACCTCAAAAGTTACTTTATTTTCAAATTTGTTACTCATTTTTCACACACATATAATTACTTTATACTTTTTTATTACCTAAAATTACTACAATACCCTCCAAAATCAATAAAATTGGTCAAAAAGTACAAATTTTCTTAAATAATATGGAACAGTAAACATGAAAAGTTTTTTGGGACGGAGAGAGTACTAAAGTTTTGTTTTATCACAAGAGTTAACAAAGGACGCATTAAATTATCAGAGGTACAGTGAATCACATAGGATTTTCTCGTGATCCTACTTTGTTCTTATATCTAACTTATTTTTGTATACGAGTTTTTAAATACTTCAATTTATTTTAAAAATTGTGTACCCCACCCTTAGAAGCCCCACCATTCTTGTCCTGGGGATTGGTGGAGGAGGCAAATCGCAGGATGTGTCTCAAGTGGTTTATAGGAGGGCTCACTGTTTAACTTGTGCTTGCAAGGGACCAAATCCATGCGAAAGGCAGGATTCTAACTCCCACCTTGCAGTAACCAAACTCAGTTGAAAGGCCTTTCCACCCTTCCCCTCTACCACTTGAGCTATGCCTGGGGCAGCTTCAATTTTTTTTAGTGAAATACTCGTGTTTGTTTTAACTACTAATAGCTTATTCTTGGGTAAAAAAAAAAACACTAATAGTGTATTTTATTATTGAAATTTTGTTGGGAAAAAAACAGAAGATTTTTTCAATTTTCTTTTAAATGTTATGTAATTATTATCACCCACGATTCGAAGTTTTAATTATGCTATGATTTAATTGTGTTAAAGTTTGTTATAACTACGTAATTATCACTGATTTTTTTTGAAGTTGCGATACTTTTTTCACGTGAAAGATATGTATGGCTCCAAAGTGTGCGTTTGTGGATAAATTTGGATTTTATATTGACGTGGATAAATATGTATTTATATTTATTTTATATATTAATAACACCATGATAGAAAACGTGGTTATCCGGGTAAGTATTATAATCTTAGAAACGAGACAGAAAGGAAGAGGGCAATCACAATTATTACAGTTTATCTTGTGATAATCTATGATTTTAAGATATTGATGATGAGAAACTGACTTGAGCGTCGGAGGATCATCCTCTCCGGCGTACTTTTGCAGGTTATGTACGAAAGATTATTGAAGATTGTTGAGGATATCGCTAAAGATTGAAGAATACCTGAGTAATCAAATTAATTTTGTATCTCCTAATCTTTTATATTATCGTTTAATTAATTTATTTATTATTTGATGATTCAACCTCATCAAATTGGCGCCGTATGTGGGAAACAAAGAGTTGAGGCGTGAGTAATAATTATCTTGTATTCTTCTTACGTTTGAGGAGGTCGCAGATGGTGAATTAATAACTGTAAAGTATTAATTTAGTAACAATTTGAGGTGTATTCAGTATTCATCTTATTGCAGAACAGAGTGCCCAAATATTCTGTTCATTATTTATGGCGAGACGAGAGTTGATGTTTTCAAAAGGAAACTGAAGAGAATTAGAAGATCATTTGATGTCAAACACGTTGGGGCAGTTAAAAGCTTTATTCTCTCTTCTACACCGAAGGGCCGACGCTTTCTGTTTATCACTTTTCCCCCATTGTGCTATCAACACTCAAGAGTTGAAGTGACTGTGCAATTGAGGCCGGCCCATCCAACCTTAAGAGGCTGGAGGAGCAACCGACTCATTGTCCTCCCATTACGAACGGAGGTGTTTTGACGCTTTGTGAGGAATTCAACTTGATTCGAGAGTTTATGCTTGCTTTGTTTGAAATGCGACAGAAACAAGAAGAGCAACCTTCAGTCGTGATCCAAGATTCGTTTAGAAAATTCGAACAAAATAACATACAAATGATAGTTGGCCGTTTCAGGTTAACAAGAGGCGGTGTTTGGAGAAATGCTTGGGCTAATCATTGATTTATCATTGTTTCAGGTCCAAAACAACACTCAAGAGGGTTTATGAAAATCATCCAGTTGGGTACAACAATTGTTCCCATCGACCTTGAAGGCCAGAGAAAGTCTCTACATTGATAAAAATCTCCATTGGATCCAGTGGCGAATCCAGAAAACCGAACTAAATTTTAATATATTGTAATGTACTCATAAAATATATATAATTTAAGAAGATATATTTATTTTTTAGCTTCATTTGGGTGGGCTTAAAATATTTTTGGGCTGGGCTAAACTTAAAAACACAAATTATTTACAAATTATTTACATATGATATAATGGACTTTTGGGGGCAGCCCTGGGCTGCCCAGGGCTGCCCCTACATACATCCGCCCCATTTGGATCCGATTGTCCTGGTTTGAACTTCACTTTCATCTTTGAGTATTTTCCCCTTCATTTGTATATTTTTTAATCTATCCACATGAGTGGGTCTTGCCTTGATAACTCGTGTGTCTTGTTGAATTTGGATAACCCATTATGTTTTTCCTCGCTTGGTTTATATCGCATGTTTTTAGGAGTTTTATGTGAAACCTTATCCCATTAGTGAGTGTGCTATATGTGCAAGGTATGAACCATTTATTAATCGAATGAATTAATACATGTTACCACAATTTTGAGAATGATCACATGATTTGAATCGTGATATGATAATTTCTAATTGATAGCTATATATGAACATCTGAAGTCGATAGATTTCTAAATTCATTTAAAAAGCAAGAGGGTAACAGTTTGAATTAATTAAACTAGATCAAATAGAAGGTTTGTGATTTTGATTACAGAACCGATGCAGTTTTTTACATATTGGTGAAAGATTGCAGGCGATTATAACGTGGGTTTGTCAAATATTGGAACTCATATATTATACAAATTTCAAAATTAGCATGGAATACTATTTTCTTGAATTGAGACATTTACAATGGAAGCTGCAGGTATGACATTGTAATTATTCCTATTCGTAAGATTTCTATCTTGAGAGCTATCGCAATAGATCAAATCATATGAAATAAAAAACTTTGCAGAATGAAAAAGGTGCCTTGATATTTCTGAGCATGTGTTTCAGCTTGGTGTAGAAAGAAATAAATACGTGGCATGAATTAGTTCTGGGGATAATTTTTCCCCAAACCGTTAACGTGAAATTCACTCAGAATGATGAATGAGATTATACCAGCGAAATGAGAATTAACCATGGAATTTCTTTTGAAGTATGCAGCATGTCAATTTAATCACCTAACTTGTTTGTGATCTTGTGGAATATACTTGAGGTTTTACCTTAGAGATTTAATGATGAGGTAAGCATCTTACGTGGAGTATACGTGCATATGCTTGATATGACTCATTTGATTAATTATTTGTCTTGATACAAGTCTTGAAACTTGCATTTCCTTGGCAAGCTAGTTAATACTGATATTTCCACAAAGTTGATGGTAGAATCATAGATAGTTATGATCTTCAAGACGATGAGATTGCAAAATTATTTATTACA
This sequence comes from Pogostemon cablin, assembly GCA_023678885.1. NCBI lineage: Eukaryota > Viridiplantae > Streptophyta > Magnoliopsida > Lamiales > Lamiaceae > Pogostemon > Pogostemon cablin. Next base: position 10,270,207 of record CM042955.1, on the reverse strand, counting down.
TGATGATGATATTATACCTGATATTATTAAAATTATACACACAAGAAAGTGATGAACATACAATCTCAAATTTCAGAATTCATGATTTACGTACTGCTGAGGTTTGTGATGCAGACACGAGGTTAATTTGAATACTTAGCTGAATTTACATGGAAATTGGTATGTAGTTTGCACCTATTGGATTGAGAGGAAGTTACTCATGCATTTGAGATTATGAAACAAATTATTTAAGATGTTCTAATACTTCTATTGTTGGTACAGTGGAACTATAAAACATGCATACAAGAGGGGCCCGAGCCCAGAGAGTGAGGAGACTGAAGTGTGAACCCGGTCCTTGAATGTGATCTAGGCTACGAAGCCATGATAAGATAATTGAGGCTAGGACCATGAGGTCCGATGCCGGGCTGTATAGTCCGGTATTAAGGCTAGGACCACGAGATCCGACGCCTGACTGTATAGCCCGGTATTAAGGTTAGGACCACGAGGTCCGACGACTGGCTGTATAGCCCGGTATCAAGTCTAGGACCACGAGGTCCGACGCCTGACTTTATAGCCCGGTATTGAGGCTAGGACCACGAGGTCCGACGCCTGGTTGTATAGCCCGGTATTAAGGCTGGGACCACAAGGTCCGACGCCTAGCTTTATAGCCCAGTATTGAGGCTAGGACCACGAGGTCCGACGCCTGGCTGTATAGCCCGGTATTGAGGCTAGGACCACGAGGTCCGACGCTTGGCTGTATAGCCCGGTATTAAGGCTAGGACCACGAAGTCCGACGCCTGGCTTTGAAGCCCAGTATTAAAGCAAGGACCACGAGGTCCGATGCCTGGCTGTGAAGCCCGGTATTGAAGCTAGGACCACGAGGTCCGATGTCTGGCTATGAACAGCCGCATTGAGGCTGGGACCACGAGGTCCGATGCCTGGCTGTGAAGCCCGGTATTGAGGCTAGGACCACGAGGTCCGATGCCTGGCTATGAACACCGCATTGAGGCTGGGACCACGATGTCCGATGCCAGGCTGCAAAGCCTGATAATTGAGGTTAGGACCACGAGGTCCGATGCTTGGCTGCAGAGGCTATCATCTCTTGATGGTGAGATAATTGAAGCTAAGACCTCGAGGTTTGATGCTTGAAGCCTTAATGTCTACTGATGATGAGATAACTGAGGAATGAGAACCCTTTATGACTTACCAACTGCTCAAGGGACATCATGCGATGAGTTTCATGAGCTCTGGTATGTCTTATTCTTCGTCTCTTTTCATTACAGGGTTGAAATGATGGATGATGTTGTTATGACTTGCCCGTGGCAGTGAATCATGCATTACATAATGATTCATACAGTTTGTAATGCATTTGGAGGTAATGAGAAAATAACATCTACACACTGCAAGATTAATGAACTATGCCCACAAGGTGTTTGATTTAATGTTGATAGAAGTTGGTTTTCTGCCCTTTGATTAAGCTGCCATGTTACTGGTGTTGCTGCACTTATAAAGCAGGACTAAACTTCTGAACAAACAGCCATGGAATTGACATATGTTGCTAGTCGATAATACTTATTTAAGATTGCGTTTTGCTTTTGATATAGCACACATATGCAAATTATAATAGATGTATTGTATGAAGTGTTTGATAAAATGCTTATTAGAAAAAATCTTGCATTTTTTAGAGTTTTTAATAAATACCAGTTCTGCATAGCAATCAAATGAATTGGGTTCCTTACCTGCATGCTTAGTATTGATGTATTACTCAATATGCCTTTTGGAAATTTGATAATATTTTATGAACTCTCACGTGTTTATTGATGATGCCCTATAATACATTACTCTGATTTACATATATTTTAAAATAATCAGAGTAGGGAGTAGTTGACATGGATAAATATGTATTTATATTTATTTTATATATTAATAAGAATGGCTTTCGGTTAACACCACGATGGAGAACGTGGTTATCCGGGTAAGTATTATAATCTTAGAAACGAGACAGAAAGGAAGAGGGCAATCACAATTATTACAGTTTATCTTGTGATAATGTATGATTAAGATATTGATGATGAGAAACTGCGTCGGAGGATCTACGCGGGAGATCTCTCCGCCGTACTTTTGCAGGTTACGTACGAAGATTATTGAAGATTGTTGAGAATATTACTGAGGATTGAAGAATACCTGAGTAATCAAATTAGTTTTGTATCCTCCTAATCTTTTATATTATCGTTTAATAAATTTATTTATTATTTGATGATTCAACCTCATCATATATATTTTGTCACCTCTCAATCTCATGCTCAAACTCACACTTTCTCCTTCCTCAACTCAAAATTCACTCACATTTAATTAATAACTTTATTACACACTATAATTTTAAAAAAAATTATTTTTCCTAACTAAATTTATCTTTTACGTATTATTAAACATTTCCTCTATCCACACCAAAAGATAATAATTTGCAAAGGATTATTTAGAAATATGAAATTAAAATACACAAATAATACATCTAAGACTCGCACACTCTATTAATAAAAATATATGCTACATATTAAATAATAATATTTTTTAATTCAGGTGAAAATAAACTATACTCTTATGAGCGGCAGAGAGTACTCAAACGATCACATTACCAAAAAAATAAAAATAAATCATAGAATACATTTATTGAAATAAATAATTATCTTTCCTATTCATAATTTAAAAATAAAAATAAAAAAATATATAAATAAGAAAAAATATTTTTATACATATTTTTGAATAATAATGATTTTGTTAGAATAATACTATAAGACTTTGTAGCTATAAGCCATTTAAGCCTATCTTAAAGGCTTATTTACCTTTCACAAGTTATTACTGGGCCCAAATAGAACCCCCATTTCAAGAAATATAGGCCCAGTAACAGATAATTAAACCCGTTTCCTAACCGGATCTTGTAACGTAAAAAACGGTTCGAAGAGTACATATTTAATTCTTTATTATTATTATTATTTTTATAATAAAAAATTAAAAAGCTGAGAAACAGGGAAAAGGTCAAAATTATACGGTGGCTCGAAGCTTCATCTGATTCCATTGGGTAATTCTGAAGAAAAGAAAGAGAATCGAAACCCTAGAGGGTCACGAGAGAAGGGAAGATGGTGTTCTACTTCAAGGCGCGACCGGAGGCCGGGGATTACTCCATATTCATGGGTCTCGACAAGCATGAGAACGAGGAGCTTATCAAATACGGATTTCCTGAAGACATTTGGTACTTTTTATTATTTTTTATTTTGCAACTGCGGCTTTCCTGAAGATGTTTGGTACTTAATAATTGTTGTTTGCATATATTAATTGGTTGTGAAGTTCCCCCGTTTTTTGGAGCTGATTGGACCTGTTATGTGGAAATTGGGTGCTTGATGCGTTTATTTGAAGTAGAGGACTATTTTTATTGCTATTAAAACGGTTTTGTTTGTGAAAACCTTAAAACGACTGATGTTCTGGAATTATTATGTTATGTTGAAGCTTAATTGATGCGACTTATGTGAAAAACACAAATGACATGTATGTCTAGGAGATGAATGCAGTTGGGATTAGTTAGATTTTGGAATGAACTCGTAGTTTGGAACGAGTATTAAACTAGTATCAGTTTGGCTGTTTGGTTTGTATTGTAAAGCAAAAGCTTCTTTAGCCACAGTGAAGGATTGGTAAAGGATTCTGTTTTTCAAAGCTCCTTCTCATATTTCTGTAACTCATTCTTAATGTGACTTAAATTTACACCACAATCAGATGAAATTTTCAAATTTCCCATAAGTTTTAACTTCTAATAAGTTCAGAAATAAAGAATTTTGAAAATAGCATAACAGCTTAGTTGATATGGATGATTTTCTGCAGGTTCCATGTGGATAAAATGTCTTCAGCCCATGTTTATCTGAGATTGCATAAGGGTCAAACTTTTGATGATATACCTGAAGGTGTTTTGGAGGATTGTGCTCAACTAGTCAAAGCAAATTCTATCCAAGGTAAGTGCTGCATCCACGTATAAGTTTGTTTAGATTTGTTATTGAACGTTGTGCATTTATCAAACTTTTGTTCGATTTGCTTAAATTTATATCTTTTTTGTTGAATCAAATGCTTAAAAGTGTTTTTATTTCATTATGTTGTTTAGTTTCAGTTCGTTTTACTGGCAGGAAACAAAGTGAACAACGTTGATGTTGTTTACACACCATGGCAAAATCTCAAGAAGACTGCTTCAATGGATGTTGGACAAGTTGGTTTCCATAATTCAAAAATGGTGAGCTTCATTTTATGTATGTCTTTGTGATAGCTGACCTAGTTATACCATACTGTAGGGGTGGCAATTCCCGACACGACACGATAATTGCGGGTTAGTGTTTGGCCTTATTGGGTTCGTGTCATTATCGTGTCAACCCAATAAGGACACGAAAATTTCGTGTCGTGTTCGTGTCGGGTTCGTGTCAACCCGTCAAGCACGATTAATATTAACAGATGACCCATTAACCCGTTAACAACCCTAAAACCTATTAACAACCCAATATAAATATAAAATTAGAAAAATATATGATAAAAATATTTAATAATAATTTTAAAATATATTAATTTAAAAAATTTATTTATTTTAATTAGTATTTTTTTTTCTTATCGTGTTGTTATCGTGTCGTGTCAACCCGTTATTTTTCGTGTTCGTGTCGTGTTGGAACAAATTCTTATCGTGTCGTGTCACTATCGTGTCGACACGAAACCCAACCCGTTAGCACGAATTGCCACCCTACCATACTGCATGTTGAAATGTTCGTTTGGTTGATGAGCTCAAGTTTATGTATATCCTCAGGTTCGTACCGTGAGAGTGGAAAAGAGAATAAATGAGATTGTTAACCGGTTAAACAGGACAAAGGTGGAAAGGAATCCAGATTTAAAAGGTAGATATGCAGTTCCTTCTTATCCTATATTCAAGTGAGTTCTTGTGCTCTTTCTCTGGATGGCCTCATGAGTTGTATTTGCAAGTTAAGCATTATGCTTGATAATGTACCTTGAGCACCATATTTTGACTAGTTTTTTGTATTAGCTGAACGAGAGGCAGTTAATGCTGCTGAAAGAGCAGAGAGGAAGCAACAGCTCCGGGACAAAGTGAGTAACTGCTCTTTGTTTAAGCCCGACTACAAAAAATATAAATTAATTTGCTCTGCTTTGCATTTGTCATTAATACATGAGTGAGCCATTGTATGTAGCTCTTGCTAAGACATGTAATACTCATGTATAGAAGTTGAAGTTGGTATCTTTCATGAAGTTCCTTACCATTCTTGATCAGCCAGGCTGTGCAACTGTGCCAATTATTACAAAGCTTTCTAGGTGGTTTGTCATATATATCTTGTTTTCTTGCAGTTGAGATAGCTGTTGCTAGAATGTTCCCTTGAGTCAAAATATAAAACTCCGTCCCAAAATTAATAAAAAACTTAGCTCCTATAGACGTCGTAGGTTGTAACTACTAACTACTCATATTTTCCATATTCTTGGATGAAGGTTTTGATCTTAATGTTTTGTCAGAATAGTGAACTTTGCATAACTATAGTTGTTAGAGGTGAGAATATTAAACTTGGCATAACCATAGTTGTTAGAGGCGAGAGGCGCATGGAGGGGCAAGAACCCTGAGGCGCATTTGAGGTGCTCGTATTTTGTACAACCTTCCCTAATATGATTCTACAACATATATACATAAGTATATCCTACTTGCAACATAATCACCTAACTAAATAAAGGTAAAAACCACATAAAATCACATAATGATACATAATAACTCATAAATAACATGACAACACAGAGAACATCCATATATAATCAACTTCAAACAATCTTCAATACAAATAAATAATAAGTCAATAAAACAAACTCTTTAAGTTTAAGAAAGTTATCTAGTTTTAAATAATAAGTCATTAAAACAATGTGGGTACTTTTGCTTGGTTTCTCTTTGTGATTTATTAAAACCTCAACCGTAACCCTAATTTAATACTAGATAGAAAATTCAATTTCCCCCCTCCCAAAAAGACTTAAGGGGCATGAAACGATATGTACCTAAGAGGCAAGAAATGCTGTTTACATAATAAAATCATGTAACTACTTTAAAAGAATTCCATTAAATAGGGATAATTGGAACATGTATTGGAGGTACCCCTCCTCTTGAGATGGAAACATAGAATTAGAGACAACCTCTATTTGTACATAGTCTTAAATCACCAAAACACTGAAAAGAAGGGCCTGAGCCTCTGCACCTCAGGCGCGCCTCCAACTAGCATATAAAATCTATACTTACTGGTATTACTAAGAATTTATCTTAGACTATCCAGATAGACATAATGAGCAGATCACCACCTTGAATTTAGTCCTTGGAAATGCTTGGTAAGTTTATAATAATTTATGGCTCATACTGTAGGTGGTATGATAGTTTCTGCAATGTATTTAATTTATTAGTGAGTGCATTCGATTCTAATGTGTAATATAGTAATCCTTTCCACGGACAGTTCAATTTCTGTTTAAATATTGAGTTCAAGAGGTACCCAGAATTTTACACCAACTTTCTGGTTCCGTGGATTTTATCTATTCCTTGTAGTTTTTTTTAGAGATCGTTAAGAAATTATTTTCCTAGTAATTCTCTCTCTGGAGCATGAGAAGCCATACTCAGAAGTATGCCAATAAATTCTTGTTGCAAGTTTCCATTCCAGAAATGTCAACATCAGACTAACTAAGTATGGATTGATTCATCATTCATGTCTAATATCTTTCAAGTATGTTATGGTTTGCCCCACGCTATTTTGTTAGTCTACCAGTGATTTTATTCGTTGACTATTGCTGCATTTCCTGCTGTCATTAAGCAGTTGAATATACGAGTAATTTTTGGATTATATATGTGTATATCAGAAACGGAGGGAGGAGCTAGACAGACTTGAAAAGGAGAGACAGGCTGAGTTAAGGAGCTACAAAAATCTGATGGTAGCCGAGAAGATGACATCTAACAAGGACATAGCATCGACCAATAAGTCCCTTCAAGAACTCGAGGAAGATTTCATGTGAATGTGACTTCAACTATTTGTCAAAGTTGAGCTGTTGTGCCAGTATATGAGATTTATGCCCCGTAAGGGAGAAGAAATCGAGAGAGAAGGTGCATGGTCGGGTAGGTCCGTGTTTTTCCTTCTCATGAATGAATTCAATTATGTTGTGTCAAAAACATAATTGTTGTCGTAAGCATTGTGGACTAATCTAAGGTCTTGAATCTCTATGAACTTGTGTTAATAAATCTTTGGAGTGGAGAGACCCTTTATAGTTTTGGGAAGAGAACAAACCAATTTGATTGTATTCAGACCCACAAATTATTACTGTTTTTGGATTAATTCACCGAAAATATTCAGCAGCCTGTTATAGATCATGATAGTAAAATACTGAATTTTTTAATTTTTAAAAAGTGAAATTTATGATTACATTTTTTATTTAATTGAAGTAAAATACCTCGAATGATCTCTTCCAATGATTTCATAAATATTTATAAAACAAAGTTCAATTTATCCATCCAAATCAAAATTAATTGATGGACCTGCAGGCAATCACTATTGAAAATTAAGGTTTTGATGAACGAGAAAGCCCCCCCCCCCCCCCAACCTGTAAAGGGTTTCAGTCGATTAAAAAAAAATGGTAATTTAAAAATTGACTTTGGTTGTTAGAAAAGTAGCAGGAAGTATAGTTCTAGGAATCATTATTCAATTCCACTTATCCTCAAATTTATCGGAGGTGTAAAGTATTTTATTATTAATATTTGATATCATTGAATTGATCTTAAATTATAATGAGATGAGTAATTAGAAAGTTTTTCATTCGTAGTTGGGCTCTCTTTAATTTTGAATTACATTTTTAAATTTAATTAAGGGTGCGGTGCAAATTTCCCTAAGTTCCCTTTCCCTGACATTAATATTTTTCAACCCACCTCCACTAATATTTTAGCAACACAAATAGTGTTACATTTTCAAACAATTTTTATAATTTGCTTTACATTTTCTATAAAAGCTACCTATTTTATTCTATAATACACAGAAATTTGTGTACACCGGATATTTAATTGGATGGATTACATTCAAATCTAACATGTATTCATTCATGGGAAAGACTTTGTGTGAGACCATACATGGAATACAAAGTGATACACAATTACTAAAACTATTTCGTGAACAAATATAATATAAATAAAAAGTGATAATATTTTAAATAAAAAATACAGTAATAATTAATTAATAAAAATGTAAGATGTTCTATCCGAGACTGCCCTATAATTTTTAACTCAATACACACAAAAATATTAAGCAAACTATCATATATTTACTGAAAATATTAAGTAATGTGATATATTTATCCGTATATATGGTGATATTTTTACAAGTAGTGTTTAATTTTATTTTTACAATAAAAAAAATGGATAAAGAAAAGAGTGAGGCTTGCATGCGCCCGGGTGCACACCATGCGCTTTAGAATTTAATATTATGGATAGTGGTACATTATTTTGTTCTAAAAAGTATACACTTTAATTAAAAAGGGTACACCATTTTGTTTTAAAGAGTATACACTTTTCATTAATATTTTTTTTATTTTTCTTTAGAAAATAAAGTGTACACATCTTTATACTAAAAGATATACAATTTAACACAAAATTCTAAATACACACGGAAAGTGCTTCGTACGACCGGGCGCACCCAAGTTTTTGCCTAAGGAAAATACGAGGTGAATTTAGTGGTGTTGGTGGACAGGTAGCCGAACATGATTAGAGTAACTCTGCCTTTCCATCCACACTAATCATGCCCCATTGTTGTGCCTACTATCTTTTTCATTAGACTACCTATTAAATATTCACTACTAATATTTATTTATATGCATTCAAATTTAAGATATACTTTTATTATTTTATTTTTACAGTTTGAGGAATATGTACTTTAAAATTTAATCTCTGAGAATTTTATCCTCTATTCATTAAAATGAAAAAAAGATAGGTTAGGTTAAATTAAAAATACATTGTTGCTATTATAAATTTATTTTTACTCTTCCTATTTTACCCTTTACCCTTAATACTGTATTAAAATATAAACTATACTTAATTAATGTATTTAAAGAGGTAACAAACCTACAAGATGAAAAAGGGGAGCAAGCCTATCAATTTAAGACTAATGAGATACTACTATTTTATGCTTGTTGTTTAGTGTTCATTATTTACATAGAGTAAATTTGGTTATCTATTTAGGAATTTATCATCAATATATTCAAACTAAATGAATCAAACAAAAATTTTGAACTTATAATCTGTACATCCGAATGCATAAAAAATTTGTGGTTTTCTTTTCTCTCTTTTCTTTATTTTTATGTTTTATAATACTTTGCTTGTTATTCAATTTTTTTTTTGCACTTTAATCTTAATTTTTGTATAATATTATGCAAATTACAATAGAGTAGTCAGACATATCATAGGAGTATTAAGTAAAATATGTCTTTGGAACTCAAAAATTTTGAAACCTACTGAATCTATTTGAAATGGGAATTTGTTTGAAAGGTTGCTTAATATGTACTCAAGAACCAGATACTCTAACCAACTAATAGTTCTTTTTCTTTCTTTTTCTTTTTCCACCCTAATGTTTGGTAGCTCAAATTTATATGTATTTGTGATGATAAATTACAAGTATAAGCTAGTTTTGATATAGTTATAAAATAAAAAAAATAGGGAAATTATAAGGACTAGACAGATGGAAACTTTGAAAGCTATTAAGGGGATGAAAAAACCATGCATACTAGTAAACTTTGATGAAATCATTTATTTATTTAATTGCCACTTTAGACCAATGAATACATATATATTCAAGATGACTATTTAATTAGGTCAATTAAGGCATGAACCCAAGGTTGCAGCTTCTTCATGGGACCAATAATCATCAACTTACTACTCTTATATATATAAATATATAAGCATCATATCCATACTTGTGACTTGTTGAGTTTGTTTCAGCTGCAATAGCAATGTCTTTCACCAACTGGAAATCTTCACGCAGTAAGAGTGTGAGATTAGGCCAAAACTACATCGAAACAGAGTATGAAAATCCATCGAATCAGAAATGGATGATGTTTTGGAGAAAAATCAAAAGGGCAAAGAAGAAAAGCTCAGAATCTGCAGTGGCAACATATGATCCTCAGAGTTATTTGCAGAATTTTGATCAAGGCTCCGAAGCCTTCGAGCCGGATAATCTGTGCAGGTCTTTCTCTGCAAGATATGCCAATCCTTCAAGATTTCATCTTAGGAACTTCAATCAGTTGTAAATTGTGTGTGTGTGTGTGTTCTTGGTATTTTCCTGTTTTTTCTTCTGTGAATATTTATTAACTATGATCAAAGCCTTTCAACATCTCTCTCTCTCTCTCTCTCTCTCTGCTACGCAGTGCATATTCAAGCTTGGCTTCATTTTCTTGAAATTGCATTGTCATTTTTTATTTATTTTTTCTTGGAAATTATTTTATTGACACAGTCACGCAAGTCTATCAGGTTGTGGAATTCCGTGGATGGATTTGCATTAAATAATTATGGGATTATTGATTAACAGTATTGGATAAGTCGCCATTGTTGGCCCAAGAAAACAATTTATCATTTATTACTGACTGAGGACTTCAATTGTCAAAGGGTTTGACATATGTAACCAAGATCTTGCCAGTCAAATGCATCTAGAAAATGGGCAAAATCGTAATTACAAGCGTCTTTAATCACTCCTGTAATGTGCTAGATAATGAGTTTTTAATTCATTCTTTGACAAATTTTCTCAGCAGGCATTTGGGCCCCAAAAACATAAATAAACATGAGTGTGAATATTCAATAAGTAATAACATGATGAATCAAGATTTAAGACAACCTGGTACCCAGACTGAAGACTGTGGATGGGAAATAAAATTCATTTCACATTAACAATCCAAAGACGTACAATACAGATCATCTTAATTATCCAAGACACATCACTGTTATTCTGTTATCTTAAGGTTATCACTGTTTGGTTATAATAATGAAATAAGGAATTATTCTAGTGTTTAAACTGCAGCAGGTTTGGCAGCTGCATGCTTGCATGGAATTCCTTGTTTCTGGTTCTTCAATTCATCTCCGGCTACAAGAAAGAATGCCGTGTGCCTGAAAGCAAAAGAGTGCTGAGTGAACCTAAAATGGATAGAAGGTGGTGCACGTTAACTTGAATGGAAAAACGAGACGACCTCTTACCTAAAAAAGTTCATCATTTTTATTTTAGAGTCAGAATCAATATTTTTAGCGTTGTCTAGAGCTTGCTGCATGTGGTGCAACCACCTCTCTGCAGCTAGACGAGTGACAGGGAATGGGCGGTGGCGAGCAATCAGTGCAGGATGGCCTGTTAAAGATAGTAAGAATTCAGTTTCAATAATTGAGATTAAAACATCAGATCAAATGATGTAAAATACTATAATTAATTGCCAAACAATCAGATAAAAACAGATACAGATGGCCAATGACTCAGGCTGTTTGTTACAGGTTTTTAAAATCCAATTTAGGCTGATTTAAAAAATCCATTTAAATTTCAGATTTGGGTTTCATAGTCTGGATTTCAACATCTTAATACATCTAGTCATACACACAATCCTACAATATCTGTCTACTTTATCTCATATTAACTTGAAGTAAAGTTAAATTCCAAACGTCCAAACTACTCAAGATCCCAAGACAAATTTCCAAAACTCGTGTATTTTAAAAACTAAATTTCAAAAACCCTCTAAATTCAGCTATATAAATATCAAATCAAGTAATGGGTATTAAGATTATAAGCAATTATGCACAGTATTCATTGTTTTGTTCTTCTAATTGGGCAGATTATCTGACCATCATTGATGATGGATCATCAAGCTTGCCCTTTTCTAACACTTTCTTGTATGATCCATTCCATTCAGTGTGACAGCACATATAGTGTCTATTAGTGTAACTCAACACTCCTTTATAATCCAATCTTCGGGCTGCTTACAGGCACGTTTCACTATTACATAACAAGACAATGATGGCATATTTGCTCGCTGTTTGAGGACCTTTATCCATTATTATGAAAAAATTCAGTTCAACAACACACGTGACTAAGCTTATAAAGACCATCTTGACTTAAACCTGAGAGAACCTAGTACATGGATATCTAAGTTTATTGATCAGTTCGAGCACATAGAAATCAGGACAATATAAGAGCATAACTTGCACTACACAGAGCTGTATCATAAGTACCAAATTCCTGATGCTGCAGAAGGAGACTCATACAAACTAATAGAGATTATTTCAAATCTAAAACATGATGATCGATAAAGTTCTCAAAATGTTGACAATTACAGAGGAAAATGTTATGATACACCAAGTTTGTGATGATGTCAATTTAAAAATTCAGCCATTGAAAATGGATAGATGAACTCTGTCATGTGATATGAAGCAGAAAACAAGTTTTTAACAGAGATACTTAGTAAAAGACAAGGAAGGCAGGCAAGTATTACACAACAGGAGATGGTTCAAAATTGATATCAAAAGTGGTCACCTCTTCTTTGGCTGTAGAGCGAAGGCCCTCCCATTCTTTGAGTAAAGAACTCGTATTGATTTTGAATGGCATCTTCCTTTTTGGAATTTGCAAAAATTGATCGGAACCACTCTTCCTCATCATCATAAACTCTATTACGTAAATCAATTGAGAAACCAATCAAGCAAAAATCCTTAAATAATCAAATGAGAATCCAAACAAGCAACAAGTGAGTATGATAAATATCCATGTATAGAACGGTAAAATCGTATAATAATTCTTCCGATTTCAGTATTACTTCCCTTTCTTACATCCTTAATCCAAAAGACCCAATTGTTATTAAACTTAGAGTTCATCCAAAGACCCAACTTTATAGTATATTTATTAACAAGTGATTGCAAAAATTAACAAAAATCTAATTCCCCTGAGGAAAAGCAATTAGTTAAAATCGAGGCGAGATACATACATACCTGTTGTAAAAATCGGTAGAGAGGTCAATGAAAGGCTGGAGGCCGAGCTTTTGGTAGAGATTGGTTTCATCGATGGCGAAAGCATCGGTTGGATCAACTCCACTCCACTCCGACGCTTTCTCTTGAAGTGATTGCATCTCTTCTCTCTCTTTCTTTGACTACTCACAAGATTCAAGAGGTTGGGCTATTTATATGGCCATGTGGAGGTCGCGTGCCAGCCACGCTGAGACTGGTGACGTGGCAGACAGAATCTTTGGAAATTTTCAGTGTTGGACCCCACTTGGATAAATGAATATGTCCTCCATTTCTCTACAATTTGGGATTCCCTTCTCGTAACTTCTAATCGAATACAATAATTTTTTTTATCAAACTCGAGTTTGAACTGACTCGGTTTGTTAGAGCTCAACAAATGTAGATTGTATTCACGAACATGTAAGCTAATTTGTTCATGAATATATAAATAATTTTGTTCAGTGTCATTAATAATGAATACTCAATAAATTTTGATGATAATATAGATTCTCTAAATAAATATCGGTTAATCTAACTATATCTATTTACTCAATAAATATTGATGATTCACGTGTGAATTGATACACGCAAGTGTTTGGCAAATATTATAGCCTTGACTCCATCTGTAAAAATAAACACCCAAAAAAAAAATATACACCTTGTAGTTCTATAATAATCGAATAATGAGATGAATTGATAAAAAAATATTTGTTGTAAGAAAACTTTTGCATTTTGATATGAAATCTCCAAACACTGATATCTCCGCTTGTGTTTTTTAAATCACGTCATAAACGCATATACTTCTAAGATAACACGTTCAAGTCCTAAATCCTTTATTCATGACATCGCCTCAAAGAGACCCATGACCTCACCTTCGTCTACATGAAAGTTTCCAGGAATAACCATGCAAGCAACGAATATACCCTATCCATGACATCGCCTCAAGGAGACGTTCCAGGAATAACCATGCAAGCAACGAATATACTCTCTTCATCTCTTATTATCGTTCATATTTCTGTCTTTGATGTGTCCGCAAAAAAGGCTGCATCAACGTTAATGTTCATGTAAGAGGGTGGGGGTTTGTGCCATGATTTGCAAATAAAATTATTACTTCTCCTTGTTGGTGTTTTTCTTAACATGCTCCACTCAGTAAGTAATTTCTTGGTTGCAACAGAATCTCGATCCCCGTCCCAAACTACCTTATTTAGTTCACTCCAAATCTTCCAGACAACCATGGCAAAATAGCCTTCTTATCAACAATTGCATCATTAATAATACATAGGAAAAGTTCTCGTAAAGAATCAATATGTGGAATAGTTATCTCAATTGAGTCCAAAAAACTAGCTTCCCTCAGGCACTCTTCTGCAAAAAAATATGAAACAAATAGATCACAAATTTTCGGTATCAGAAGACATACTAAGCATAGTTTATCTCCCACAACTCTCTTTTGAAAAGTTATTCTTTACAAGGAAGCAAACCTCTACACACCCTCCACATACAAATTTTTATCTTTGAAGGAACTTTCAAGCTCCAGAATCCAGATAGCTTTTCAATTCCCTGCTTCTTCCAAGGATGTGTCAATCATGAGCGAAGACGCTAAATTGTACATTGGCACGTTGGTCGCTAGTCCTAATTGTTGGGTCGAGCTTCCTACTTTTGTGGATGACATTCTTGACAACTTTTGTTCTTATTATACTTAATAAATGAATTATTGTTGGGTTAAATTAAAATAATAATAATAATAGCCGAATTAATACTCAAATTAAAGTTTAACACGAAAAATACATTACAGTTTCACTCTTATCTAGAGACCTACAAAACAGTACTCTCTCGAATTTTCGTCAAATATATTCACTTAAATCTTTTTCTCTCTTTTTAAAATTTTTCTTTCTATTTTTCTCTTTGTTTTGGGTTGCAGAAATTCTGAGATATTCGAATTAACGAAACATCTGATTCTGGTTGCAGAAATTCTGAGATATTCGAATTAACGAAACATCTGATTTTGTATAGATACAGCCACATCTTGCTTTTTATGCAGTCTCTGGAGCTGGTGGTGGCTCAAAAATCGTACCGATGGCGGAAGAATATCAAGGGCGGCAGATACGAAAACGGCGTCGTTCAACGTGGGACGTTGCTTCGTCGGGGCAGATAGAGGTGGATACTGGTTTCGCAATTTTGTAATTTAGGGTTTTGGTTTGTGGGAGATGGGGGAAATCATCAACACCCTTGAAGCAAAACTCATTGTGAAGGGGGATTGATTGCCTTTTGCAGGTTGATCAAAGAGACGGTGAGGATAACGAGCCCAGGGCTCCGTGCTCGGTGTTGCGGAGAAACGTGTCGCCTCCTTGGAGGAAAGACGATACCGATGGGCATTACGTGTTCTGTCTCGGCGAGAATCTCACATCTAGATGTAATTTAGTTTCTCCGTCTAGTTATTGTCTGTAGCGTTTCTAAAATCTAAATGGGGCTTAGCTTGCAGTAGCATGTTTTATCTTTTTTTCTATTTTGATATTTGTTTTAGAGCAACATGCTTTTTGTGATTATCAATCTGGAGTTGAGATTTGAGTTGTCTTTAGGCATTACATACAATTTCCTGGCTAGTTTTCAGCATTGTTCTATAAACTTGTATTACTTCTGTTGGGCGATGGGGTTTCAAAAAAATTTCTTTTTTGTGTAGAGTGCATTAGTTTCACTGCACAGTTTTTAAAGCCATTTGTTTCACTCTTTTGGCGAGTTACTGGAGTGCCTGATTCATAGGCTTCAGTTTTTCCTTCATAAAAGCTTTGAAAATAAGTGTTTTGCCTGTTCCTTGGATGATCTTGCTCTTGACTTAGCTTGTGGTCCTGGTCCATTTATCTTTGAACCCGAATTTTTCTTCTTTTTTTTCGCAGATAAGATACTTGGCAAGATTGGTGAAGGTTAGCGGTCATGTGCCTGCTGATAAGAAACCTTATATTTTCATCATTGTTCTTGTATCAGCAAGTTGTTAGTGCTGTAGGCACATTTGGCCAAGTTTTGGAATGTTGGGATCGTCAAACACAAGAATATGTGGCTATCAAGGTAGTTAGAAGCATAAAAAAGTATCGTGATGCTGCGATGATTGAAATTGACATACTTAAGCGACTTGCTAAATATTTAAAAGATGATACACAGTAAGCAATTTTCATTAACAATTTTCTCACTAATGGTATTTATTGTCATCTTATTTTTCCTTTCATTTTTGAACAGCTGCGTGAAGATGCATAGCTGGTTTGATTATCGCAACCATATATGTATAGTAAGTCTCTCATTTTTTAGCACCTCATCTGTGACCTTATAAGCAGCTCTATTTGAAAGTTCGCCTCTCTAGGCAGAGATGATGTTGTACGTGATTTTGTCCTCCATTTTGCATGTCAGTCTGTGATTTTTATGCCTTAGTAAATTTAGCAAAAATTTAAGTAACCAGTCAGACACTCAGTGATTGATGTGCTATTTTTTTTTTTTTTTTTTTTTTGCTTGAGTTGATTTGACTATTTAAATTTCATTCATAATTCTCATAGCTTCACGGAGAGCTTCTTTTCAGTGGATTTAATGGTTTTATCAGGTCTTTGAGAAGCTTGGACCAAGTTTATTTGATATTCTAAAGAGAAATAGATACTCCCCCTTTCCTGTGGATCTTGTTCGGGAGTTTGGGCGCCAGCTTTTGGAATCTGTAGCATGTCTGTGGATTACCCTTCGCAATAATATCTACATTTTCTGTTTTCATTTGGTTTTCTATACAGTTACCCTGATCTTTATTAACATGCTATCTGCTTCTAGCTGCAATTCTGATGACGTCCTTTTTTGACCTTTCATATTCTATAATGTATCCAACAGATATGCATGATTTATATTTAATACACACCGACCTGAAGCCGGAAAATATTCTTCTTGTCTCTTCTGAATTTGTAAAGCTTCCTGTGTACAAGGTATTTGGCCATATACAGTTGGGAAACCATCTATAATTTGGTTTTTAGACTGAAATCACATCGCTGAACACTTTTATGGTTTGTTCAGAAAAGATCAGCTGAAACAAATTTCAGGTGCTTGCCAAAGTCGAGTGCCATTAAGCTGATTGATTTTGGAAGTACTGTTTTTGATAGTCAGATTCATAACTCCATTGTTTCAACAAGGCATTACAGGGCACCTGAAATCATTCTAGGTAATTAGTTACGGTTGTCAGAGAGGTTCAGATTACTTCTGTCCAGTTTTATGACCTTCAAGTCCAGTAACATTTGTTAATTTGCTAGCGTTGCACTAAATTGTTTAAATCCTTGAGGTGAGAAGTAAATCATTCTTCTGGAGGCTATTGGTGAAATCTCTGTTTTGTCAAGTATTAAAGATGAGATGTTTGTTCCTGGGCTCAAGTTTTCACACTCTTATGGAAGATGTGTCTGACAATGTTCTAATGTTTTATCTCGTATTTTGTTATTAACTTGAATGTTCCTTATATTATCTAGTACCATGTTATAATCTTCAGCAACTTGATGTGTAGTTGGTGACCCGTATGATAGGTCAATGATATAAGCATAAATTAGGCATCTGACAATGATTTTGTATAAAATTTTGCACTAAAACAGTATGCCACATCTTTAGTTTTTACGTTGTATGTCCTTTGCATGAGAATAGTTCCTCTGACTTTCTGTTTGTCATGCTCATTTTTTGGAGTGATAATGTGCTCAGCCTTCTTTACAATTAAAATACATGGAAATCACTACATTACATGAAGTAATTTTGATAAGTTGGGAGGTGTATTTAGAGTAAATAATCCAAAAAATAAGCATTCAATTTAGGAGAATTATTTTTTTAATATCTTAGAAAATAATGTCCTTACTGATTCACACTTTTGATCCGTACATGATAGGACTGGCAACCATGCTGTACGTTTTTAATGTTCTTGCTATGTGATAGAAGTAATTCAGTGGATGGCTCTTTGAAATGTCTATAAGCACTTGGAAATTGGGTTTTGAATAAAGATCTGGAAAAACAATTTTACATGGAGCAAATATTTTTGCCAAGGAAACCAGTATTTATACCGTGTCTTATCTTTTGATCTCAGGTTTAGGATGGACCTATCCTTGTGATATTTGGAGTGTTGGGTGCATACTTGTTGAACTTTGCACGGTCTGAGCTGCTTCACTTTGTCTACTTATCATTCTCTTTATCTGGCACAACTTTAATTTTCTGATATGTGAAGATTGTTCCTTTAGGGCGAAGCACTTTTTCAAACACATGACAACTTGGAGCATCTGGCTATGATGGAGAGGGTGTTGGGACCGATCCCAGTGCACATGATTCGAAAAGCAAAGTGAGTTCCCTGCAATGTCATGTTTTTGGGTGGTATTGGTGTTCCTTGAAAATTTTAAAACTGAGACTACTTCCATATCTTTTGTCGTGGTTTATGCAGCAGAGGTGCTGAAAAATATTTCAGACGGTCACAACTTAACTGGCCCGAAGGAGCGGTTTCCAGGGAAAGCATCCGTGCAGTAAGGAAGCTCGACCAATTGAAGGTCTCTTTCTGGCACTCACTCTCTGATACGTGTTGTCGACTTCATCTCCATTTATATAATATAACATATTTGGCTACTATACACGCAGAATCTTGTCCCAAAGGATATCAGTTCCTCCAGATCCTCACTTGTGAACTTGTTGCATGGGCTACTAGAGTTTGAACCGTCGGAACGTCTCACTGCAGTGGAAGCCCTTGAGCATCCCTTCTTTAAGGACCCTACTTAAAAATTCTGTGGGGAATTTTCTCTCTTTAGATTCGTTGTGTACTCGGGAATATTATCGTAATCTAAAATTTCTTTCTTGTGCCAAGTTTCTGAAGGCGCAATTTTATGTTAATTAGTCTTTTATTATCACTCAATGCGTCGCAGTCTCCATATACACTCATTTTTGTATTCAGTAACTATATTTTGTTTTGAGAACTTTGAGTTTTATTTTTGGGTCTTCAGTCGAGATTATAAGCTAATGAAAACGTAATTTGGGCGGGCAACCTATAAACTCTTTCATCTAGAGATGGATAATGAATTTTGAAATTAGGAGTAATATTTATTATTCAGAATACTCCTTCCGTTTATTTGGAATACCTGCATTTTGCCATTTTTATGTGTCCTAATACACGGGAGTGTATTTTAATTTTAATACTAATATAACTACTCATTATATATAAAATTATTATATGGATATTTATAAATTAAATATGAGTGAGGCTCTTGTGCACCCGGGCGCACGGAGCATATTTCGTGCGCCTTTACAATTTTCATGCCCCTTTACAATTTAAACCCCTAGCAATACATAGGTTTAAATAGGATTGGAGGGGAGGGTTGTGTTCACATGGGGACACGGAGCATCTTTCCGTGTCCCCGGGCGCACGGGAGCTTTTGCCATTAAATATTAGTATATTATATCCTTAATTTAAGGTAAAAAAAAAAAGAGAAACTCTCTTCTAAGATAGGTTTTTTGTGAGACAGGTTGACCCATTACTAATGCTTATTATATAGGTAAATGATGCTTATTTATAGTTAAGATAGGTCAATAATGAATCATATTATAACACTCTAAAATCGGTCAATAATGAATTATATTATAACACTCTAAAATCATATTTTAATTAATCATTTATCATATTTTAAAAAAACATAATTTCACGATCATTAAACATACTTTATCTATATAATAGACATATTTAATACATCTCACAAACTGTTCTCACATACATAATGTCTCACAACATAATTTTTCAAAAAATAATACTAAATACACTACTTTTTTGGAAAGTGAGGGAGTAATTCATTTTTATGAAAATTAATTTTTATTAAAGAGTAACCTTGCTAAAATAACTGGAGCAACGAAACCTGAAATCATAAATAAATAAAAATAAATAATTTATTTGGAAATTATAAAAGAAATCGTGAATGTCGATTCTTGTTTGAGAGTTAATTAAAAAAATAAATGAATACATGCTGAATCGCCGGTAGAGGTTCTTCCCATCCCCTCAAAAACCCTAGTTACTGTATTTTCAAATCCAATAATCAATATCCGTTACGCGACATATAGAAGCTCGGAGAGGATTAAATTCGTAAAAATGGCGTTCAGATCACGAGAATTGATGAAGAAGATTGTGAAGAAAATCGGCGGTGAAAAGAATTTAGCGCCTGGAGAGAAAAACCAGTTGAAAAAATCAATCCCGGATACCAAAATCGTAATGGGCCGAGCCCAGCGCGGGATTTTCGCAGGAAAACACATCCGATTTGGGAATCGCGTGAGTGAAGACGGAGGCAACAAGTTTGTACATTTATTCATTTTCGATTTTTTTTCCCTTCAAGTTGGTGATTGTATGTAGCAATATAGCATTGTCTGTGGATGTGAGTGGTTTTGTGTTTAGTTTAGTTTGGTGCAAATTAATCAGTCCGCGTGAATCCTTCCATAATTTTGATTTGACAGTAGCCTGGAATTGTCTGATATCGATCATAATTATATGTGTATACTTTGTATTTCTGTCTTTTTGAATTCATGCTAAGCATTGTGTTTTGAGGGGTTGGTTTTGATCGATTCCTTGCTCGTTTTTCTTTTATAAAGGTTGTTTGTTTGGTGGAGTAACAATTCATAAACTGTAGATTAGGTCCTTTATGTTCTTCCTCTCGTCTCTTTAGTATGTTGTGGTAGCCAGAATATTGCAGTTTAATCTCAGGTTTGCTTGATGGTGATGTACTGGCTAGGTGAGTAAAGAACTGTGTAATAATTCTATAAAACAGAAAAACGTTTGAGATAGTTGTTGGAAAAATTAGTTGAGTTTTGTTGGAAAATGTCTTTCATTTGATAGTTGAAGGTACTGATCTGGTGCAATACTGGATAAACTCGGGAAGGGTTCTGGTTTATCTTCACTGACTTTTCTGTTTGCTCGTAGAACTTGTGCTTTTTGTTTATGTGTCCATAGTATGAATGAGTTGTTGGTTATCATGTTTCTTGCATGGTGACACCAGAGAAAAGACACCCTTATATAAACATGTCAAGTCCCTGTATGGTTATGAGTAGTTTGCTTTGCAGCCCTAATGTATATCTGGGTGTTACTTATTTTATGCTGGACCTTGTTATCCTTGAGTTGTGGCAAGTGGTGGATACCATATATGTTTGATCAAGTTTTGGGTTTTCTGTGATGAAATCATGTTGCTGTCTGTAGATTCTTATCTTCGTGTGGCCTGTTTAACTCTTACTTTCTGGCTCTTGTTTGTCTATGATATGCATTTGTAATTCTTTATTTGAGAAACACTGTTCTCATTCCATTTTGATTTATGTCTGGTTCTAGGACAAGAAGAAATTGGAAACCGAATGTGCAGGATAAGCGGCTCTTCAGCTACATTTTAGATCGACACATCCGAGTTAAGGTAACGACTCATGCACTGCGCTGCATAGACAAGGCAGGAGGAATTGACGAGTACTTGCTGAAGACGCCTTATCATAAGATGGACACAGAAACAGGCCTTCTCTGGAAAACCAAAATTGAGAAGATGTATGAAGAACTTGGGAAGATGCAGGTGGTGTTCTTTTCCCCTGAAGATGAAGCCAACTTCGAAGAACAATTCAAAGGACTCAATTTAGAAAAGAAAGCTCTACGTAGAGAAGCAAGGAGAAAATTATATGGTTCGACTTTCAAAGAAGAGCCAACGAATGAGGGAGCGGATGTTGGGGAAACTAGTGAAGAATCTTCAAGAGGTGAAGACGGAGTTTCTCATACGGATTTCCATGAACCGCTGGTGGCTAATGCTTGAAAACCCATCTATTATGCACGTTGAGAGTCTTCGATGCATTTTGCAGCTTTGATATCAACGATTCCGTTTTGTAATTTTAGTGATTAAGTAGAAGTTATATGTCTACAGATGATCCTTACATGCTGATGAGTAGTTTATGGCGATTAATTCAAGTTATTCTGGCCTTTTGCTTAGCCAGAAATATATTCTCTCCATTAGTGTATTTTCTCTTCTTGATTTCTTCTTTGCTGAAATATTTTATATTTACTTTTTCATTTTGGCAAATTGGTTATCCCTTTTTTGTCATTGTAGTTTTATTCTGAAAAAAATTCACTCACACATACATTACATATCTCATACTATATGTCAATGTTAATGATCCCTGAATTCTCTGTTTTATAATCTTCCACGAAGAACCTGTATGCAAACATTAATCTGCATTTTATGCGCCATTTTAATTTTAAAATTTTTTGAGTTACTTTGATTAATGACTCAGAAAATCCGAGTGAAAATTAAGGATTTAGAATTCGAAGCAAGAAAGAGTATTTCAATCAAATTATTGTGTTGTCATTCCATTTTCGCAAAAGATCCAAAATTTTGTATCAAAACACACTAAAATGGCAGCAAGAGTGAGCATCAGAGAATTGGAAGATGTTTTCGTATCCATATTAAGAAAATGCAACGACACAGGATTGCTGAAGAGGATCCATGCCCAAATGGAGAAGTTTTCTTTACTGCAGAGCAATTTCTTGGTGACGAGAATGTTGGAGATTTGTGACAAAAATGGAGAGATCGAATACGCAAGTTCGCTGTTTAAAAAAGTTATTGAACCTAATATTTTCTTGTATAATGCAATGATCAGAGCATCTACGAATAACAGCATGCATGTATTGGCTATCAATGTGTACAAGACTTTACTGAGAAACTCTAGACAATCTGAAGAAAAGATTTTTCCAGATAGTTTTACATACCCATTCGTTATTAGATCTTGTGGAGAACTTGTGGATGTTTTTTGTGGAAAACAAGTTCATGGGCATGTTTGCAAATTTGGGTTGATGGGTTGTAGCATAACAGAGAGTTCACTGTTGTATATGTATGTCAAGTGTGATGCAGTAGGCGACGCACGTATGATGTTCGATGAAATGCCTGAAAGGGATGTGATTTCTTGGAACAATCTTGTTTCTGGATACATGAAGTTGGGACAAGTAAGAAAAGCTAGAGTTTTGTTTGAAATGATTCCAAATAAAACCATTGTTTCTTGGACTACTATGATTTCAGGGTACACGAAAACAGGATGTTTTAGTGATGCATTGGATGTTTTCAGAAGAATGCAGATGTTCGGTATGCAACCCGATTGTATCAGTTTAGTCGCTATTTTGCCTGCTTGTGCACAGCTGGGAGCATTAGAACTCGGAAAATGGATCCATCGTTACGCAGAGAAGAAGGGATTCTTGAGGAAGACGAGTGTATGCAATGCGTTGATTGAAATGTACACTAAGTGTGGCAGTGTGAGCCTAGCTTTGCAGCTGTTTGTTAAAATGTCGGAAAGAGATGTTATCTCCTGGAGTACGATGATTGCTGGGCTAGCGCATCATGGGAGAGCATACGAAGCGATTGAACTGTTTCAGGAGATGGAGAAGCTAAACATCAAGCCAGATGAGATCACATTTGTAGGTCTCTTATCAGCTTGTGGGCATGTTGGTTTGGTAGATGAGGGACTGAAATATTTTGATGTGATGCAAAATGGTTACAATATGGAGCTTGGAATCGAGCATTATGGATGTCTGGTCGATCTTCTTGGACGAACTGGGCATATAGACCGAGCATTAAAACTCATAGAGAGCATGAAGATGAAGCCAGATTCTGCAATATGGGGTTCTCTATTAAGTTCTTGTAGAAGTCATCGTGATCTTGAAACTGCGGTTATGGCAACGCAGCATCTTATAGAGCTTGAACCAGATGACACGGGGAACCTCGTCTTGCTTGCAAATATCTACGCGGATTTGGGCAAGTGGGACGGGGTTTCAAGAATCAGGAAAGTCATTAGAAGTATGAGCATGAAGAAAACACCAGGCTGTAGTTCAATTGAGGTGAATAGTGTGGTTCAAGAATTCAAATCAGGAGATGATTCAAAGCACTTCTCCAAGGATATTTTTCAGGTCTTAGCTGTTTTGAATCTGCATCAGATCAAAACAAATGATGAGTTTGAAGCTACACTTAACCAACAGATGTAAAGTTATCTGCTGTTAGAGCTGTTCTGGCATGTGTGTTTGGAAGTACTATGTTATATCGGGGTAGTGATCCAGCTATTTCTAGTTCCTTAAATGATGGCTTACTTCCGACACCTGATGGTGATAGGTTTTTCTATGAATTTGCTCTTGATCAGTCAGAGAGGTGTGTTTAAACTAAATAGTGTGATTACATATGTATACTTTTGTATAGTTAATGATGTGGTTCATTTGTTTTGACCAAAAGGTTTCCAACCTTGAATCGCTGGATACATATGCAAAGTAACCTCCATCGAGTTTCTGAGTTTGCTGTGATGGCAGAACATGGAGTATATGATGCTAAAGACAACCTAGAACCCAATACTGCTATGAAGCAATTTCGTGAAAATGATAGTGACTCTGACTCTGAAAGTGATGATTTGGCTGTTGACAATAGCATTTCATCTCCACTGCCTGAGGTTAAGGATCGAAGCAGTGCAGCTTCTGATTCCTGGCATGACTCTCCAAAGCCTGAAACTCTTGGACATGATAATACTGTTTTCCATATGTGACTGATTGCTGTTATCTGTTGTCTCTAGGCGTTGCTGTCATTGTGCTCAGATGAGAACACATCTGGCAAAGGTGCTCTGGACTTAAGTATGAATCAGATGAAAATTGTTTTGAGTTCCCTGCAAATACCAGAAAATGCTTCTATGGAAGCTATTGGGCGAGCATATCATGCAACAGAAACATTTGTGCAGGTGTTCAATTTGGAAATTAATTTGAACTGAAGTATTCTCTCCTGTAAATTATTTCATAATTATGTTTGTTCTATATTCTGCAGGGTCTGCTTTTTGCAAAATCCCAGCTCAGAAAACTTTCCGGGGAAAGTGATTTGTCTAGTAATTCTGAAAAAGGCCGGGATGCTGATGATGCATCTTCTGATGCTGGCAGCTCTAGTGTGGGTAGCCAATCGACTGATGAACTTTCAGAAGCATTGTCACAAGTTGATATATGGCTGGGACGTGCTGAACTGCTGCAAAGTCTTTTGGGATCAGGAATAGCTGCCTCCCTTGATGATATGCTGATAAAGAGTCATCTGCACGTCTTAGGGATAGACTGATCCAAGAAGAATGATATAGTATGGCTGTATATACTTGCAAGAAGTGCAAGGTATGGATTCAGAGTATCATTTTGTGATTGATCACTCTAGGACCCTAATGTTGACATTTTGTTCATACTGTTCAGATTGAGGTTTTCCCAGTTTGGAATGCCTGGGGCCGTGCCCTAATTCAAATGGAGCACTATGCACAAGCTCGTGTGAAATTCAAGTAGGTTAACTTTTGATGTGCAAGTGTGTATGTGGGAGTGCATGTTGACTTTTTATTACTGAACACTCCATTTTCTACTGTTCAATCTTGATTTTGCTAGTTAGGTTGCTATTCTTAGCTTGTGTGTTAATGTACAGGCAAGCTTTTCAGTTACACAAGGGCGACCCTGCACCAGTGATCGTAGAGATCATTAATACAATTGAAGGAGGTCCACCAGTCGATGTTGCATCTGTTCGGTCCATGTAAGTTTGCACATTGAAAAAGCATGATTGGTTGCACTTATTCTGTCCATTTGGTGGTGTCTTTTCAGTTCTTATTTTAAGATGATAACCATTCAGGAGTGAGATAAATTCCCAGATAATTACTGAATCACTTTGCGTTGGAGTGTTACTTTAGTAAAGAAACTTGCCATCTCCTGGTGATTCTCTAGTTTTAAGGTTTTTCAATTTTAGAGTTGTGTAATTTTATTGGGTGTTGTATTTTTGAAATCTAGATTTCATCACCTCTGGCTCTTGAAGTGTTGCTCAAACTATGATTTAGTTCATAAGCAAGAGATGTGAAACCTTCATAATTTTTTCAGCCACTCGTATATAATATCTAATCTTTTATTGGATATGCTGTCATGAAAGGGTGTCATCACTGGTGTGAAAGTGGAGCCTTACGAAACTTCCCCAAACTTTTATGAGAACTTAGCATGACCTTTCATGCATGACCAAGGGAGCCTACTTGGATTTTACCGAAATACAAGTGATTCACTTTCATTTCTTTTATGAGGCTTAATCAAAAGTATGTTAATCTCTGACATCTTAAGTGATTTTCAAGTAAATCTTTTAACTCTGAAAAACATGAATATTTTATTAAGATAATATAGCTTTCTTTTGTGCGTATTGTTAATTAATTAAATTTTTTCTGATCAAACATATGATATAGGCATGAACATTTGGCTAAAAGCGCACCAGCGGTTTTAGATGATCCTCTTTCTGCTGATTCCTACCTCAATGTCTTGTACATGCCATCTACTTTCCCACAATCAGAGAAATCTAGGAGGATTCACGAAGCTGCAAAGGATAATTCTACACATAGTACAGCTATTGAAGATGGACCAAGAAGCAACCTCGACAGTATTAGATACCTTGAATGTGTAAATTATTTACAAGAAGTATGTGATCCGATTACTGATGATTTGGTGTTCTGTTCTAGAATTGATTCACTTATTACCAGAATTGTACTGACTGATATGCTGGTTTTAAAATGCTTGGTACTCTGGTTTTGGTACATCTTCACGAGTATCTCTCTTTCTCTCTCCATAATTTAATAATTTTCTATGAATTTGCTCTTGATCAGTCAGAGAGGTGTGTTTAAACTAAATAGTGTGATTACTTATGTATACTTGTTTGTATAGTCGTTGATGTGGTTCGTTTATTTTGATCAACAGGCTTCCTGCCTTGAATCGCTGGATACAAAAGCAAAATAACCTTCATCAAGTTTCTGCGTTTGCTGTCATTGCAAAACATGGAGTATATGATGCTAAAGACAACCTAGAACCCAAGATTGCTATGAAGCGATTTCATTAAAATGATAGTGACTCTGACTATGAAAGTGATGATTTGGCTGTTGCCAATAGCATTTCATCGCCACTGCCTGAGGTTAAGGATCAAAGCAATGCATCTTCTGATTCCTGGCATGACTCTCCAAAGCCTGAAACTCTTGGACATGATAATACTGTTTTCCATTCTTTTTGTTTCTTTTTTTTTTTGGCTTGGAATTTCGAAGTGTCATATTTTTCTTTGACTGGGTTTTGGTCATTTTATTGTTTCAGATTGATTGACGAAGGAAAGTTGTTGTATGCTCTTGTTCTGTCAAACAGCTTCGACTCAATGGGGGCGTCAGACTGGTTGTTTCAGATGCTCATTATAAGTGGAGAGGATGATACACTCCCAGATGTACTCAAGGCGTCCAGCCCTTGGTGTTTGGAGCAATG
Organism: Pogostemon cablin; assembly: GCA_023678885.1. Lineage (NCBI taxonomy): Eukaryota > Viridiplantae > Streptophyta > Magnoliopsida > Lamiales > Lamiaceae > Pogostemon > Pogostemon cablin. Next base: position 10,242,887 of record CM042955.1, on the reverse strand, counting down.
GTTGGCAGAATTGTCACCTCAAGGACAAAGAGCTGGTTGTGGACTCTTTGACCTTTTTATGAATGTTTCTTGTTTAAATTTTTCTTTTATCAGGAGTTTTGCCCTTTCTAATATTTGTGTAAATTATGTTGTTGATGATCAGTTCTTTAAGCTTTTTTTTTTTTCTTTCCTTTTTATTGTTATAAATTCTTTTTTTATTTAAATGTCTTGCCTAACTATATGAAAGAATGAAATTTGTAAAAAGAAAAATAAATGATAAAATATAATATAAATGTAAGTGGGATTTTATTTTTAAAAATAAAAGGATGGAGGAATTTGTAAAAAAAAAAAAAAAAAAAAAGTGATAAAATATAAAATAATTGTCAGAAGTGGGATTTGAACCCACGCTCTCTCACGAGAACCAGAACTTGAGTCTGGCGCCTTAGACCACTCGGCCATCCTGACTTCTTGTTTGAAATACAGAAAAAATATTAATTATTATTATAATTTTTAATTAATAATTTGTTCTTTTAACATAAAAAACCCCGTCTATTGATTAAAAACTACCCTTTAACTATGGTACCGCAAAACTCCATTTGGGACAATTATGTGTTTTTGGGACATGTGTCTCCCACTCAACCCCTTTGAACATGAGATGGAATAGGGGGTGGAGTAGGGAATTTGAATTGGCAAAACCCTCCCTCCACCCATAGCTACCTACCTACAAACTGTTCTAAATGGGGCATAGTTTGATTAAAATTTTAAAATATGACTTTACCCTTGATAGCATGCATGCATGGAGATAAATGCACAAATCTTGACAAAAGCAAATTACTTCGGATATCAGAGAGAAAGGTGTTGCTGAAGTACATGTCATGGTAATACTTTACTTTTACCTTCTATTTGTGTTAGTAGACTAAGATAGTTACAAAAGTTGAGGTTTCATTCAAAGATAATGCAAAAGTGCCTCATACTGAGTTCTCTAATCACTTGTCAGTTGCACCACCACTTCTCTTCTTATCAGCATGAGTTCCTTCAAAATAATTGATTCTACTCGTGCGGGTGTATTAGCAAAACACACCAATTCTCAGATCATGTCTCGTCTTCTGAATCAGCAACCACCAATATTTCGACAGCAGTATTCACAGACGGCCGTTGCCTCAACCTGTTCTTTGTAGCAAAGTTCACATTTTCCGGGATGGTATAACCTGGAATTCCTGCTAGTCTCTTGCTGAAGCGCGAGCCTTTGGGCCTGTTGACGATGGGTTTATTCTGCTCATGGGAGTGAATCTTTCCTTGATAACTGCCACTGCCCTTTTCCTCATCACTGAATTCTACAGAATAATCGCTTTCTTGATGACTGCTTCCCTCAACATCACTTTCAGTGGATTCATTTGAGGTAGGTTTTTTCCTTTTCTCACACTGGCTTGGCTTCTCCTCTCTTTGCTCTTCATTACTTCTCCTCTCGCTAAAGTAAATAAGAATACAGGTAAAAATTCAGGTTAATTACAAAGAAAGAGAAGGGCTAGAGTTCCAATGATGTTGCAATAAAGGAAAGACATGATTAAGACACAAATACTATGGACACTAGGTAAGCATCAGACGAGCCTGAGATTAATACTTAGTATATACGCGATCAAATCAAGAAGAAGGCTTCAATACTTCAGCATTTGAGCTCAGACAACGTGATGGAAGCAGGTCATTTTCTGATCAGCCAAAATGTTCAACCACTTGGTAGATACTAATATAATTTAAGTTGATGAAGTGTAATTCAAATTGCAAGAAATCTTACAGTCAAGTGTTTAGGGAACAAACAGGTATTTCTGCTCAGATTTACCACATACATCCCTATGGTCATAATAAATTTAAAAGTGAAGCGAGCATACCAAACTCTTCCTAATGTAAAGTTTCCAGAGTACAAGTAACCTCAGGATTTCACGGCCTATATCCCTGGTGTTGGCCATAACTCACAAGAACTAGTTACAAACTTACATGAGAATGACCTTGTGATATGGAAAAAGAAATCACATCATGAGATTAAACACCAAATCTCTTAGGAGATATCTCAAGCTATGCTACCTATAGGTGGCCTAGTAAGAATTTATATTTTCAAAGGCGGAAGAATTAAAAGCATCTCATTTGTATAAAGTCAAGTAAAAGAGATATAATCTACACAAAAAAAAGGATATATTTTAGTAATTAGACTATACTTTGTATATTGAATTGCCTCCGAGATCGCTTTGTCATAATCATCTGCAATATAATAAACGCTGTAGTCAGGGAGAGCTGGGAGCATCAGGTTTGTGATCATATAAAGGTCAAGCATAACACTATATTTAGGTAATACTCGGGTTCTAGTAGTGGAGTCAACTTCCAAATTTTACATGATAACATAAATGTTGGCAATTCTAAGCTAAATTGCTATAGACAAAAATAAGGAAAAAAAAACAGAAGTGGTAGTCCTTAACATGCCCAGGAACTATGAGCAAGGACTAGAATCAGCTCCCATATCAAGTTAAAAAAATTATGCAACAGGTTAAGCAGATAAACATCTTTTGGAGGTTTAGCCCCCATATGAGCAATCATTCTTAAGCCCCACAACATGCAGAAAGATGGTGAAAAGCCTTAGGATTAAATTCTCATACCATATCTATAATCAACCGGTTTGCAACTGCGAAAAGAACGAGTTCCTACAGCGTTACGAAAACCATTCAGTATCATCTGTTCTCTTCGCTGTTGGAGCAGCGCCTTCTGTTTCTTCTGTGAAAGACAGTAATATAGAAATGCTCCAATTAAGTTAAGTCAGCTGAACTCTAAAACATGAAATGGTAAAGGAAAGAAATTAATTTCTAACCTTCCATTGCTTTTCAAGAACAGGAATAATATCAATTTCAATAGATTTCCTTAGAGCAGCCTCCCACATAACTTCACTGGAGGACAATTCATTCTACCACCGAAAGAAGCAGGGAATAAATCAAATGCAGCAGTGAGTAAATAGATTTAAAATGATGTGCACATACCGCAAGTTTTTTGAATTCTTCTAGATTAGTTGCCAAGGTCTCCCATTGGCAACTAATTTCCGCAACGGTACCTTTATCGGTGCCTTGCTCATTTTCAAAGAACAGAACCTCTTTATATAATCTGTGGCCAATAGTTTCACTTCCATCATACCTGTAACAAGACGATCACATTTATCAGCTGTCCTGAATAGCTTTGCAAAGGAAAAATCTCACAAAACATACCAGAACATTACTCTTTCTCCATCACTTGCAAGCTTTCCCTTTTTGAAATAAGAAATTTCAGTTCCATCTTTCATAGAGTCATTGATATAAGATACAGCATCATATTGCTGCACAGGAACGCGCCAAGGGGAGTCAGAACTATGGAATTTTGAAAAACTACCTCGAAAAAACAAAAATTGTGAATTTTTTTTAAAAACCTGCAAATCTATTATGATATGGATAAATGATAAATCCGTACATTTATAGCTACAACAAACAGATTACCCTTTAAAAGTTTTTCGGAAAAGTGCAAAAGAAAAAATGAAGATATATAAGCATGCAACAAATTGAATACTTGGAGACATACATCAGCGCGAACTTCGCAAAGAGCTTTAAGAATGAGAAGCCGATTAGTTGGTTCAAGTCCCTTATACATAGCTATATCTTCCCTGAATACAAACAAAAGAAAATAAAATTAAGAAATACTATATATTAATACACAGATAAATGTGACACCATGAATTACAACTGACTCTGAACCCGTACCCATTGACTCCAGTGAAAGGATAATCTCCTTTGGCAACCTACAAACCCACATAAAGTGCAGTTAAGAATCGTAAAATATCCTTAGCATCCAAAAACAATATCTTTACGAGGCATACCCAAGGCCACCACAGTAAGAGTATCTTTCTGACAGCGATCACCCAAGCATCAGGGGAATTTAGAGTTTGGTTTGTTGGAATAATTCCCTGAAAATGAAAATATGGTATCTACTTAATCCCACAAGGTGAACTTAACATGCTACTTTAAAATCATATGGAACCAGATAGAAGACGAAACCCAAGAAAAATGGCAAATTGTGAAGAAATGTTAACTAAAAGTTAATAAACTTGATTAGAAATTACAGAAGCTTTGCAGCAGTCTCATACAAACATTTACTAATTCAGACATAAAGTGCAATTTGAGTAGAGGAGCTCCGTTAACAAGTTTGATTATGAGCATTTTAGACAGATTTCAATTGAATTAATCTTCAAAGTTTTTCTGTCCATACTCTTCAATACAAAAGATCAGAAGATTCTTGAATATTAATCCAATAAACCATTTGTGAGAATCAAACAAACTCTTGGTAAGAAAATTGCGTACCCCAGATTTAAGAGGGGAAAAAAAAGGAAAAAAGAGCTCATGCTAGGATAAGTGTGTATTATGCCTTGTAAGCTCCACAGTTATTTTCCCCCCTAAAAATTCAACAACTATTCTGGATTATACGAGATTCTATTTGTTTTTTTAATTAAAAATGCTTTACATGTTTAAATAAACTACAATATTAAGACCCAATAATTAACTATTCTCATTACACATAAGATGCAAATGATTACCTTTAAAATTGCTATATGAAGTTGAGCAAGTGTGCTGTTTTGCTCGATTAGAGCAGTTTCAATATCTTCAGCAGACATTTTGAGATTACTCTGAATAACCGGGTTGAAAACCTGACAAGTGAATTAAAATAACCATTACGCAGATAAATGCCCATAAGCGAAGTAAAAACCCAAAAATTTTCGGGATGCCTAATCTACAACCAGGTAAACATAAATAAATAACTAATGAAACCAACAGGAAACATTGAATCGAAATGGCAACAAAAGAGCAAATCAACGGATAAAGTGTATGAAAATAAAAAATATAATAATAAGTTTAAAATAAAAATAAAAAATAAAAATAAAAAAACAGATAGGACTTGTTACGTGTAGAAAATTGAGAATTGATGCTAACTCCCATCGCTGACGGAGCTTTAAGCGAACAGGGTCAATTTCCATCATCTTCGATGGCTCTGATGTTATCATTACGCCATCGTTTTGCGCAACTCCGCTCGACGCCGCCGCTCTTCGGCGAACTTCGGCCATGGTAAAAGAAACACCAATATTTCTTTTCTTTAGGGTTGAATTACAAGAAATTTCGATTTCAAGTACCCCGCGATCGTACAAATGGGGTTTATTTGGGGGGAATTTCAGTGGCGTAAACGTGAAATTGGGACTTTCCCGCTTAAACTGATTCACTCTGCAAACTTTTTTTTCTTTTTTTTTTTGTCCGATTTTTTAATGGCCACTTTTGATAAAATACAATTTAAAATAATCACATCTCTTAAAATCAATTTTTACTAGCCACTTTCAAGTGGATTCCCCAAATTACCCCCATAACTATTACCCAAAGGACGAAAATAATGGGGATATGATTATGTCAGTGTTGACTGCATTAAATAGGGTGGGTGGGACCACATTTAAAATTATAGTAAATATTTTTTTTCCAGAAAAAATAAAAAAAAATAAAAATTATTTGTTCTATTCGGCCTACACAATTTGTTCTATTCGGCCTACACAATTTGTTCTATTCGGCCAACACTTTTTTTTCAAGAAAAAAATTAGAAAAAATTAAAAAAATTAAAAAAATTAAAAAAATATTTCTTCTATTCGGCCTATTCGGCCTACACAATTTGTTCTATTCGGCCTACACAATTTGTTCTATTCGGCCAACACTTTTTTTTCAAGAAAAAAATTAAAAAAAATTAAAAAAATATTTCTTCTATTCGGCCTACACAATTTGTTCTATTCGGCCTACACAATTTGTTCTATTTGGCCAACACTTTTTTTTTTCAAGAAAAAATTTAAAAAAATTAAAAAAATATTTCTTCTATTCGGCCTATTCGGCCTACACAATTTGTTCTATTCGGCCTACACAATTTGTTCTATTCGGCCAACACTTTTTTTTCAAGAAAAAAATTAAAAAAAATTTAAAAAAATTAAAAAAATATTTCTTCTATTCTGCCTATTCGGCCTACACAATTTGTTCTATTCGGCCCACACTTTTTTTTCAAGCAAAAAATTAAAAAAAATTAAAAAAATTAAAAAAATATTTCTTCTATTCTGCCTATTCGGCCTACACAATTTGTTCTATTCGGCCCACACTTTTTTTTCAAGAAAAAAATTAAAAAAATTAAAAAAATATTTCTTCTATTCGGCCTATTCGGCCTACACAATTTGTTCTATTCGGCCTACACAATTTGTTCTATTCGGCCCACACTTTTTTTTCAAGAAAAAAATTAAAAAAATTAAAAAAATTAAAAAAATATTTCTTCTATTCGGCTTATTCGGCCTACAATTTGTTCTATTCGGCTTACACAATTTGTTCTATTGGGCCCACACTTTTTTTTTCAAAAATTTTTTTTTTAAAAAACCAAAAAAAAAAATTCCTGAAAAAATTTAAAAAAATTATACGAATAAAATTAATGCATCTTTTTTTATTTTAATAAAAAATTTATTCATGAGGCATATACAGGTAACAAATTAATGCATTCAATAAATTGTAAAATAAATTATTGTACTTTTGTATTTTTTGGTCAAAAAGTGACCTCAGACATGTAAAAAGTTGATCCACTCAAGGGCATTTTGGTCCATTCATTTAAAAGTGGCTAGAAAAAATTGTGTATAACATATGTGGCCACTAAAAATTATACTTAAGGGATAGTGGCCACTTTTTGCCATTACCACTTTTTTTTTCTCTATTACTTTTTTTAGAAATCGTAAAAAAATGCATTAAATTTGTTTTTTTAAAAACGACACCCAATATAAAACTTTTTAGAAAATTTGACAATTTTTTACTCTTTTCTTTTTTTACATCATTTCATTATATAATTAATACATAACTAGCTTTTGAACCCGTGCGATGCACGGGATAAAGGTAAAAACTACAAAATTTTGATTTAAAATTAGTTTATGCATATGGATTATATTAAGTAGTGACGTTGATAATTGTGATGTTGATAATTGTTTAATTATAATTGTAAATAAGGTGTCAATTTAATGTAATCTCATAATTATGATGAATGGATAAGATTCAATAATGTGATGAATGGATGAGATTAAAAATGGATTAGTAATCAAAATCAAAGGTGTAAATTAAAAATTGGTTCACTAAACCCTAAACCCTAAAACCCTAAACCCTAAAACCCTAAAACCCTAAACCCATAAACCCTAAACCCTTAAACCCTAAAACCCTAAACCCATAAACCCTTAAACCCTAAAACCCTAAACCCTAAACCCTAAAACTTTAAACCCTAAAACTCTAAATTCATAAACCCTATGTATAATCTATAATATAAAAAAACATTATATCAAAAAGATTATATACTTAATTATTTTAATAACTTAAATTATATCATAAATAAAAAAAACTACTAAATTTTGATTTAAAATTAGTTTATGCATATGGATTATATTAAGTAGTGACGTTGATAATTGTGATGTTGATAATTGTTTAATTATAATTGTATATAAGGTGTCAAATTAATCTAATCTCATAATTGTGATGAATTGATAAGATTCAATAATGTGATGAATGGATGAGATTAAAAATGGATTAGTAATCAAAATAAAAGGTGTAAATTAAAAATTGGTTCACTAAACCCTAAACCCTAAAACCCTAAACCCTAAAACCCTGAACCCTAAACCCTTAAACCCTAAAACCCTAAACCCTAAACCCTAAAACCCTAAACTCATAAACCCTATGTATAATCTATAATATAAAAAAACATTATATTAAAAAGATTATATACTTAATTATTTTAATAACTTAAATTATATATCATATTTTATTAAAAAAATTATATACTTAATTATTTTAATAACTTAACTTATATATCATAAATAAAAAAACTACTAAATTTTTATTTAAAATTAATTTATGCATATGGATTATATTAAGTAGTGACGTTGATAATTGTGATGTTGATAATTGTTTAATTATAATTGTAAATAAGATGTCAAATTAATCTAATCTCATAACCTTAAATCCTAAAACCCTAAACCCTAAAACCTTAAAACTCTAAACCCTAAAACCCTAAACACTAAACCCTTAAACCCTTAAACCCTAAACCCTAAACCCTAAAATCCTAAACTCATAAATCCTATGTATAACTACCCGTACTCGTTCTTTTTAAGGTTTTGGTAAATCAGATATTCGAAAATATCTGTCATGTGATCACCCTAATGTTTATTTAGTCAAATTCGTACCCACTTTGTTAAAAAAATTATGATACTCATACTCATACAAAACTCGTTTATCATTACCCGTTGATTATACATACTAATTTAAAATTATTAAGATGCTATGACGAATAATATTAATTCAAAATTATTATTAATGAAGAAAATAATTTAATAATGAATTAATTGTTACGTACTCGTATCCATTTAAATATAAACTACACATTTAAGTACCCGTTTCATTAAAAATATATATTATGATTCTCCTTGTCTCTAATCTGTTTATCATTACCCGTTGATTACACATACCCATTTAAAATTATTAAGATGTTAGGATCAATAATATTAATTCAAAATTATTAATAATGAAGAAAATCTAATCTCATAATTGTGATGAATTGATAAGATTCAATAATGTGATAAATGGATGAGATTAAAAATGGATTAGTAATCAAAATCAAAGGTGTAAATTAAAAAATTGGTTCACTAAACCCTAAACCCTAAACCCTAAAACCTTAAACCCTAAACCCATAAACCCTAAACCCTTAAACCCTAAAACCCTAAACCCTAAACCCTAAAACCCTAAACTCATAAACCATATATATAATCTATAATATAAAAAAACATTATATTAAAAAGATTATATACTTAATTATTTTAATAACTTAAATTATATATCATATTATATTAAAAAGATTATATACTTAATTATTTTAATAACCTAAATTATATATCATAAATAAAAAAACTACTAAATTTTTATTTAAAATTAGTTTATGCATATGGATTATATTAAGTAGTGACGTTGATAATTGTGATGTTGATAATTGTTTAATTATAATTGTAAATAAGGTGTCAAATTAATCTAATCTCATAACCTTAAATCCTAAAACCCTAAAACCTTAAACCCTAAACCCTAAAACCCTAAACCCTAAACCCTAAACCCTAAACCCTTAAACCCTAAAACCCTAAACCCTAAACCCTATAACCCTAAACTCATAAATCCTATGTAAAACTACCCGTACTCGTTTTTTTTAAGGTTTTGGTAAATCAGATATTTGAAAATATTTGTCATGTGATCACCCTAATGTTTATTTAGTCATATTCGTACCCACTTTGTTAAAAAAATTATGATACTCATACTCATACAAAACTCGTTTATCATTACCCGTTGATTATACATACCAATTTAAAATTATTAAGATGTTAGGACGAATAATATTAATTCAAAATTATTATTAATGAAAAAAATAATTTAATAATGAATTAATTGTTACGTACTCGTATCCATTTAAATATAAACTACACATTTAAGTACTCGTTTCATTAAAAATATATATTATGATTCTCCCTGTCTCTAATCCGTTTATCATTACCCGTTGATTACACATACCCATTTAAAATTATTAAGATGTTAGGATCAATAATATTAATTCAAAATTATTAATAATGAAGAAAATAATTTAATCATGAATCCATTTAAATATAAATTACTCCATTTAAAATTATTAAGATGTTAGGACCAATAATATTAATTTAAAATTATTAATAATGAATAAAATAATTTAATAATAAATTAATTGTTAAAACTACATTATAAGTTATAATTATTAATTAATTAATTATATAACATAACATATTTGAAATACCTGTAGTCGTAATTATTAAATAATTTAATAATGAATTAATTGTTAAAACTATATTATGGATTTTGTTAAAATATAAAAATTAGTGAAATATGATATTATTATTTCAAAAATTAAATAAAGATTTTAAAATAATTTAATAATGAATTAATTGTTAAAACTATATTATGGATTTTGTTAAAATATAAAAATTAGTGAAATATGATATTATTATTTCAAAAATTAAATAAGGATTTTAAATAAGGTATCATTATTAATGTATCATTTTAAATAAGGTATCATTATTATGACAAAAAAATGAATGTTCAAGATCTAATCTTATAAGTGTGATGAATGGATGAGATTCAGTAATGTGATGAACGGATGAGATTAAAAAAGAATTAGTAATTAAAATCAAAGGTGTAAATTAAAAATTGGTTCAATTTTGACTTTTTCACTTTGCTATTATATTAATAGAGATAACATGTATAAGTACACATTAATAAATAAAAAAATGTGTGTATGATCACACATATAATTACGTACTCTATAATTACATACTTGACGTTAACAATAATTATGTCCAAACTTTTAGAAAGAAAAAAAAAAGAGTAACAATTTTTCAAAAAAGAATTATCAAAATTAGTATTTTAACTCATGTTTTTCTGTTTCTTTTGTTCTTATGTGTGGATATAATTTACATTTATATTTGAAAAAAATTATTTAAAAATTTGATGACAATTTATAAGATTTGAGTTAAAGAGTAAATAAAATAATAATATTGCAAGGATTCCTAAATCACAATGGCAGCATACTCGTGTGTATATCAGATTCAATAATTAAATAAAAAATTGATCATATAATTTACACCGTAAATGCGGTTTATAGAAAATTAACTCAATCACAATTCACAAGCCAAATACAAAGTATGAGAGTGCTACGATTTTACATTAAAATATTATACTACTTATCTCATTATACATTAAAATATGGGATAATTCAACAAATAACTATTTATTTAATTAAATTAACAATACAAACAACAAATAATTTATATAACAAATTTAATCAATTTACATTTTTTTTACTCTTTTGCCCCTCACCCACCCACTCAATCAACCTCACCCCCAACCCATGATGGCAACCGAAAGGCGGCGGCTTCTGATGGTGGCAGTTTCCAGCGCCCAGCTGAATAAACGGTGGCGATCGACAGGCGAGCGACGGTAGAAACTGGTATAGATGGTGGATGTGAGGGGGAGGAGCGAGGGGAGGAGCGGTTGGGGCAAGGATAGAGATTCTATTTTAAATTTAGTGAGGGTAATTTGGACATTTTGGAATATAATTTGTTATAATCATTATAAAAGATGTTTGTTTTGGTTTTGTTATTTATTAAATGTATGCATATTGAATACATTTGACCATTGACACTTAAAAATTTATATGTGTCAATTAAAAAAATACTAATTTATAACTAAATTAACTATACCAACAACAAATAATTTTTATAACAAAACTAATCAATATATACCTTTTGAACTTTAATCTCATATTATTCAACTAATAATACTCAATGTGTTCCATGTCAGTATGGTTGTCAGTGAGTGTCCCATGTTGATATGGATGTCGGTGACGGTGTTGGTGTTGGTGAGTGTCACATGTCGGTGTGGATGTCGATGAGTGTCAATTCCAGTGTCGGGAGTGTTGATGATTCTGTCGGTGACCATACTGGCGATTGGGGGCAGTGGCCGGTGGCAGAGGGATGTAAGTGGGGTGGAGATTGTTGTGGTGGGGGCATTTTGGACCTTTTAGGGTGCAATTGGTTATAATTGTTACAAAAGTTATTTGACGTTAGTATTGTTATTGTTTAATTGTATTTTGAATACTAATGACAATTAAGCACATATTATATTCTTGAATTCCCATGCAAAAATAAATGTAAAAATAAATAAATGTAAGTCTTTTGACCGGGGCTGATGGAATATGATTATAGTAAATCATACTGCAACACTCTAAAATTATACTTAAATACATCATTTATCATATAAAAAAATTAACTAGTTTACTTATATAACAGATATATAGTTTAATAAGTCTCACATAAACTGCTTCGTACAATAAACTTTGGCTTTAATTATTATACTTAAAAAAATATTATATATATGGATATACATATTATATACATTTTAGAAAGTTCTCTCATATATGAGATTTTAACAAATCCCATATAAACGGCTTATTACAAGAAATTTTGTCTTTAATTATTATACTTAAAAAATATTATATATATGGATATACATATTATAGACATTTAGAAAGTTCAATAAAAAATCTTATAAGTACATTTTAATTATAATTTGTTAACGCACACAACATACCTCATGCACTACGGGATCGTTTGCTTGGGGTTATTAGCTAGATATTGATGCAGTATACCTCGTAATACCATGTTTGTTTTGATGTATTCATAATACTTTTAATTCGGTATTATTTCAACCCAAAATTAATAATACATTTTCATTGGTATTGTGTATACCACCACAAGAAGTGGGTTACACAATACCACAATTTAATACCTATGTATTATATTTACTTTTATCATTATACCCCTCTTCCATTATTATTATTATTAAATAATATTTATAATAATATTAATAGTAATAAATAATAATCATAATAATAATAAATAATAATAATGGCATTAATAATAATATCAATAATAATAATAATTAATAATAATATTAATAATAAATAATAATTAATAAGTATTAATAATAATATTATTATTTAATAATAATAATAATAACAATAAGAAGAAGAAGAAGGGGGTAAATATTTCATTTACTTATTATCTCATTTGTTAATAATTAATAACAAATCTAAAATAACTAATACATAATTATCAATAATCTCATTTTTCCATAATATTAAATAATAATACAATTAATCACAAGTCAAACAAATCTCATTATATACAATTCCCTGTAAGCAAACGACCTCTACTCCTACTAACTAAAACTATCATACTCCCTCCGTCCGCCCGAAATGTCCATATTTTGCCATTTTGGACGTCCGCACCAAAGGTCCACATTTTCCTTTTTAAACACACGGGACCCACACATATCACTAATACAATAAATTTATGGGACCCATACACCCACTAATACAACTACCAACTACACCTTAAATAATAATACTCCTTAATTCACGTGCAAAAAACAAATGTCCACCTTTGTGGGGATGGAGGGAGTATTATTATTCTTAAAAATCAATCAATAAAATTAATTAAAAATATCCCTATTAGGGCAGGGACTATAGTAATGCCGATTGCCGGGAGTTTCATTCTAGGTGAACATGTTCTGGAACAGAGGACTACAGTAATTCCGTAAATTTAAAACGACGTCGTGGAGCTTCATTCTACCTATCTCTATAAAAGCCTCTCCGGCAATTTCACTTCATCGTCTTCAATATTTCAACTGAGCACGTTCTGTCTCCCCGCTCCATAGCCGCGATACATGTATATTAACTCATCTCAGAAGGATTTCCAATCATGGAGGACAGAGACACCGAACTTCTCTCTAGAGTCACAGCAAACCATTTATTCCTGGGCCAATTTGAGCCATTCCGGGCGACGCTGCGCAGCCTCCGTGCCCGTAACCCGGACCTTGCTCGAACTATTCTGCAAACAATAGTTTCACAGGGCGGGTGTTTAGGTACGCCCGACCCTGTTAATTGGTCAGATTCATGCCCTTCTCCTGCAATTCTAACCTTCCTCTGTACAATTGAATTGATTCAGTTCCCTGATGCCTCTTTGAATCTATGGTCCTTCGACCCGAATATGTTGAAATTGCGCTCTGAGTTTTTGTTGTATATACATATAATTAGTTCTAGAGTTGTCGAAACTGTTAAAGATGGTGTAAATGAGAACATTGATGAGGGAAGTTTAAAGAATGAAGGACTGCAAGTTTTGAAAAGACTTTCGGAGGTAGGATTGAATCGTTTGAGGTCGGATTTGATTGGGACGGAAGAAATAGATGAATCGGCTTCAGGAGGTTTGAGTGAAGAGGATTTAATGACACTGAGGGATTCTATTTTGGAGAATTCTGATATGTTTGATGTGTTGTGTGAGAATATTGGAGAGCAAGTGGGTTACATGGAGAGTGAAGATTCGGGGGGCTTGACAGTTGCTTTGAGGAAGAAGGTGAGTCGGCACGCAGAGAAAGAGGAAGAGTTGATGAGGTTGGTCCAGAAGTGTGTACAGGTAATACATCTGGATGCCATTAGACATTGCTTGGAGATTGACGATGAGGATGGAGCAGTTTCTCATGTTAGGTTTCTTCATTTGGACAGCGGAGTTGAAGAGGCCGAGTATCGGTATGTTTTCTTATTTTCTCCGCCTATTGATGGTAATTTTACCTGATTTGCAAATGCTTTGAGATTATCATACCTATTGATTGGTAGCATTTTTTATCTAGCCCACATAAATCGTCATGTAAGATAGACAGTTAAGCTAAATGGGTGCCAATGATTTTTATTAGTATTTATTTTGGGTTTTTAATGGGTGCTATATATGTTGGATACTGTCTGGACAAATATTTCAGTGAGTGTAAGCTATTTAATTATCTTCTTGTTGATTTTCTTATTCCTTTTAGATGAAATTAAAACTGCATCAGTTCTTAAATTTATGCCATTTGCTGCTGAATTTACTTGCATTAATTGAAGACCCTGGCAAAGAGAAGCGTTATTTGGAATAGCTGACCCGTATTCGTTTGGATTTTTTGATAGCATGGTTTTGCAAGATCTCCTTAAAAGGGTGTTGTCAGGACTTCAAGATTATGGAGATGCCTCAAGTGCTATGCGAAATAAAGTTTTCTCTGTATGTACAGAAGCACTTTCATCCCACTGCACCCGTCTAGTTCAAATGCTTCAGGTTGTGCTGATGCTTCTATTTTTTTAGCTGACTAGCTGGTGCGTAATTGTTTGAAGGAGACGATTATTTACATTGGTGTACATAAGTTTTCTGAATGCTATTCAAATCAATAACACCCGAGTTCTCGTCATGGATATCCAAGAAAAATTTTCTGATGCGAAATACTTTTGAATCCCAATATTATATATTGAAGGCATCCACATGCCAATTTCCAAACTTTTATTAAGTTATGTGTTTAATTCCTATCTTGTTTGTCCTAAAATTTGTTCTTCGTAATTCTCTTTTGAGTTTGTACTTTGTAGTTATAGACTTTCTGTTGATGCGAAAGAATTCTCAAGTTTATGATTGATTTAACAGATAATACAAGATGATTTAACATCTCAAGAAATTGAGGCCTGTAGTGCTTCAGGAGGCAACCAGATTCCTCTCCCCCTTCAGCGCCTTCAAAAGTCTATTGCACAACTGGCACCTGAGGCAGTTTCAGCTGAGACACCAGGGGCTTTGAAAATCGCAATAGGTTTATGCATGAGAGATACGTATCATTATGTTCGTGTACGAGGATTGCATGCACTAGAATGTGTAGTTGATACAGCACTCTCTCTTGTGAGGAGAGAGCAAATTGAAGAAGCATGCCAGGTGTGTCCTCTGTTCTTTTGTTGGCGAAGTATGTGGTAATCAATAACGTATGAGTGACTTATGGCTTAATTTTAATTTCATTTGATTGGTTGTTATTTGAATGTTTGACGTATAGTGCATGCATGTTTCCCCTCAAATTCTGATGTTTATGGTAGCTGTGTGTTTTTGTTAAATGATACACATCCCCATCCAGTTGCACCTATTTTACTCCATGATAAATTTCTGCTTCTTATAACGAAAATCTGCACCCAATGCCCATGCCCAGATTCTTTGTCTACCTTGTATGTTGCATGCAGCCCCACCTCCCCCATGCCAAGAACTTGCCCATGAATATGTTCCCCTGGATCTTAATTTATTTCGAAGAGATGAAACTTTTTGCTGGTAATCCTATTTATGTACTGCCCTCCTAATGGAAATGATAGGCAACAATTTCTGATCTTCCATGAAACTGGGTATTATTTTTTCAAGTATTATGTCGGTCATGTTGGCTATAAAGAAATAGGAGTCCTTGAGGATTTTATAGATACGCTGAAGGTGGTATGTGAGAGAGTGAATTTTGGGTTGCTGGTGAGTCTCTAGTCGTGTGGTTAAATCATTCTTTTTGACATGGTGTTGCATGAGATTGAATTTCTCTAGATTGTATAGTTTGTTCTAGGGATTCCCACATCCCTCTATAGTTATTATTATTTTTTTTCCAGTTTTTCTTTAAAAAATATTTAGTTCTCGTATGCAATTACCTTATCAATGTAATTCAGAAAGTTCAACCATGTTGCGGTAAGGATCTATCATGACCACTTGACCAAACAACAAATCTTCTCGTTTATATAATTGATTTGATTTTGTTCTAAATTCCTCATTTTTCTTATGCATATGTCTACTTTATATAGGTGATCGGTGTAATACCAAATAAGTAAAAATAATATAGTAGTTTTTGTCCTTTGTGCATTTCATATGTGTATAGCCAAATAGCAATATATTTTTGCATTATTCTCTCTCTCAATCGTGTCACAAATTTAAATTTAAAAAAGTTTGAACCACTATTGGAAGCTATTGGTGCTTGTTTGGTCCTAGTGGAAATTTATCATTTGACTGTCAATAGATCAACTGTGATTCCCTATATTTTTAATACGTCTAATGTCTTTTGTAATGCCCGTTAGGTTCTCATGCTATTCCCTCGACTTCAACCCTTGGTTGCTGCCTTGGGATGGGATCTTTTAGCTGGAAAAACAAAAATGAGAAGGAGACTGATGCATTCTTTATGGACAAGTAAATCTCAAGCTCTTCGATTTGAAGAGTCTTCTCCTCAATATAATAGGATAGATGAGGTAGTATGTTGAATTCCTTGTACTGCTGCCACCTTCTCTCTATTCATGCAAGTGAACCCATTATGCATCCCTTTTTCCACTTTTAACTGTATTTTTGGCATCACAAATACATCCGTTACATTCTCCTGTATATTCCAAAAACTCAATATGCTTAATATTTTCATTGTTGGCAGGTATCCTGCGTCGAAAGTCTTTGTGATACTCTATGCTACCGACTTGACATTGCCTCGTTTGTTGCCTGTAACAATTCTGGTCAATCTTGGAGTGTGAAATCATCCCTACTATTATCTGGAAAAAGTTTATTAGAATGTAGAAAAGATGATGCTGAAATTGATCTATTTGTGGAAAATTTTGTACTTGAAAGATTATCAGTCCAGAGTCCTCTTCGGGTAAGGTCCAAAACTGTATGCTGAAGACATATAGGCACACTCAACTGGGTATCTTTTGAGAGTGTTGGTCATGTTCAGTTATTATATAATGAATTATCGCAAGTTACTTTTTGAATTTTCATCATTTTTTATTTATGGTATTATATAATTTTCTCTTGTTCTTTCGGTAGGTCATATTCGATTTAGTTCCTCACATAAAATTTCAAGATGCGATTGAACTCCTCAGCATGCAGCCTATTACTTCGACTCCAGAAGCTTGGAAGAGGTGTGTACTTAAGTACATTAAACTTGTTATATTTTCCAGGTTGTTACATGTTCTTTGGGTTTTTGAATTCTGCTATGGTTAGTGGAACTTGTTTGGAACCATTTAGAGATTATAATTGCTGGCACAATTTCTATATGTATATATATATATATATTGTAGTACATATAAACTCCAGTATATTTTTTCCATATGAAGACCTACATAGCATCCAATTATTATTATTATTATTTTTTGGTGGGTTATGGGGGTGGGGAGAGTTAGGACTTGAGGTACGACCATGCTTCGAATCATATGGTTCTTAGGACATACTTCTCCTATTTTTTCTCATGATTATGAAAATTTATTTTGAGACCCTTGCTCCTCTATCAATCTGAATTATATCTAAAACAGGATTCTCCTACTTGTTCCAAAACAACTAAAATGAGATCTTCGCATGTATACTTATCCAGAAATTTCCATAACTCATTATTCTGATGACTTTGTAGCTAATTGTTTCAGAGGAATATCCAATCAATGCAATTATTGGTTTTTTTTTTTAAAAACCTGTTACATGTCTCCCATATCCTTGGAAACTAGAGGTGCCCTTTTTTAATACTTGAACTGTTGGTGGTTTTGGCTACAAAGCCTGTGTTATCATGCATTATGGACTGATTCATGGTTTATTAGATTTGTCTTTAATGGGTAATCTGTTTCCCACAACATGTTTGCAGGATGCAAGATGTTGAACTTATTCACATTCGATATGCTCTTGAAACTGCTGTTGTTGCTTTAGGAGCAATGGAAAAAAGTACCACTGATGGCACAGTAGATCAGCAAATGGCTTTTTGCTGTTTGAAAGAACTGAAGTATCATTTTGATGCCATTAGTAACACTTCCCGCAAGGTATTCTAAGCTTTGCGTGCATCACATGCCTATTTTTTGCATTTAAAAATTCTCTCAGGAAATAAAAAAAAATTGAAATATATTACCCTTTTTGTGTGTAAAAAACTGTTTTCTTATTAGTGATTCACCAAAATGAAAGGATTGGGTGGAATACTTACCGCTAAATGGGAAGTACCTGAAACTGAATTGATTTTTTTCCTAACTCTTGCCAACAATTGGCTTTTCATTTTCTTTTCGAAAATTTGAAGTAGAATATCTATCTTGGATATAAATAAGATTTATGCAGTGTCAATCTCTTGTAATTTTATTGCATCATCATTGTTATGCATTATGAAACATTTCGTTACTTTGTTTTCTCTTACATGTTAATTTATGAACTATCTTCTTGTCATTCTATACTATATTTAGTCTAGTCTGAATGGGAAGAACAAGGCCTAAGGCAACTTGGATGAACAAAGCATTTTGTTCTCCAAGTGTGTGAATTGCTAGTTAGTACTGAGAAACATAAGGAAAACAAGATAGGAAAGGCCAGGAGCACAATTTCAAGATTGAACATTGTCAAGAGATATCCGTATGTTGAACCAATCTGGTGTAATGAAATATTGGTGGTTATGTTCTTATTACCCTTCCTTGAGGATGCCCACACCTTTTATACTCATGTATGATACTCTGATATAGAAATAATTCTGTAGTGCGAAGTTATTCGTTTTTGCATTCACTTGTTAACACAATAGCTAACATCTTTCTGTGGATGGTATAGAAGTGGCACTAACCTTTCTGTGCCCAGTGTTTCAGTTCTGTAGGTCAATGATTGTCTTGATTTCACTCTGTCAGTTAGCTGAATTATGCATACCTTACTGGTCAAAGTTCCATTATTAACTTCTTGCAGGCAGGTCCATCTGGTAGTCTTATATTCTCCTGTGTTACTTATAACCCGTGGATCATCTTTTAAATGCAGATATATATGGTGAACATTATTTTCTCACTTTTATACATGGACAATCTACAAATTGACTTGGCATCATATGATCCAATGAAAAGAGAATTCAAGTCATCCAATGCTCGTGGTGGGGGACAAACTGATGTCACAACACATGAAGGGGGAAATGAGATGGTTGTCTCCTTCACGGGACAAATACTTAATATTTTGCGACAGCAACTACCATTATCAATATCTGATCTTGATGGTTCCTTGGATGGTCATTTATCTACTGCAAGTAAACAAGCTCTGGAATGGCGAGTGTTGAAGGCAAAACGTTTAATTGACGATTGGGAATGGCGCCTGTCAATTTTACAACGTCTCCTGCCATTATCTGAACGTCAGTGGAGGTGGAAGGAGGCTCTAACAGTGCTGAGAGCTGCCCCATCTAAGCTACTTAATCTGTGAGTTATCCTATTATTTAAGATATATAGTTCCGTATCTTTGATTATTCCTTCCCTGAATGCTATTATATTGAGCTTGTAGTTCTCTGTTACTGTAAGTGCTGAATGTGAATGTCATATGAGTTCATGTAAGATTAACTGCATGTGTGGTTTAAACCTACACTCTGTGTTTCCTGTATGGCACATGTCCAAATACTTGTTGATATGATATGTTTTATGCTCAATACGTTATTGGGGGCTGGTGCTTGCTTGTGTTTTAGTTGTATGCAATGCAATTGCAATTTGAAAAATATGATATCAGAGAGGAAGCTATTTGTTATATCTCATACCTTCAAAAAGTTATATATATATATATATATATATATATATATTAATGTGATTTTTGATTGGGTAAGTGTCTATTAACTTGTGGATATGGTGAATTAATTGTATATCCAAACATCATTGGATGCTGGTGTTTGTTTGTGTTTCAGTTGCATGCAACGGGCAAAATATGACATCGGTGAGGAAGCTATTTCTCGTTTTTCCTTACCTCCAGAGGATAAAGCAACATTGGAATTGACCGAATGGGTGGATGCTGCCTTTAGAAAAGCTTCTGTATGATTTTAACTTCTACCTACACATTCATACTAGATCGCATGAGTCCATGATTAAAATATTCAGCGTTTATTGTTTTGACAATATATGGGTTTTAGCGTTTTGTTGCATCTGTAAACTTGTTTATTGATATCAAGGAAACTCTCGTGTTTTTCCTGAACATTGCCCCCTGAAGAACTATTTAAACAGTCCAGATTACCATGACTGCAGCTATCCTGTACTCAATAACTATGCTAAATAAATCAGGAAACCAATAATAAAATATAATGAGGGAGGTGAAAAATTATAAACTGACAAGTCATTTGTTCTAGCATCAGATGTAAAGAACTATCTTGCTGATTTTTATGTTCAGATTATCTCAGTATCTCATCAATATTTGCATAAGCTCAAATAACTTTTGTTAATGAAGCTGTGATAGGGTTTTCTTTACACCTCAATCCTGATACGGTATCTGGTTTGAGTGATAATTAGGTGGAGGATGTGCTGTCTCGTGCTGCTGATATGACTTCTGTGCAAGAATTGGATTTCTTGTCGTTGCGTTCTCAGTTGGGTCCTTTGGCAGCTGTAAGCGTTATTTTATTCACTGTCCCTAGCCCTTCAAAATTTTCTTATGTAGTGAAGTTGCTCAATCACTTGCTTACATTTTAGAGATTGACTGAATTGTTTCATGTTGCAGATTCTTCTATGCATTGATGTAGCAGCAGTATGTTCGAAGTTACCTAATGTGTCTCTGAAGCTTCTGAATCAAGTATACAAATTACTTTAATTACTGAATTTTTTGAAACTAGAGTTTTTTTAAGTTTGCGTTATTGTGGTGGGTGGGATTAGTTATTCTATATGCACTCTACCTTTTGCATAGAAATGGTTGGGGAGATATTTCTGAATTATAATTACTATTATGATTAAAATGAAAAAAACGCACGATGTTGGTTTAAATTTGACTATGTGATCAATTTTGACAAGTAGGCACAAGTTATGCTTTCTGAGATTTATCCTGGTACTGCTCCGAAGATTGGATCAACTTATTGGGATCAAGTCCGTGAAGTGGCAATTATTTCTATTGTTAAGCGTGTTCTTAAGCACCTATGTGAGTTATTGGAACAGGTAATTTTTTAGCATTCAGGCTTGATATCAGTCTTTTTAAAGTACTTGAAAATGTTCCCAGTCCTTAGTGTTTTAATGTTTTACTGGTATACTCTTAAAATGTGTTTGTATTTTCCCTCTGTATTGAAATGCCACTGTAATGTCCTGCTTCTCATTCAAAAGGGCTGTATTTGATAACTTGTTACCTTGCCAAGACATTATTTCAACATGCATAGATGCAACATTCCGTCAAAATTCTCATATACATGTAATGAACTTGGTGCATTCTGTCTGCAAGTTTTAATTCTCATAGTGTGTTTTGAGTTAGAACTGGTTTAAACGATTTCATTGTATTTTAAAAGGTGCTCAGGGCAGCAATGACATGTTAAAGCCCAAATCAATTTCCAATCTTTAAGTTTTGATTGAAGATCAATAAGTGATGCTTCCACCTTTAAATTCACCTCTACCAGCTAATGCTTTATGCATATTTCTGTGATGCAGTCAAACTTATATACTGTGTTGCTTGGAGAGCATGAGACAAATACTCTATTTTCATATTCCTGTTGATGCATCTTTCAAGTTTTAAAAGGTCCTCAATAGGCCTGTACTTGGATCCTGAACATCATCTATTCTGTAATATTGTTTTATCTTTCCAGGACAAACCCCCTTCTCTTCAGGCTCTTTTATCTGGGGAAGTGATCCTTCCATTGTCAAAAGAGCTCCATAGACAAGGAAACAGAGATCGAGCACTTGTTATGCTTCATCAAATGATTGAAGATGCTCATCAGGGAAAGCGGCAGTTCCTTAGTGGTAATCGCCTTCTATACAAGTTTCACTAAAGTTTTTGGTTTATTTTATTAAAGTAACTGTGGTTATGTACGAAACTGTAGTCTAGGTTTATGATCTTATTTATCTGTTGAAATTGCAGGTAAACTGCATAATTTAGCAAGAGCTATTGCTGATGAAGAAACAGAAAGGGATCATAGTGGTGAGGTCTCAAATTCTGACACAAGAGGGGTTCCAAGTCTTGACAAGAATTGGGTTCTTGGGCTTGGTTTGAAAACCTTAAAACAGCCGCTTGTCTCTCTAGAGTCTGGAGACAGTAGTACAAATTCTTCAAATTATGATGTCAAAGATTCAGAAAAAAGACTTTTTGGCCCTTTTGGATCCAAAATGACTACATTCCTTTCTCAATTCATTCTCCACATTGCTGCAATAGGCGACATTGTTGATGGGACAGATACTACTCATGATTTCAACTATTTTTCACTTGTTTATGAGTGGCCCAAAGACGTAAAGTTTCTTTCTCTTTAATATATTATTGTCTTCCTTATCTAACCTTGGGAGCTGTTTCTTTCATATCGGTTTGTTTTGTAGTGTTTAACATACAATCTTAAACCTCAACTTTCATATTTAAGTTTTAAAAGAAAAATATATTAATAGAGTTTTGGTCAAGCTGAAGTGAGCGCACATGGTATTGGATATCTGCAAGAAGGCAGCTCCTTCATTCTATCTCAAATACTATGAGAATAATTTCCTTGACTCATTTACTCGTGAAATTGTTCTCCATTCATAAGTTGACCATAGTTGAGATATTTTTGTCTTAAGTTGTAATGTTCTTCTGTAACTGGAAACATGTCCATATCTGCGCTTGTGTCCCTCCTTGTGCTAGCATTTTGCAATTATTTTGATCTGGTTTCTTAATAATGCTAATACATGTGACTTGTGCCTTGAAGAATAGAAGTTACTGACAAATCTGTATGGAAGAAAGGGATACTTTCTGGCAATCAATATAACCACTGAAGAGTACAATAGGTCCAATCTGGCTCACATTGTTTATCTTTTCCTGCAGCTTTTAACTCGTTTAGTATTTGAACGAGACAGTACTGATGCAGCTGGAAAGGTAGCAGAAATAATGAACTCAGACTTTGTCCATGAAGTAATTTCTGCATGTGTACCTCCTGTTTACCCTCCAAGATCTGGCAATGGTTGGGCTTGCATTCCAGTGATTCCCACTCTCCCCAAGAGTTATGCTGAAAGCAAGGTTCTCTCACCCTCTTCCAGAGAAGCTAAACCCAATTTTTACACTCGTTCTTCTGCCACTCCCGGAGTCCCTTTATATCCACTTAAGTTGGATGTAGTGAAGCATCTTGTAAAGTTATCAGCTGTTAGAGCTGTTCTGGCATGTGTGTTTGGAAGTACTATGTTATATCGGGGTAGTGATCCAGCTATTTCTAGTTCCTTAAATGATGGCTTACTTCCGACACCTGATGTTGATAGGTTTTTCTATGAATTTGCTCTTGATCAGTCGGAGAGGTGTGTTTAAACTAAATAGTGTGATTACATATGTATACTTTTGTATGGTTAATGATGTGGTTCATTTGTTTTGACCAACAGGTTTCCAACCTTGAATCGCTGGATACAAATGCAAAGTAACCTTCATCGAGTTTCTGAGTTTGCTGTGATGGCAGAACATGGAGTATATGATGCTAAAGACAACCTAGAACCCAAGACTGCTATGAAGCGATTTCGTGAAAATGATAGTGACTCTGACTCTGAAAGTGATGATTTGGCTGTTGCCAATAACATTTCATCTCCACTGCCTGAGGTTAAGGATCAAAGCAGTGCAGCTTCTGATTCCTGGCATGACTCTCCAAAGCCTGAAACTCTTGGACATGATAATACTGTTTTCCTTTCTTTTGATGAGGAGAATGAAGGACCTTATGAAAAAGCTGTAGAGAGGTAATGTGCTGATTATTGTGTTGTTTTTTATGCATGGGCATGTCACTGTTTCTGGTATTGTCTAGATTAGGGATGGGAAGGAGTCAATTCACTCAAGTATTCATACGCTAATCAAATGGGCCTATTACTACCTAGAACCTTGGGATTCTCTCAATGAATTTACAGATACAAAAGTCTCGAGGGAATTACAAAAAAAATGGTTTAAGTGAATAAAAGTAAGCAATTATGAAACGAATTAGATAAGCCCGTGCAATAGAACCAGAGTAACACTTTTGTTGCAATTTTTTGGCTTGGAATTCCAGAAGTGTCGTATTTTTCTTTGATTGGGTTTGGTCATTTTATTATTTCAGATTGATTGATGAAGGAAAGTTGCTGGATGCTCTTGCTCTGTCAGACCGCTTCTCACGCAATGGGGCCTCAGACCGGTTGCTTCAGATGCTCATTGTAAGTGGAGAGGATGATACACTCCCAGAACAAACTCAAGGTAGTCCAGCCATTCGTGTTTGGAGCAATAGTTGGCAGTATTGTCTACGCCTGAAGGACAAAGAGCTGGCAGCTAGACTTGCTCTGAAGTATGACTACTGGTTCCACTTTTGACTTTTTTTACGAATGTTTCTTGTTTAATTTTTTTTTATTTATCAGGAGTCTTGCCTTTTCTGATATTTATGTAAATTATGTTGTTGATGATCAGTTCTTTAACGCTCTTTTTTTTCTTTCCTTTTCATTGTTATAAATTCTCTTTTTATTTATATGGCTTGCCTTAAAGTTTTTTGCTTTAATACTTTCTTTTCTTTTTCATAGTGTTTGTTTACAAATACTTTTTACCTCAATTTTCAGGTATTTGTCCAAGTGGGAGCTGGAAGCAGCATTAGATGTTCTTACCATGTGTAGCTGCCATTTGCCTGACAGTGATCAACTTAAAATTGAGGTACCTGAATTGGCACTTATCTGTTTCTTTTGGATTGAACTTTATTTAAATGCTATGGAGATTTTTGTTGTGCTGGATGCAATATCGAGCTGGACTTGTGTTCTTAATCTCTCATAGGTTGTTCAAAGGAGACAAGCCCTCTGTAGATACAAACACATTCTATTTGCAGATGATCGATACAATAGCTGGCAAGAGGTGAACTACTTGCTTGAGTTATTATGCATAAAATGAAGTTAATGAACAATAATTTAAAGAACATAATTTTCTCTCTTTATTTATCTTTATTATGTATTGATTATTCCTCTGTTGTATCCAACTAATTTTTAAATAGGTTGAGATGGATTGTAAGGAAGACCCTGAGGGCCTTGCACTTAGATTGGCTGAAAAAGGAGCAGTGTCTGCTGCTTTGGAAGTGGCTGAAAGTGCAGGACTTTCTATTGAATTTCGACGAGAACTTCAAGGGCGTCAACTTGTCAAGCTTCTAAACGCGGACCCTGTAAATGGCGGTGGCCCTGCAGAAGCATCACGGTTTCTCTCCTCTCTCCGTGACTCTGATGATGCCTTGCCTGTTGCAATGAGTGCAATGCAGCTCTTGCCCAATCTCAGATCTAAGCAGCTCCTTGTATGTTGAGAGAGTCCCTTTCCATTTCTCAAGTTGATATCTGAAAAAATGTGATTATTGGCTCAGTTCTGGTTAGTAAAGCTATGTTTACTTTCAATAAGGTGCACTTCTTCTTAAAGAGAAGACATGGAAATCTGACTGAGGCTGAAGTTTCCCGACTGAACTCTTGGGCTTTAGGTCTTCGTGTATTAGCTTCTTTGCCATTGCCATGGCAGCAAAGATGCTCAGCCCTACATGAACACCCTCACTTGATCCTAGAAGTTTTGCTGATGAGGAAGCAACTGCAGTCTGCTTCTCTGGTACATTATATTGTATGCTAACAACTTTTAAAACGTAGTCCAGTCATGAATCTTTGGTTGCTAACTGCTTGCAGGTTCTTAAAGAGTTTCCCTTGTTGAGAGACAATGGCATGATTCTTGCATATGCTGCCAAAGCTATTGCTATTAGCATGAGTTCCCCTGCAAGGGAATCCAGAACTTCATTCTCTGGTCCAAGAGCAAAGCAGAGAACCAAGGTTAGCACACCCACACGGTCATCATTTAGTAGCAGCCTGAGTCATTTACAAAAAGAGGCGCGCAGAGCATTTTCTTGGGCCCCTCGTAACTCTGGAGATAAGAGTGCACCAAAGGACAGCCATAGGAAGAGAAAGAGCTCTGGATTGACACAGTCTGAAAAGGTTGCTTTGGAGGCAATGACTGGTATTCAGGAAGACCGTGCTTCAGTATTCACTGCAGAAGGGCAAGAAAGGCTTCCTTCTGCTTCAATCGCTGCAGAGTGGATGCTCACAGGTGATATAAAAAAGGATGAATCTGTTCGTTCTTCTCATCGATACGAAAGTGCCCCTGATATTATCCTATTCAAGGTACTTGCTATTTTTTTTTGGAATACACACACCATATTGAAATTTGTGGTCTGCTTGAATTAGTTTTCCTTTGATGAAAGTTCAGAATTTTCTGAAGTTCTTTTTACATATTTAGGTCTCTCTCAAGTGTTCATTAGTTTTAACATGAAATAGATTTCCCCAGCTAGTAATGTTATAATGGAGTCCCAAATAATGCTTTGTGGAAGCTTATCTCTGACTGATGTATATATAGCATTTCTTATATCTTTAAACGACCTAAATCCACTTACTCAGTTTTACTTTCTATTTAAGCGCATTAACATTTTTTCATTTCCTTTATTATAACTATAACTTGGGGAGGGAGAACTTGAATTTGAGACGTTGTTCAAGAAGAGAGATGTACTGACTGCCAGGATTAGGATGTGGGTGCAGTGCCAAATCATTTTTTTTATATGAAGTGAATAAGAGGAGTATAAAACACGAAGCTATGGTCAATGAAATGCTTCGCACTGCTGTGGTATACTGCATATTATAAACAGTTTAAGATGGATCTGACTTCTGATTGCTATATCATAGAACTCGCTTTAAATACGATTATTATTGACTTCTGCTAGCATTGCAGTATTGCTCATAATTTAAAGTGCTATGGGGCTTTTGATATTTCATTTTAATTCACAGACTATGTGTCATATACGATGTCCCATCTCAACCCTAAGATTTACTTTAGCAATTGGGGTAAGCACCTTATCCTGAAGTTTTACAGCCAATTGAACTAGAAACAGTTCCGCTACTGAATCTGTTATTTGAACCCAAATTATTTCAGATTTATTTAATATTCTGTTGCAGGAAAATTGTTTGTCAATGAATTCATGTATGGATTCTATTTCTTTCACATGCAGCAGATGTTACCATGCATTTTCACATTATACAGTGTAAAACAAGAGCATAGACATTAATGCATTTAGATAAATTATAAGAGTTCCATATGTGACTGATTGCTGTTATCTGTTGTCCCTAGGCGTTGCTGTCATTGTGCTCAGATGAGAACACATCTGGCAAAGGTGCTCTGGACTTAAGCATGAATCAGATGAAAATTGTTTTGAGTTCCCTGCAAATACCAGAAAATGCTTCTATGGAAGCTATTGGGCGAGCATATCATGCAACAGAAACATTTGTGCAGGTGTTCAATTTGGAAATTAATTTGAACTGAAGTATTCGCTCCTGTAAATTATTTCATAATTATGTTTGTTCTATATTCTGCAGGGTCTGCTTTTTGCTAAATCCCAGCTCAGAAAACTTTCAGGGGCGAGTGATTTGTCTAGTAATTCTGAAAAAGGCCGGGATGCTGATGATGCATCTTCTGATGCTGGCAGCTCTAGTGTAGGTAGCCAATCGACTGATGAACTTTCAGAAGCATTGTCACAAGTTGATATATGGCTGGGACGTGCTGAGCTGCTGCAAAGTCTTTTGGGATCAGGAATAGCTGCCTCCCTTGATGATATTGCTGATAAAGAGTCATCTGCACGTCTTAGGGATAGACTGATCCAAGAAGAACGATATAGTATGGCTGTATATACTTGCAAGAAGTGCAAGGTACGGATTCAGAGTATCATTTTGTGATTGATCACTCTAGGACCCTAATGTTGACATTTTGTTTGTACTGTTCAGATTGAGGTTTTCCCAGTTTGGAATGCCTGGGGTCGTGCCCTAATTCAAATGGAGCACTATGCACAAGCTCGTGTAAAATTCAAGTAGGTCAACTTTTGATGTGCAAGTGTATGTGGGAATGCATGTTGACTTTTTATTACTGAACACTCCATTTTCTACTGTTCAATCTTGATTTTGCTAGTTAGGTTGCTATTCTTAGCTTGTGTGTTAATGTACAGGCAAGCTTTTCAGTTACACAAGGGCGACCCTGCACCAGTGATCCTAGAGATCATTAATACAATTGAAGGAGGTCCACCAGTCGATGTTGCATCTGTTCGGTCCATGTAAGTTTGCACATTGAAAAAGCATGATTGGTTGCACTTATTCTGTCCATTTGGTGGTGTCTTTTCAGTTCTTATTTTAAGATAATAACCATTCAGGAGTGAGATAAATTCCCATATAATTACTAAATCACTTTGTGTTGGAGTGTTACTTTAGTAAAGAAACTTGCCATCTCCTGGTGATTCTCTAGTTTTAAGGTTTTTCAATTTTAGAGTTGTGTAATTTTATTGGGTATTGTATTTTTGAAATCTAGGTTTCATTACCTCTGGCTCTTGAAGTGTTTGCTCAAACTATGATTTAGTTCATAAGCAAGAGATGTGAAACCTTCATAATTTTTCAGCCACTCATATATAATATCTAATCTTCTATTGGGTATGCTGTTTTAATGACACCATGGAAGGGTGTCATCATTGGTGTGAAAGTGGAGCATTACGAAACTTCCCTAAACTTTTATGAGAACTTAGCATGACCTTTCATGCATGACCAAGGGAGCCTACTTGGATTTTACCGAAATACAAATGATTCACTTTCATTTCTTTTATGAGGCTTAATCAAAAGTGTGTTAATCTCTGACATCTTAAGTGATTTTCAAGTAAATCTTTAACTCTGAAAAACATGAATATTTTATTAAGATAATATAATATAGCTTTCTTTTGTGCGTATTGTTAATTAATTAATTTTTTTCTGATCAAACATATGATATAGGCATGAACATTTGGCTAAAAGTGCACCAGCGGTTTTGGATGATCCTCTTTCTGCTGATTCCTACCTCAATGTCTTGTACATGCCATCTACTTTCCCACGATCAGAGAGATCTAGGAGGTTTCACGAAGCTGCAAAGGATAATTCTACACATAGTTCAGCTATTGAAGATGGACCAAGAAGCAACCTCGACAGTATTAGATACCTTGAATGTGTAAATTATTTACAAGAAGTATGTGATCCGATTACTAATGATTTGATGTTCTGTTCTAGAATTGATTCACTTATTACCAGAATTGTACTGACTGATATGCTGGTTTTAAAATGCTTGGTACTCTGGTTTTGGTACATCTTCACGAGTATCTCGCTTTCTCTCTCCATAATTTAATCATTTTTGATCGCTTTCATGTCCTACAAATATTTAATCTTCAAATCAGTTCCGACATCCTTCACAAATACCCTGACTTTAATTTGTTTCTGCCCCCTTGAGTGAAAGCAGTTGTTTGTTCTAGTTTTTTGTAGTCATGATTTATTATTCCTGCCTTGCATTAATGATATGTATCCTAAACACATTATTATTATTTCATATTGCAGTATGCTCGCCAGCACTTGCTCAGCTTTATGTTTAGGCATGGCCGATACAAGGAGGCTTCCTTGTTATTTTTCCCTGCTGACTCTGTCCCTCATCCGTCCCCACCATTGTCCTTGGGAGTTGTTACCTCAGCTTCTTCCCCTCAGAGACCTGATCCTTTGGCAACTGATTATGGAACAATTGATGATTTATGTGATCTATGTGTTGGTTATGGTGCCATGCCTGTCCTGGAGGAAGTGCTATCATCAAGGATTGCGCTGACACGAGATCAGTTGGTGATACAGCACACTACTGCTGCAGTTTCCCGCATTTGTCTCTACTGTGAAAATCATAAGCATTTCAATTTTTTGTACAGGTTCCAGGTATGTGCTCTTCTTTTATTTGCAGTTTACTTATTTTGATTTTCTTTTTTTGGATATAATTGCAATGTAAAATAATGCATACCATGGAAGTATGGGTCTTTCATGCATTTTGCAATGATATATTAGAAAAGTGAACTCTCATTTTCAGAAGAGCTTTTTGTATTTTTGATAGGCCTGACAAATAGCGTTTTGAAATTCAATGTTGGCTTTTAAAGATTCTCTCCAAAAGTTGGTCTTGCTGTTTATTTACTTTATATTTATTTTTGAGTATTTGTTAATCAAATGTGTTATCCTTTTGGACTCGCACTGGTGATACTTCATGAGCATTTGCCTAATGACCCTGATTGTATGTAAAGCAAGAGCCAACATATCATAAAATGGGTAAAGGATATGTAATGAACTGCTACGTGAACTAGTATTTTGAATGAGGAGCATATGCCCAAATTATAGGAATTCTGAATTAGGAGTTAGGACAAAGGCGCACTGGTGATATTTCATGAGCATTTGCTGAATGACCCTGATTGTATGTGAAGCAAGAGCCAACATATCATAAAAATGGGTTGGGTATGTAATGAACTGCTACGTGAACTAGTACTGTGAATGAGCATATCCCAAATTATAGGAATTCTGAATTAGGAGTTAGGACAAAGGCAATAGGCAAAGTAATTATATAGAAGATGTGTTGAGCTGTAAATGGCAATATGCCTAAATATATGTATGTAATGGCTTTATAGATATTGTGGTTGGTGCACATCAATTTTGTTTATCAACCTGTACTAGTGCCATGGAGCTTCCCATTCTTTTGACTGTTCAGAATGGTTATATCAGCTTTGCTAATGCCCCCCCACCCCATTTTTTTGTGAATCATTTTTCATGTAACGCCCATCGCTTAAGATGACTTCTTTTCCTTCCTCCTCTCTCTCTCTCTCTCATATGGAGGAGGTTGAGGTGTTTAGATTATCATATATGTTCTGTCACTTACAAGACATTAATTAATGGCTTAGGTGATCAAGAAGGACCATGTTGCCGCAGGTCTTTGTTGTATTCAGTTGTTCATGAATGCTCCTTCTCAAGAGGAAGCTATAAAGCACTTGGAAAATGCAAAGGTAGCGATGCTTTTTGTCTTCTTTGTCAATTTTTTTCCTTATTTCATGCTTCTTGTATCAAACAACTTTCATGAGGAATATGTGCTCAAGTTGAATCAAGGGGTGGTGTTTCAAAACACACGACTTTTGGGTTTTGTCTGGAACTGCCTTCATACAATAGATAATCATGCATAAGAGCACCAAATATTGTCAGAAGATAATATGCATTTCAGACGCAAAGTTATCATTTCAATTTCTTTTTTAGATGGTACTTTTTCCGACTTCATCGAACTTTTATGTCCATTTCTAGGATCCAATTCATAGTCTGTATAGTTCTACATCTTCATATCATATTCTAGATTGCTTAAAGAATGTGGTTGCACCATACTTTTGTGATGGTTGTTTTTTCTTCAGTATTTTCCTGGAGTTACGTTGTATATTATGTTTTTCGTGGTTGTCATCATTTTGATGCACTTTAGTTTCATTATAGCATTGGCAGTGCTCTCTAAAATAGAAAGATTGACATATTGACGTCAGTCGAGTGAAATGACGAATATACAAATTTCCATCTCCATAAATTTTCTGTCAGTGAAACCAAAGATGCATCTGATGATATGTACTTTAACCTTGCTCACATTAAAGTTTGTGGATGTACTCATCTTATGATAGATCACACTCAATATCACCAAACAAGAACGAGGATTCACAAGGAAGATCCTTGCCACAAGCCAAAGGCTGCACTTGAAAGTTTTCTCTCATGCCTCTCTATGGCAAAAAGCTGAAATACAAATAGTGCAATCCCCAAAACCCAAATAAGGAAAATACTAAAATTATAGAAGGAAACATAAATGATGAACGGACTGAATTAAACTCCTCAATCAATCTGTCAATCACGGAATCCGGTTGGCAATTGATCTGTCAATTACTGTCAATTACTCTTCCTCAATTATTGATTGTCAATTCCTGAATGTGTGCTGTCTTCCTTCGGCGTTAATATACCTTTAATGGTGGTGTACTATCATCTTATTTGCAGGATCTTATTCAATTAGGGTAATAAAAAATACTTGATTTAGTTAACGAAGAGCACTCTTAAGGCATGTATGCTCCAGCTGCGATCTTGCAAACTGGTGACTAGCATTATATTCTCACATCTACATCTTAATCTTGTTTGTGTAGACGCATTTTGATGAAGGGTTGTCAGCACGATACAAAGTGGGAGATTCTATGAAACTTGTTACCAAAGGCGTTCGGGGAAAAAGTGCTTCAGAGAAGCTAACTGAAGAAGGGCTTGTCAAATTTTCTGCACGCGTTGCCATTCAGGTACAGATATGCATGATTGTGGAACTCTGTGCTGACAGTGTTTATTTCACTTGTGGAAATGAGTGTATGAGTCAATTTGTACTTTCCCATATTTCAAGGAGGAAGTGAATGAAAATATATTGAGAGTCCTGCAATCATGCGTAGCGCCAGAGCTTAAGAGGAGAATTGTATTTTGCGCTTTTCAAGTATAAACCTAATGCCGCTATACTATCTTGAGTTGTGAAAATCTTATTGCCTCTCCTTGCTCCTTCCTCCAATATGATTATTGTCGATAAGATATTAACTGGTACCAAAGAATCTGCAACAGACCTAGTTCAAAACCTTTTTTTACTATGTCTTCTTAATGTATTGACATCCATGGGAAATAGCTCGTGTCATTTCAAACCTTGGATGTGTGCAGGATTATCTATTTTTTGGATCCCCTTAGTCCATTACAGAATAAGGATATTAAGTAGAGGCGCAGGAACAGCTGAAAGATCTTTATTAATCCAGCTAGATAATGACAAGGACTATCACGCGATAGTACCTTCACTGGCTTGAATGAGAAAATCTAGAGACATATTTTTGAAGGGGCCAATCTTTCTTCGAAATTCTACTGAACGGGTCGATCCTCCACTCCCCCCCTAAGTTTTAGCAACTTATCCTAAGGTCTCCTTACCAAGAGCTCGCCAGAGAGGAAGCAACTCACCTTGCTTCTCTCTTGGACTCAAGATCAATATATGATTAGCAAATTTCTTGGTTCCGCGCCCAGTTTCTTGATTTATTTATACTCATTAATTGATGTTTCACATTAAGATGATTAGTGCCTTTTGAAATATGCATTAAGATGTTTCTCCGTCAAAGTGTATGGTCATCTTTACAGAGGTTCTATTGCTTGGCCTTATGTGTTACCACTTACCCGTTCCTTTTTATACCCTACATTGCAATTTGGAAAGTGTAAAATTTCCTTTTTATACACCAAGTATTACAATTTTGAAATTCTTGTCACACTGTAGATTGATGTTGTGAGAAGCTTCAACGATGCAGACGGGCCTCAATGGAAACACTCTCTTTTTGGGAATCCAAATGACTCTGAGACATTCAGGTTCTAAGCTGTGCTCTTTTCATCTTATTAGGCTGTCCCATCTTTCTTTTCTGATGCCCATGTTTTCACGACTGAGTTATTGTCATATATTTTAGTTGATTATTAATTCTTTCCAAACACAATCATTTTTAATCCAGGAGAAGATGTAAAATTGCTGAAACTCTTGTTGAGAAAAATTTTGACTTGGCGTTCCAAATAATATATGAATTTAATCTTCCAGGTACCTTATTTTCATATCAAGTGTAAGTCTTCCTTTCGGTAATCGTAATTTGTTTGTGAAGATTAACATATCCTTCTGCTGACTTTGTTCCAGCTGTTGACATCTATGCTGGTGTTGCCGCTTCACTTGCTGAAAGGAAGAAAGGGGGGCAATTAACTGAGTTTTTCAGAAACATCAAGGGCACCATAGATGATGACGATTGGGATCAGGTATTATTGTTGTTCTACAGTACCTCTAGGAGTAGTATTCCCTGTGTAAGAGATGTAGAATTGTTGTTGTGGCACTTTAAAAATGCTGATGTTTTAATTCAACGTTAGATGTATAGTTCAAATGAAATATTTATGTGAATACTAGGATTATTCATAAATTGGTCTGACCTAAAGATACTGAAAGCATCATTAGGAAGAATGCTCCTCGACTTAATGGTAAAAAGGAAGTAGAAGTAGGATAAGGTCCCATGAATTGATTTGATTATAAATGGTTGTGCTTTTATATTTTAGCTTAGGAGATGGTGTTGGTTATCATGTCTGATGCGAACAGTCATGGGGCTTGAAAATGAGCATATCTTTCTCAGTTTGTGAAAAATGGTTCTGCAAATTGCTCCAAAAATGTATTGCCCCTGTACTGAACTAATTCAAGTGTTATTCAACAAACAGAAGTGAGCTGTTGCCCCTACCTTTTATAAAAGGGGATTATTGACATTCATAGAAAGAGAAACCTCCATGAGTATTTGATTGTGGAGCTTTACATTAGCATTTTTTCCTTTCTAAAAGTATGAGATATTTAATGGCAAAAGCACATGTTTCATTATGAAAGTGGTCAATCTGTTATGCAGGTCTTGGGAGCAGCCATTAATGTTTATGCCAATAAACACAAGGAACGTCCCGATCGCCTCATTGACATGTTAACTAGCAGCCACAGGTGGGTTGTCACTTAGTCTGATTAAAACATTGAAAATCTTTTTATGGAAGTAAAATTTTCAGGAGTCAGTTGATTCATGCAATTGGCTATTATTATATCACTAGTTGGATATTATGCATCTCAAGTGTTATAGCCTTGTATAAAGTAATCAATGCTTGCACGCAATTTTTAAGTGAAATTACTCTGCCGAATGAGCTTGAGGTTGGAACTGTGTCTGGTCTTTTCCCCTAAATCTGACTTGGGCAAAGGCACATCTGTGGAGCAGTACCTTTCTTGATGATCTTGTTGTTTTCAATCGTTCATGCCATGATGTTGCATGTTCCTGCGTTGTTTTATTACAACTGTCAACAAGATAATAAAGAGAGCTGGAGATTTTTTCTGACTGAATTTTTTTGTTTGCTAGTCTTGGTATCTTTATTTGTGTTAAAAAAATTTCTATCACAAAGTGCAATGCGAAAGGGCTTCTAATCTAGGTTGGGTTTTGCAGGAAAGTACTGGCTTGTGTTGTCTGTGGTCGTCTAAAAAGTGCTTTCCAGATAGCATCTAGAAGCGGAAGTGTAGCTGATGTTCAATATGTTGCACATCAGGTTATTCCTTACTCTCAAGTTCAAATTATATTTACTGTGAAGTAGTTTAATTCCACCACAAATTGGGTAGTTCCTTTCTGTATTAGTTGTATACTTGATGCAATGCCAACGAATGTGGTGCTCAATTCTAGCTTGGGAGCTCGAGTAAAAATCATTTTATGGTTCCTTTAAGTCTTTCGAGGTTATAATATGTGATCAGAAATCCTGTAGCATTTTTTATGATATTTGTTGGTTGAGAATGGCTAAATCCTTATTAACTTATTCAGTCGAACCTTTTCTTCTCGCTGATGGAAGAGTGAAAATGGGGAACAATGGTAATACCAAGATAATAATATTAAGACGCAGATAATCAGTTATTCAGTTTCAAATTCTATCAGAACTGGTTTTCCTATCTTCAGGATTTTGAAACACATTCACACACACATGTATTGAGAGAGAAAGAGAGTTCATTTACACACTGTCTGCTAGTTATTTGGGCAGACCACCTGCGTTTGCTTGATTACCTAAATATTTATAACAGTTTGCAATAAAATTCATCTTCATTTTGCACTCTAAATAAATAACATTTTACCCTGATGTATGCATTTATATAACTGTATTTGTGTATATTCTTTCTGCAGGCACTGCATGCGAATGCTCTTCCAGTTCTTGATATGTGCAAACAATGGTTGGCCCAATACATGTAACTATACCACTTGAGAAAATGTTGATTTGAGGTCATTATAACCCTCTCGTGATTTGCTGTTCACTGCCTTTTGCTTCTCTGAAATTCATGGTTCTTATGGATGCTGGTACGGAATTTGGCCTGTGTGGTTGATCTGCCCAGACCAGAAGTGAACTAAGCTGCTAGCTCCAGTGATTCTAATACAGGCATTGTGTTGAAGAAATGCATTGTCGTGCAGAAGAGCACACTTCCATCACAAGCAGGTTACTGTTCCTTTTGTGGGTTTTTTGTATCCAGGTGTTGTAGCAAATACATGATGCGTGAAACTTCAAGATGAAAGATGAAGTCACCATACTTGTTCATAGTTTCTATCTGTGTTGAAGTTTGAACGAACTTGTGGGTACCGGGTTTTTGCACGTGGTAGAGAATCGGATCCTCATAAACCAGGGAGGGGTTCCAGGTTTTAAGGTTTACCCCTTTCAAGTAAGTCATCATGTATAGTCTTGTATCATTTTCTTCACACCCAATGATCTATTTTGTAGCTTCCATCATTCTCTACTCTTATATTCTTTTGTTTTTTTTTCAGATCTTGATTTCTAGAAACAATCAGTTTCTTTTGTTATTGATGACTCTCTGTGAACAAAGTGCTGAATGTGATTTTGAATCTGGTACATATATGAAATAAAAATAAAATTTTTATGATTATTTCCTATGAAGATCAACTCTTCTATTTATTTAGATTCTATGTGACTAGTGGTGGCGGTTAACTACTTGTATTGAAATAATTATGCTGCAATTTTTATTGCTATCTTCACACCTCTCTCTGACTTATTCATTTTATAAATTTAATCTGCATTGCTATCTTCACATATCACACTGAATTTTATTCATCTTATTAATTTAATATCTAAGGTCAACTATATTGCATCCCTCTATATTATCAGTATATTTATGGCAACCTCTTTGCCCCATTTGGAAATAAATATCCTAGGTCGGTGCATGATGTTAGAGCCTGAAAGGGTCAACTTTTTTTTGCCATCCCCTTTTTTTGTTTTTCCTTTCTGGGTGTCTATTCTTTCACCATCTTCCGTATTGAGTAAATAGTACTTTAAAATTTGCAAAAAACACTTGTGTGTTTTGTAAAATAAATTCAAAATATTCCGGCCACTTGAAAGGTAACCGTTTCCTGTTTGTACGTAGACAATTCTAAGGTCTTTATTTGTTTTTTGCGCGTGAATTAAGGAGTATTATTATTATAGGTAAAGTGGATAGTTGTATTAGAGGGAAGTGGTGGGTCATATTGTGTACTTTCTTTACTAAATAGAGAAAATTAATATCTTTGAAGCGAACGCGAGAAATAGTGAAATGGATACTTTGTAAGTGGCAGGAGTAAGTATTTATTTGTATCCTCTAGCATGCTCTAATAATCTATGATTATTTTACAATTTACATCGAGTTAATGCCTCCTTTTTGGGCTGTGTGTTATTTGAATATAATTAAAAGTTAGATGTTGTGATTTATGACATATCTTCGAGGATATAATCGTTTTTCCAATTATTAAATAATGAAGATTTATGTGAATTTTGTTTAGAATGAGACTAACTCTAAAATAAAATTGCGTTCTTTACTTTTCAAATTTTAGTTGACGTCTTTTATTTTTCTACTTAATTTCCGTTATATTCTTGAGTTTAATCCAAGTATAAATAGTGTGATAAAAGTTTTTAAAACACATCTATCAAACAGAGAAGGGAGTATTCGATAAAATTATTATACTTTAATAAAGATTAGATGATCAAATTTTGCGTGTAAGTAAATACACTCAATCAAATAACCCAATAAATAATTTTTAACTTAACTTATTTACTTAAAAGAAATAAATCAAACCGAATAATCACATTACAGATAAAAGATTATTCATCAGATTACGATTGTGAAATCTGTCAGAAGCTCATTCATTGCATTTTACAAGCAGTATTTCCTCTGAGCCGTAATAATCTTACTCCAATAAAGCATTTTCACTTTCCAGTGAGGAATCTGAGTTATGAAATCGAAGGGGATGCATAATTGTAAGATTGATTAATTAAATACGTACACTTATACTTTTAAGTGAGCTAATTCTTATTAGTTGTATAAATTATTTTTCTTTCAAGAGATTGAATTTTATTAATTTAATCGAACTATATAATTTATGGTAAAGATTTGTGTGAGACCGTGACTTACGTGAGACGGTCAAAAAGTGATAATTTTTATAAAGGAAAGTGATAATAAATTAATAAAAAGTGATAATTCTATTTCATGAACAATTTATAATATAAATAAATAAAAAGTGATAACAATTTATAGCGAAAGTGATAACATTTTATAGCGAAAGTGATAACTATTTTAAAAAGTGAAAATTTGTCTAATGTGAGACGATTTCACGCAAGACCTACCCATAATTTATTTAGACCTAATTCATTATACTTTTACTACTTTAAAAGTTTATAATTAACGTTAATATATCAATTATACTTACGTCTTAATTTATTTTAGTAATACAAAAGTATTTTCTCAGATTATTCACATTTCATCGTGAAGGATGATAATATTAGAAAATTGCTACATCTAATAGAAAAAGATAATATACGAAAATTGTAGGAATTAATTTAATTAATTAGATTTAATTGATTAGTAATGGTTAATTGCTAAATTAATCATCAATTAAATAAGTGTAGTGGGTGAGTGTAAGTTGACTCACATTTTGAAGAAGTTATATGAAGCGTAATGGGAATTAATACGAGGGAATCCTCAAATGTTAGGTCAAGCGTGAAGACGAATCACATGTGTGTAAAGATTCGTTGAACCTGGACGCAATAACCATCCATAATTGCTGATTAGAGGTAATTATGCCATCAACAATTAATTCGTCATAATTGCTGATTTGAGGAAATTACGCCATCAGCAATTAATACGTCGTAAATCATGCAATTGCCTAATACGTCGTAAATCACGCAATTGTCATTATGTGGTGTGCCTATAAATAGGTTCATTCACCATGCATTCCAACACACCACAATCAACGAGCACTTGCATCACAAAGCATTTGCATCATAGTTACGATCTAGTTCTCCATCCTCTTTCATTCGTCGGGTTTTCCATCCTCTTTCTTTTGTCGGAGTTCCAGTGATTATGGTGCTGACTCGCCGAAAACGGAGTTCCAGTGATTATGGTGCTGACTCGCCGAAAATAAAAAGCGGTGCTGACTCGCCGGAAATAAAAAGCCATTTTACCGGCTTTTTACCTTTGGGGAAGATCCGTCAAGATCGGAGCACTATCCGCACTACCCGGACGTGTTTCTTCTTCCATGTTTCTTCTTGTGGGAAGAGGTTCTATCTTGACTCGTTGTGTTGTTTCCTTCGAAAATTCTATACAAAGTTGTAAGAAGATTCTCTACTTCTCATTTAATTTCAGTTAGTACTATATTTAGTACGCTTTCCTTTCTTCATTTATATGCTTACCATTCTTCATTTTTATTCATATATTGTAACGTGGTATAGACCAACAAAAATTGTATAGAAAATTGCATGTAGTTCTTAATTAAACACAAAAGTGGAGAATTGGGCACAGATTAATATTGAACATAGTTCATAAATAAGAAAAAAAAATGAGGCAATTTTATCCAAGCAGTTGGTTCAACGCAATTTACCAATCGAGGTGTATGCCGGTCCGACTAGAAGCTCAATATTTATGGCAACCTCAGCCTCTGAAATTGTTGACCTTTGTTTTGGTGTATTATTTTTTATCATATTTTTGGATAATTAATACGAAGAGATTAAAAAAATTATATTTAAAAGAAAAATATAAATCTTAACTAAGGATGGTTGGATTATATTCCATCATATTCTATCGCTTACATATCATTAATATCAATTATATAAGTGATAATATATGAAATGATATTCAAAATGAAATATTGTATCATAGGGTTGACATGAATCCATTAATTATGTGCTTACAATTTTATTTATTTATTTATTCCATTAATAAGTCCTCCATTTATGTGTTTTACTATATATATATATGGAGTGGGTTGGATGAATATTATTTATTTTATGTCTAATAAATGCAATTTATGACTTTTGATGCCTACAAAACCCTGAATCCATCGGTAATATGATAAGTCAAACAATTGTATATAAATATTACGTTATCTTAATTAAAATATAGGATTACTATTACCTGACAATATATATAGTAAATATAAATATAACTCTCATGAACCCCACTACAAATTTATACTCCATAGTAAACCAAAGGCAATAATATATACTCCATTAGCATTTCCTCGGCAGCTTGTTAAATAGTCTCTTGTATGTATAATATTAGTTGAAATTAGTTTTGTGTTTTTGATATATTTGAAAATATGGCAGTGTCGGAGGGGAGGTCGCCGGAGATGAGATCGCCGATGCCGCTGCTCTTCCGCCGCCACTCCAGTGGCCAAATCCGGAACCTCACCTCCATCTCCAGCAGTTTGTTGCCTGCTTTTGGTACAGTTGTCGGTGAAAATACACCTACTTTGAAAAGATTTATTGTTGCACCTTATGATCGAAGATACAGGCCAGTATTCCTCTCTCTCTCTCTCTCACGTGCCAACTTCATTCATTCATGTAATATCAGTATATAGAGATACACATACCATATATGTATTTATATTCATATCTTTTAATCTTTACATATATATTTTCCGAATGTTAAGGATACTTTTCCTTATTGGTTGTGATTGATTGATATTATAATTGTGTGTGTGAATTTTCACAAGTTGATGAATTCGCTATCTACTTTTCTTCTCTATATTTTTACTACTTTTGTTTTTAGAGTGAGGCTCTTGTGCACCCGGGCGCACGGAACACATTTCGTGCGCCTTTACAATTTTCATGTCCCTTTACAATTTAAACCCCTAGCAATACATATGTATGTTTAAATAGGATGTTGTGTTCACATGGGGACACGGATCATCTTTCCGTGTCCCCGGGCGCACAGGAGCTTTTGCCTTGTTTTTATTGCAGTAAATATTTGTGAATTTTGCTTAGTATCCATCACGTTGATTATTCCTCATCATTAATTAAACCCGTATATATATTAGCGTTGATATCGGTATACTTCATATCGTAGTTTGAATATTCTTGAAATCTTTTCCATTAATTATATGCGTACGTGATAATCTTTTACTAAATATAAATATTTTTATTTTATATTTTATTCGTAAGAAATTAATTAGGAAATAAATCATCTTAATTAATGCGCATGATTGAAAGCATTCTTGTTTTCTCTATCTTGTGGGCAATTAACTTTAAAGCGTGCCTACATCTAAGGAAAAAGCCCATGTTAGTTGACTTTATTACATATTCTTTTAAACAATTTTAATTGGAAATTAAAAGCACCGTGTCCCTTGCTGGTTAGTCAAAATTTACTCTAATCAAAACATATCTTTTGTAATCAAATATACATAGAATTAATAATATACCTAGCTTAGATATAATATTGGTCCTAATGTTCATTTAGAGTTGTTGAATCAGATAAATTTCAAATGATGTTGAAGAAATTCCAATTTCTAAACCTATATATGCATACACATGCATCTATAATTGAAGCCTAGCTAGGTGACCTTAACGTGATGTTTAGCAGTTCATTCTTCACATGACAAAGTATCATGAGACTATCTTATGAAATAGAGAGAATAATTTTAAAAGACAGAGAGTATTGATTTAAGAAAAGGCATGCAGGTTATGGCAAACCTTTCTTGTAGTGCTGGTGGTGTACTCAGCGTGGTCGTCACCTTTGGAGCTAGCATTCAGTAAAATGTCAACCAGTGCACTCTTGCCTATTGATCTGGTAGTTGATGCCTTGTTCACCATTGATATCGTTCTCACTTTCTTCGTCGCCTACTTAGACAAATCCACATATCTGCTCGTTGTTGATCACAAAAAGATTGCAATCAGGTCAAACATTAATTGCTACCTTATTATACTCTAACCAAAAAATGACACTACTCACACTTATATGTCAGGTATATTTCGCATCTATGGTTCCCCATGGATGTGGCCTCCACTCTCCCCTTCCAAATTATCTACCGGCTTTTCACTGGGAAAATGCACCGCGGAGGAACCTTTGGATTCCTCAACTTGCTTAGGCTGTGGCGACTCAGGCGCGTCAGTGAATTCTTCTCAAGGTATATAT
The DNA here is from genome assembly GCA_023678885.1 of Pogostemon cablin. Taxonomy (NCBI): domain Eukaryota; kingdom Viridiplantae; phylum Streptophyta; class Magnoliopsida; order Lamiales; family Lamiaceae; genus Pogostemon; species Pogostemon cablin. The sequence goes on along the minus strand of CM042955.1, from coordinate 10,200,664 downwards.
GTATACCACCCGTTTTCGTGATTAGTATAAACGCAAACACAATCAGTATAGTATAAACATAAGCATTCATGTGTTGATTCCATCAGGATGGAGAAGGACACTCGTTTCAGCTACTTCTGGACAAGAACCTTTAAGCTCATCTGTGTACGTCTCTCTTCTCTTCCTCAATCCCCACTTTGATTTCCAGAGAATTCATTTCTCGATAACAGGTGACGCTGTTTGCTATACACATTGCTGGTTGCTTCTATTACTGGTTGGCTATACATTATCGCACGTCTGATAACACATGGATAGGATCACAAGTCCCTAATTTTAAGACCAGAAGTGTCTGGCTAGGATACACCTATGCCATGTACTGGTCAATTGTCACCCTCACAACCACTGGATATGGCGACCTCCATGCAGTCAATACAGGGGAGAAGATTTTCTCCATCTTCTACATGCTTTTCAACATCGGCCTAACTGCCTACTTGATCGGCAACATGACCAACCTTATCGTCCACAGCTCCATTCGTACGCTTGCCATGGTAATTTTCTCCCACCTGAACACCACCATCATCACTTTTATAAATCGTATCAACATATAAATGCCTTAATTAGCAATAACCAATCATCATGTTCTCAAACTTCAGAAAACTCCGCATGCACACACACATATATACATATACACTAACTATTTTTGAACTTGAAGAGAGACGCAATCCATGAGGTACTAAACTATTCAAGCAAGAATAGACTCCCAGAAAGCTTAAAAGAGCAAATGCTGGCACATGTCACACTCAAATTCAAGACTGCAGAACTTCAGCAAGAAGAGGTGCTCCAAGACCTACCTAAGGCTATAAGGTCAGGAATCGCACAGCATCTCTTCCGTGCAACTGTAGAGAACAGCTACCTTTTCAAAGGAGTCTCCGAAGATTTCATCGTTCAGTTGGTAACATCACCTTTCTTATAGTAACCAATGTCACCTATTTTCCTTCTCTGTAGTGGCCTTCAAGCCAACCTGGTCTTCATCTTCACAGGTTCCTGAGATGAGAGCAGAATATTATCCGCCCAAAGTGGATATAGTTATACAAAACGAGATATCAACAGATTTTTACATCATGGTATCAGGAGCAGTGGTATGGACCATAACCTGATTCCATTATTATTTTGTGTATTTCGTCAGGCCATGTCATAAAATTTATAAAACTGCAGGACGTGTTTACAAACAAGAACGGAATGGAACAGGTATGATGATCATCTGATGCACTAATAAGTAGAGAACACTTCTTACACATTCAATCAACCATGCTTCCATTATAACAGTAGCAAAATACTGCATGCCCAGCTTCTGCAAGAGAATAAAAGTAGTAAGTGGGAATTTTGCAGTTTACTTCAAAATTAAGTAGTCCGGAGATGTTTGGAGAAATAGGGGTGATGTTCAATATTCCTCAGCCTTTCATGGTGAGAACAAAGAGGCTTTCCCAGGTAGTTAGAATTAGTCACAATAGTTTCAAGCAATTGGTGGAGCCACTTACTGAGGATGGAAAGATCATTGTCAATAATTTTATTCAGGTAACTACACAGGTCTTATAACTTTCCATGGTGTAAAGCTCCTACTATAAATCAATATGCTTTTGAATTCAGCATTTGAAGTGCTTAAAGAAGGAGGAGCTGCAGGAGATGCCATTTGTAACAGAGTTACTGGGTGAAACTAATGTTGAGGTAGGTAACCATCACTATATATTCAATGAGGAGACAAGTAAAGAAACATGCTTAACTTGTCCTCATTCAGGCAATAGCATCGACGGAGGAAACTCAAACTCGTGAGGGGCCTGTCCAGGATACCAAAGGTGAGCCACCATCTCTCACCTGCTCTCTATCTTGGCACCCCCCCCCCCCCCCCCCCAAATGTGATGGAAATATTCGGTGCCTCATATTTTTCGGAGAATGAAACATTAGTCTTGCTAGATGACCTAGTCGCAGTTGTTTACACTTAAAAAGAATGTCCAAGGAACAAACTATGTATCGTTCGTTACCTGCTCAAGTGGGGCATAAGTCGGTGATTTTGTTGAAGCTGGATAACAGTATGATTGATTCTCTCGTTGCAAATACCTGACTGTTATTCAAGGGAACCAGAGAAAAGTTCAATGATTTATTTTAAATGTTTAGCATATCCTTACTTACACGAGTGCCAATCATTCAGGTAGCCCCATGGTTCATGCACCAAACATGCTTCCAGTGAGGGTGGTACTCCATGGGCATCATCCTGATATCAAACCAAAAGAAGAAATTGGGGGAAAACTAGCTCATCTTCCAGATTCAATACAAGACCTTCTGATATTAGCAGGTGAGTAACTTCAGTGGTTATTAAACATTACATTTTCAATTGTTTGACATGCCCAACTGGATATCTTCTGTTCTTTAGTAATTGAATTAATAACTAGAAAATAGAGTATGCTGTGAAATTTGTAACTGCAACTGTGTTTCGTGAACACAGAAAAAAAGCTCGGGAAAAGGGGAACCAAAGTTCTCATGGCTGATGGATCTCAAGTGGAAGACATAAATGCTTTAAGGGACAATGATCACTTATACATCTTTTGAGGACAATCAACTTCAGAAAGAGTAATTGTCAATACCATGTCTTATTTTCTGAAATATCCATATATACAATCATGTGAATACAATACTTTCAAGCCATGTTGTAAAAGAAATGAAGAAATTCAGTTGATATCACGACTATTGAGCATGTCAAGAACTGCAAAAGCGGTTTTCTGAAATTGATCTTTCTCTTTTTCCAAGTCAATCTTCCTTTGAAGCACAGAGTCTTTGGACTTCTCTATATCTTCCTTTATCACAGCAGAGTTCTGATCAATATCACTGTGAAGATTCATGTGGAAACAATTAAACTTAAAATACAATAGTGAATCAGTATAATAAAGTCTTCCTTGTTTTACAACAATACATGAATGTAAGATATCTAATCATATGCAGAACAAAATGAAAGTGAGTAGACAACAGATCGAAACACGGGCGAAAAATATTAATGAAATTGACATAAGGTTGTAGTCTTCAAAAGTAATAATCATGCAATATGTATAGCATACTGGATCTGCAGGGGCTCACCTAATCATCTTAAGCATGTTGTCCATCGCAAGTTGCACATTCTGAGAGAGTTCTGCTCATCTCACAAAAGAATACAACCAAGTACGAAATGTAAGAAATTTTATCAATCTGACATAGTATTTAATATTTCATGTCCTCAGTCATAAGAATATTAGTAGTTATGAACATATAGAAACTGCAAAAGAATTCAACGTTATTGATAATGGTATGAATTACAGAGTCAAGACATATACCGATGCTTTTGACATCATCTAACGTAAAATACAACTAACAGACTTGCTGCTCGGAGATCTCTAATTTTGTAATTCTTCTGGCATCATACGTTTCATTAAAGAACATATGGACTTCATTATTACTAACGTGCACATCTCAAGATGAATGAAATCTACTCGTATTGATTATAGTCTGTTTAATCGGCTAAAACTGATCTAGTATAAAAATTCTTCCATAATGAAGTATAAATGAAGAGAGTTATAAATCCAATCGTTTGTAAGATGACAGACAGCTGAACTAAAGAAGCAAACATAATTTGGAAAGCTTTTTAGATTTATTTGATCACGCATAAGAAACACCAACAAGGTTATGAGTAACAACTGTATTGATTTGCGAAGAAATTGATAGTCTATCGGGAAGTATACCTAAATTGACGGATAAAAGGAACTCAAACACACAAGTATTCACGGAAAAACACATGTTCATAACCGAGATGCGTCCTATTGCTTGTAATCCGAATCGGAACTAAACTTCAGAAATTCAGGTCATCGCATAGCGCATTACTGCATATAAACACACAACAAGTATCAGCGCATGTGCGTGCGCAATCTGTGATGCATTACCGTAAACGAGAGAAGAGAGCTGAGACTCGGTGGAGGATTGAGTGACGGCGACGAGCTCTGCGCCTGCTGGAGGTGGTGGCGACGCCATACTACGATTCTTCAGTGATACCAGATATCAATCAACAGTGAAATTTGATGCGCTCTGTTTTCCGTTTGAAGCTTTCAGCATTTATACCATTGCTTTTGGGGCTAATTGTATTCACGTGAAGAATTTGGGGGTTAAAACATAAATTAAATGAAAATATTAGGGGCTCTAGGTTTTATATTTGTATTTTCATAAGATTTAGTGCTTTATAAAAGATCCAAAGAAAAACTAGAGTTTATTTAATAATTTATGGCAAAAACTTGTGTGCCCCAAGGGGCACGGTATTTCGGGAGCACAAGAACCTCACTCATAATTTATTTATCACAAAAAAAATAGTACAAAACTAACCAGCATAGTCAAAAATAGTTTTTCTAAAACGAGTAAAATTTTATAATTATTTCATTAATGCTTTCTATTAAAATATTATAAGTGTTATATATCTCACTTCAACTATGGGTCAAAGCTCAAGAGAAAATCAATAGGCTCAAGGAAGCCACAAGACCCGACATCTAGCAAGCCTGCTCTAAGGATAAGGCCGACATAATATAGAAATCGACCAAGAATAATAAAACCCAATCCAAGCTAAAAATATATGCATAAGATCGACTTAGCATAAGCTGATCATCTTCATCATCCTCGACAAAGTCGACTCGTCTGAGAATAAACATAAAATACACCCATCAATTAATAAGAATCCTATATAAGATTTGGACTACCTAAATAACAAACTTTCAGCTGAAATGATCCCCAAAAGACTGCAGATTCGATTCCTTTTAAGACACATGGTGTTGCCTCATTGGTCCAAGGCTTGTACATAGAGCGAGATCATGTGTGGAGATGATTGGGCTAATGTATAAATAGTTACGTGTATTTGCAATTTAGGTTTTTACTAATTCATATTCTCAATTATAATTGTACATAGAGCGAGATCATGTGTGGAGATGATTGACTAACGTATAAATAGTTACGTGTATTTGCAATTTAGGTTTTTACTAATTCATATTCTCAATTATAATTGTACATAGAGCGAGATCATGTGTGGAGATGATTGGCTAACGTATAAATAGTTACGTGTATTTGCAATTTAGATTTTTACTAATTCATATTCTCAATTATAAAGAGGATTGAAAAGTTGAGTAATGTAAAAACGATCTACTCCCTCTGTCCCATAATTAAATTCATAGACACTATATATACGGAGTTTAAGAAAAGTTAATTTTTGACCAACTTTATTGACTTTTAAGGGGTATTGTGGTATTTTTAGGTAGTAATTAAATTATAAAGTATGTTATGTGTGTTAGGTGGGAGTGATATTTTTGAAATTAAGATAACTTTTTAGGTTGTTGGTTAATGTGAAGTTTCCTTTTTTGGGTGGTAAATATAAGTATGGAACGGACAAAAACAGAAAGTGTGAACATAAGTGTGGGACGGATGGAGTATTATACTGCTTCCGTCCCACCATAATTTTTACACTTTCTTTTGTAAATTATAGATGGTATGAAAACCGTAATGTGACCGAGGAAGTAATACAAAAAGAGTATGCACTATACTCCTATTTTTAATGAATCTTATATGATATGCTTTGTTCTTATTCTTATGCATTCCATTTAACTACTACAAGCCCAATTCAATACATCAACACCCAACAGCAAAAACGAACCATCAACCTAAAACTGTAATCGCAAAAAATAAGGAAGAAGGATTAATCATTCGATGTTTTTTATTTAAATTGTTGTATACAAAAGGAATATAAGATATTTTCAATGTGCATTAATTCAAGCACACGTGAGAAGGAAATATAACAATAATAAAATTTCCATGCTGTTAAACCCTTTGACGGACAATACATAGAGCAAGATTAAATAAAGTGATATATAGATTAACTCGAATTAAATATAATTCTAAAGAAAATGTAGTTCTGCAAAGGGGTATTATGATGAAGCATAATTCTTGATGGTACATTATAATATGATGGTAGAATTTTTCGTTACTTGTGATAAGATATCGTTTGTTTGAATAAAGCAGTGGGAATACAGAAAATAATAATAATTGTAAAAATGAAAATAATTTGTGACCAAACATGGCCTTAATAAATTAGTAAAATGTCAGTGTACTGGTTATCTGTCACATGGAGAACAATCCAGATGTTTGCATATTTTTATTTGCTAAAATCCAACTGCCTTTGTTCATTTTACAACTTTGTCATCGCATGTTTGGATTCTCTTTTTTATTACTCCATTTATTATTTTTTAATTTTTTTACATTAATCATAAAATTATATAGGATGTGTATTATTTTGCATTAATTTTCAATTTTATAGGAGATTGTTCGATAGGTTTCAGCTTTTTAATTTTCAGAAAAATGGTTTTTAGAAAGAAAAATTGTGCGTAATATTTAGATTAATATGTCTATTTAATTATTATTATTTTTTTATTTTGGAATCTAATATTAAATTCACACTTATATTAATAGATAAAAGTTGATTTTTTTCCCGAAAGAGTACTATCATAAAGTAATTTTTAATATATCTCATAAACTTAAAATACTCCATACGTAATTAGGTCTTATAAGAGAATTAGGGGTAAACTTTTTAAAAATTTATACTCCCTCCGACCACTTACAAGGTACTCGTTTGCTTTTTGCGCGTGGATTAATGAGTATTATAATTATATGTAAAGTGGGTAGTTGTATTAGAGGAAGTAGTGGGCACAAGATATACTTTTTTACCAAAAAAGGGAAATGGATACCTTTGAAGTGGACGCCCAAAATGGTAAAATGGATACCTTGTGAGTGGTTGGAGGGAGTATATTAAATTCATTTCACCTATGAAGTGGGCCTACGTTATGGATACAAGAATGGCCCAATTACATTTATATAGTAGATACACTTAAATAATTAAATAATTAAGTTCACACTTTTGCCCTATTTAAATATTTTATTTATTTATTTGAAACTTATGGAAAATAAATTGCACTAGTTACAAGAGAGTCAGACTTGTTTTTTGGTTTTCCTTAACGTTATTTAATCGATAATAACTAATGCAATGTTATTAATTGTACATTTCCTTAACATATATTTTCACTAATTAAAATAATTAATAAACGTCTTGTAAATTTAGATCTATTTTCAATGTGAGATTTTGAATATCAAACAATAAACATGAAATAAAGTCTCGACTCGTTTCAAATTTCAATTTAAAAAATATTTTGCGTGCTCTTTAATTAATACTATAGCTAACAAAGTTTCAAAATTTCAAAAATATATATTAATAATATACCCCAATATACTTAATTGTAGCAAATGAAATTAAATATTACTCCTATTATTAAATAATTAAAAGGAAACTTCAATAGGTGGGTAACCAGAATAAAGTGCGGAAACGACAAAATTGGAAACAGTAGTACCTAAAAGTGAAGAATAGTACAAGTACGTAATCATATGCCCCCCCCCCCCCCCCCAAGCCCCACCCCCCCTTAACTGTGGTTAGCTCACCTCAACACTGGTTAGGTTTAAGCCAACCCCATCTGACGTGGCACATTGAAATTAACGGTGGGGTTAAATTTTTGCGACTCACTAACGACGACGCCGTTAGTTGTCGGTGCGTGGGGAAACCTTTTGATTTCTACGTTGACCCGAGTCAACACGACGCCGCGAGTTATTAATACTGAATCACTGATGATTATCATATGTCTTAAATACCCTTCTCCATTTTAATCGAGAAATTTTGAAATTTTACTGAAACTTCCTCTCTTTTTTTTTAATTATGTATTGGCACTTTTTAAAAATAAAATCGATGCATTTTTTATTTTTCTATTTTTGGCCAGAATATGCGTATGAATAGAGGATTAAAGGACAACCTTCCTGAGATCATATGAAAACTGATTAATTATTCAATGAGTGAGACGTGCAACGTGCACCTTTATAATTTAGTATTATGGATAATGATATATTATTTTGTTCTAAAGGATATACACTTTAATTAATAAGGGTACATCACTGTTCTAAAGGGTATACACTTTTCATTATATATATATATTTTTTTTTAAAAAATAAAGGGTACACATCTTTATACTAAAAGTATACTCCAATTTAAAACAATGCGCCCGGGCGCACACAAATTTTTACCTTGTAAAATAAAGGGTACACATCTTTATACTAAAGGGTATACAATTTAGTACAAAATTCTAAAGACACACTGAATGTGTTCCCGTGTGCCCGGGTACACACAAGCTTTTGTCTAATTCAATTAATAATGTTTGATTGTATATTGGGTGCACCCGGGTGCAAGGGTGAATCCATATGTGTATAACTTTTTATTCTATTTTGTATACATATTATTCTATTTTGTATACGTGTTTTGTAATAATTGTATACTTTTTTACACTAAGTTTTTCATTAAAAAAATTAACATCCATATGTGTATAACTTTTTATTCAATAGTGTATACATGTTTTTTAATAATTGTATATTTTTTACACTCAATTTTTCATTAAAAAAACTAACAATTAAATTGTATACATCATTGCTCATAATTGTATATATTTTTTGTTATATTTGTATATTGATGCACCCTATCTTAGAATGCACCCGAATGCACACTATAATTAGCCGTAATATTTAGCGTGTGAGAAATTTCTAATAATTTTGTTGACAAATATTTTATATTACAAGTGTGCTTGATATTTATTTCATTTTCTTATACTAATATAGATGCATATTCTCCAAGGAAAAATATTACAGTATTTACTAAGATGATAAATACGAGTCAGAGTTGAGTGCATTAATTGTTCCTTGCAATTTGTAAAAATTATTTTTTGGAAATTTGAATTATGTAATTATAAGTTATTAAGTTTAATATAAGTGCATTAATTTTTTATTTAATTAATCCAATTATTACATTTTCGAATTAACGGACATTTTTTTTAGTAAAATAACCTTTTTAATTATTATTATTATATTATTATTATTATGAATATATACTTTGTTCGAACGGAAACGCCTACGATTGTTTTTTTTTTTTTTTTTTTTAATTAAGAGATATACTCCACGTCTTATATATAATAATTTTCAGTTTTTATTTTTTATTTTTTTAGTGTCAGAAAAAGTTTTAACATATCTTTCAAAAATGTACAAAATCAGAATAATCAATTTTTCTCATATACTTTATTTTTAAAAAAAATTATATTTAACATATTTTATAATTTATTTATTAAAAACATAATATCCCTAAAAGTTGTACTTTAAAGGGTACTCCATAAATCTCAAATCTAGTTTTCTAAAGTCAATAAAATTACTTAAAGTAAAATAAAATCTAATAACATGGAACATTAAATATGAATGGTTATCGAGACTATACATTATTTCACATAAGAATATGTCATCATCTCGAAAATGTAATAATTGGATTTATTAAGTAAGTGGTTCTTTGGAGATAGAATTTTATCCCCACACTATATTTAAATATACTTCATCGTTACCAAAAAGAGTTTTTTATTTAGCTCATATTTTAATTATATTGGTGAGTGTATGTAGTTCTATTTGTGCAAAAAAGAAAATAAAATTCTTTGAGTATAATGCAAAAATGAAAAAAAAAAAATTCTTCAAAGAAAAAAAATACTCCATTCGTCCAACACATTTTTACTTACTTTTCATTTTGAGCTGTCCTACACATTTTTACTCATTCCATTAAAGGTAAAAATACAAAATTTTTTATTACCTATTTTTTACAATCCAAACAACTTTAATTAATTTTTTACACTTTATTCATCATTTCCAACAACTTTATTTACTTTTTATTTCTAAAATACTAATTTACTCATACTTTTTCTTACATTATAGGAGTATATTAAAAAAAATAAAACGTTTTAATCTCCGTGCCCGTACAAATAGGTAAAAATACCGAGGAAATATTTTTTTTTAAGGGGATGAAGAGAGTATATTATAACTCGTAAGTGGCCGATTGGCCTCATTTCTTCAAGAGAAAATTTTAATATTCTTGTTAATTTTGAATAAAAACTACTCCCGATTTTAAATAAAATTTTGTATATTACAATATTTCGTATAAGAGATGAATCGATCAACTTATATGTATCGAGTAACATATTTATGGAGAATGGAGTACTACAAATTTGAGAAATTTCAAACGTCTAAGAGAATGCAAACAAAAGAATAATTGAATAATTTTATTAGAATTAAAAGTAACATCATATGAACGCCCTTCACAACAAAAGTTGTCTACCATATTTTTAATTAATATGATATTGAAACCCCACAATTTTCTATTATTATAGAGATAAGAAAAGGTTGCTACTAATTTTTATTTTATTTTTGACTTAAAAATGCTTAAAATAAATAAATTCAATTGTTGAGTAAATGAGTTGTCAAAGGCTGAGTTGGACTAAAAAAAGATTAAAAAATAAAGGAAACAAAAGTTAAAGGGAAAAAAAGTGGTCAGGCAGTTTTAATTGCAAATTGATTTTATTTTATTTTAAAAAGAAAAAAGAAAAAAGAGAGTAAAGTACACAGATGGGTCCTTATTTTGTCGTTTTGTGATGAATATAATACCTAAAGTGAAACACAAAAAATAAAGAAATAAATAAAACAATTACGATCCCTTTTCAGGAATATTATACTGGAGTATTAATATATATATAGTTGTTTAAAGTTGAGAGTATTTAATATAATTTGTTTCACCAGTTCGTCAATTATTTTTCTAATAATAATAATTATAATCATGACATACATGAACAATGTATCAATATACTCCATGTCATTGTTCCAATGTGCTCCATGTATATCATTTTGTACACGTGTACAAACCTTACATAAATCATTATTTGTTGGGAATTTATACTACTAATAAAAAGGTGTTTTTTTAATCCATAAAATAAATAAATTATTTGGAATATATATAGGTGTATAGAACAATATAGAGGTCAATAAAATTTCATAAACTAATAAAAACATATAATAAATGGAGTACAGTTTATTTTGTAGCTGTACGTCATAATATTAAATTGTAGCAGGCAATATAAATTGTAAAAAAATTATGCAAATTCGATTATTTTTTATGATCCCGAGTAATTTAATTAATGATTATTTATAATAAAATATTTAGAATTAAATTGCAATGCAACAATGTACTTAATAATCTAAATTATTAAATTAAATTTTGATTTAATAACTAAATAAAATAAAATAATTAAAAATAAATGCAATAAAATTCATATCAATTTATGTTTTTATTTTTAGAAAGATATCTCATACTATTAGTATTATTTTCATCAAATTTATCTATTACGAATACAATATACATGTTCATGTCATGTAGTATAATTTTAAGAAAAAGCATTCAATAAAAAAATGTTGGATCTCGTTCATGTCATCATAGTTAAAATACCCTATCTGTCCCGGGTATTTTCACTCATTTGTACGGGCACGGTGATTAAACGTATTATTTTTTTAATATATAATATTAGAAAAAGTAGGGATAAATTAATAATTTAAAAAGAAAAAGTAAATATAGTTGTTGGGAATGATGAATAAAGTGTAAAAAAATAATTAAAATTGTAGGGATTGTAAAAATGGAATTGGTAAAAATATGTGGGACAACCCAAAATGAAGAGTGGGTAAAAATACGTGGGGACGGAAGAAGTATATTTTTTGAAATATGATATTCCCTCTGTCCCTTTGATAAGTGTTCGTTTGCTTTTTGTACGTGGATTAAGGTGATATAATATTTTAAAGTGTAATGAAGTGAGAGAAATAATATTTTAATGTGTGGAGGAGTAGTTGTATTAGTGTTGAGCAGGGGTGTGCGGATCGGGAATCGGTACGAATTTTTTAAAAATTCATACCGAAATTCGGATCGATTTTTTTTTAAATAATAATTCGATATTGAATCCGTAAATAAAAAATCCGATATTGAATCCATACCGAAATTCAGTTCGGCTCGGAACAGATTTTTGGGAAAATGAATTTTGACAGTGCACAGCGAATTGAAGATAATATTTTATTTTTTTTAATAAAAGGTAATAATACTTTTAAAATAAGAAAATACTTGTGTAATAATACTTCACAATTCACATTAAGAGTTTCATAAGACATATAAGAAGAGATAATATTTGAATAAAAAGTTATACTCGAATTGATGAAAAGTGAGAGTGGTGCATTACATTATTTCATAAACAATTCATATTATAAATAAAGAAATATAATTTTTTAATGAAAAGTGATAATATGTTTAATAAAAAATGATAATTACTTAAAAAATGTAAAATAGTCTTACATAACACGATCTTATGTGTTGCCCTAAATAATAATAGTACTAAGATAAAAAAAAATTAATAATTTTAGATTTTTTTTAAATATTTAACTTTAAATTTAAGCTGTATTTCAATTAAAGTCTATCTAATATTAATATTTTAGACATAAATATGGATTATCATTTAATTTTTGCATTTTATCTTCATTAAATAAATATAAAATATAATAATTATTTATTAAAGTTATTATTGAATTTAAACTTTGGAGATACCATTTATTTTATTCATTATATTATCTGAAATAATACTTTGAACATATTATTTTATTTATTTCTTTTTTTTAGAAACTTATTTTAGTTTATGAAATATATATTTTCTAATATACACTAATAAATAAATATTTAGAGCATTAGATATATTTTTAAATTATTATTTGGTAGTATATTATAAATAATTTTAATTTATTAATTATGATTACATTATAATTAGTAGAGTAAAATTAATTAATTCATGACATATAAAGTATAAACTATAAATAATAAGATAAATATATTATATATAATTTTAATGCATAATTTAAATTCGGTTTTTCGGTACGGTTCGGTCCGGTTATATCCAATATTCGGTACGGGAAAGCGAAAAATATCCAAGCCCGTACCAAATAAAAAATTGGTTCGGTTCGGTTCGAAAAAGTCAACGGTTTTTTCGGTTTGGGATTAATTCGGTGCGATTTCGGTTAAATCCAATATCCGTGCACACCCCTAGTGTTGAGTGTGGGTCTCATGTGTAGTGTGTTGAATGTAATAATATTATTGGATATGTCACATCAATCCAAAAAAGAAATGAATATTTTGTATTTGGACGGACCAAAATGGCAAAATAGACACTTATAACGAGTCGGAGGAAGTAAATAGGAATATGATTTTAAAGTGAATTTGATATAAACCTATTTTAATTATTAAATTATAAGCATATTTTAATTTTATATACTTTACATGCGTAATAATCATGCTTTAATTCAGACGGGCTCGTTTTATATACGTATATTCCTATAAAAAGAGAGCACCCTTCTATAAAACAATTATTAAAATTGAAATGAAAGTGAAAATATTTAGAAAAAAAAAAGTAAAGAGGATATTACTTCATGAAAAAGTAAAATAATGAATATAGAAATTGAATATGGTGCAGAAGAAGAGCAGGGTACATCGTATAAATGCATTCATATACCCCGGAAATACGAATACACATAGTATATACTGTGAATTAAACACACATGGACAAAAAAAAAAACTCAATGCCAATAGCCATAGTATATGTAAACACAACAGGGCAGAGGAGGGAGAGAGAAAGAGTATATGAGAAGCTCATTTCTTCTCTGATTTTGATGCGAAGAGAGAGAAGGAGAGAGAGAGAGAGAGAGAGTGTACTGTACAAGTTTCACGCACACACGATAAAGACAGGAGAGGGGTCTCCATTTTCCCTTCACGGCATTTGGGTTTTTCCATCTTCTCACTCAAACCCCGTTTCTCTCAACTTTCAACAGGAGAGAGAGAGAAAGGTGTGATTTTTTACCCCATTCTTTTTATTCTGAATATAAAACAGAAATATGCTTCTACTATATATTTAAAAATTTCATGTGAAGTTCTTGTTCTTGGTTGTTCAATCTCAGGTAGCATGATGTTTTTTTTTTTTGGGTGAAATATTATTATTAATTGTTTTTCTTATGGCTCATTTCTCTTGGGGTAATTTCTTGGGGTCAAAGAACTCGAAGAATAAGATGGTTTATCTCCCACTCTGAATTCCTCTCTCTTTCTTTCGACATTTCTCATTTTCTTGAAGAATATTGATCTGATGTTGGATAAGTATTTCAGGATTTATTTATAAATGGTATGTACAGTAATCCGCTAATCTTGTATACTTTTTCGTCCATTAATTTGAGTGATAATCATTTGGATTTCTTTCCTAAAGTTGACTCTTCATTACTGTATGAGTTTTAATTTGACCCTTCAACTTTTCCTGGATTATTTCTCTTTAATCCCCTGTTTCTGTTTGTTTTTCTATAATTTTTATTTCACAGCATTGTTCTTCTCTTATTCTTGATTTTATTTTTATTTATTTTTAATGTGAGCCTTCTTTTTAAATATCCTCATTCTTTTTATAAAAAAATGGTGTATTTAAAAGTCATCCTCATTGCTAATTGTAATCTGAACCTAGAGTCCTAGAGTGGTTTCCTTGTCAATAAGATGGAAAAATGTGGAAACCCCTTTTTCTTTTATATGAGTATATGTGGGGTTGGATGAGGGTTTTAAATGTGTAATGTACAGCCCCTTTTTCTGTAATTTGTCTTCATTAGATCATGATTTTTAAAGTTGTTCTTGTAATTTTTATAAAATGTACAGCCCATGGTTTTGCTAATTCGTCTCTATAAAATGTACTAATTTTCTTGTAATATTATTACAGGCTCTGGTTTTGTTGTTGTTGATTAAAGTTGTGAATTTTTAAAGAATGCTGAGGAAGAGAGCTCGATCGTACCAGAAAGATCAGCACATGAATAATCTGATACCTGATTCCATATCAGAGTCTTATTTTCACTCTGATATCTTGAATCAGAAGCATAAAGATAGTTCCTTTTTGAAGGTGAATGGTCTATTTGTTGGATTCAATCCCAAGAATTCAGAATCTGATTCAGTAAGAAGTCCTACATCCCCATTAGATTTTAGAATTTTTTCGACTTTTGGTAATCCTTTTAGGTGTCCAAGGTCCCAAATTGAGGGGCATCAGAAGAGCTGGGATTGTAGCAAAGTGGGTCTAAGCATCATAGATTCACTAGATGATGATACTAATCTATTGGGAAAGGATACACAGTCATCTGATAATAAAAACATAGTTTTTGGTCGACAGATGAGTGTTAGAAGTTCAACTTTTGGTGGTAATGCTGCTTCTATAGAGAAGAAACCTAAGTCACTGCCTAAAAATGTTGCTGTTTTTCCTAGCACCCTTGGTAAATCGAACAGCATCCGAACTAACAATTCTGATGTTGTGTTTGAAATTGGAGAAACCCCATTTTTTGATTCAGACTCTGGTGAAAGCTTTCGTGCTCGTTCCATGGACTCTGTGAGGTATGGATCGCACTTGTCCAGTTTTGGAAACCGAAAGTCGAGGCTTGGTTCTGGAAACTTAATGCCTGAGAGCAAGGTGAATCCAATGCCTTTGGAATCAGGAGTTATTGGAGGGAGTCTGAAGTTAGTTAACAATCTTGAAGGGAATGCAAGTTCAGTTCCTTCATCCCATCAATCTGGAAAATGTTTGGTTGGTTCGATTCCAGCCAGTGAAATAGAGCTTTCTGAGGATTATACATGTGTTAGAACCCATGGTCCCAATCCAAAAGTTACTCATATCTTTGGTGACTGCATTTTAGAATGTCACAACGATAAACTGACCGACTTTTTGAAGAAAAACGAAGATGATAATGTGACAACAAGTGCTGGTTCACAGTGTGATGATGTTCTTGCTTCATATCCTTCTGAGGATTTCTTGAAATTCTGTCACTCTTGCCAGAAGAAACTGGATGGTGAAGACATCTACATGTATAGGTTAGCCTAGATGTCATATATACTTAGTATCATATAATATTGTTGTCATTTGAAAGTATAAAGAGTCGCTTAATCTTGGCTTGATGTTTTGCAGAGGTGAGAAAGCATTTTGCAGCTATAGTTGCCGTTCTCAGGAGATTGAGATAGACGAAGAGATGGAAATAACCGAGTAAGGTTCTGTTCTGGAAATTTTCGAATAAAGGCTAACATCTGTGAAGAAACTTTGTATCAGAGCTTGTTGATTCATTGCTACACTGTGGCCATGACTGATGAAACTGCAACATAGGTGTACATTTACTGAGAGCTGTTTATGTATCTGGTTGCGGCCTTGGATGATCGTCGTAAGCGTTTCATCTCTCATGGTTACAGTGGAACGAGCTCGTTTTGGACCCTCTTTGTTTTGATATAGGATAGAAGAAGAGGTTTATTGTGGTGATCTTATAAAGGGTAGTAGCCCTATGGAGTGGCTCCCCGATTTTATCACCTGTTTTTCTCTGAATTTTGAATCCATATAAATCACCCTTTTTATCTCTTTAACCATCATTCAATCATCCATATTATACTGCTTGTTTGAAGGATTATATGTTGTATAAAATTTGAATCTCTAGTAATAAAAGTTCTTTTAACAAATTGATGAAATTTGATCAATCATCCCTAACATAAAAAGGGGTTGTGATGTAATAAGGGACAAACATGGAAAAAGGGACAAACTTTGTAAAATTCAGTGGTTGTGATGTTGTAATAAGCATGGCAGAAAGTTGAAAGAGAGGGGTATACTATCTCATATTGCGTGTGAAAGAGGGAAGTTTGGAGGTGGGAGAAATAAATGAGCTAACTACTTAAGAACAGAAGATAAAGTGTGTAATTACTCTACCCATCCTACAAATTTTTTTTTATCTAAATAAATCAGAAAAGAATCATTTTTGTTAAATAATTCGAGAATGAACAAAAACAAACCTACATTCAACTATTCCTGCAACCAGCCCTTAGCCCATCCTACCAAATTATTTACTAATGGTTTACACTTGTGTCTATATATATATATATATATATATATATATATATATATATATTTTCTTCCTACATACACATTTGGCAGAATAGGTTTCCAGATTAGTATTATTTAGTAGATGTAATAACTTCATCTAAGAGGACTTACATCTGACACAGTGATCAGCTCAGAAAGGCTTCATATTTGCAGAAATGATCAGTATAGACTGATGCATTTATTTATAGGAAATAAAAAGAAACATTAGAAATACACTAAAATATTAGCATCTACATTTAACATAGAAATTTGAAATAATAAAACTTATACATAGTTATTAATGGAAGCATAAATGTAAACCAAAGTCCACACATTTTGATTAACTGCACAAAATTTTTTCTTTACACAGCATACAGAAACCTTACATTCGCCAAACTCAACCGGTCCTTCAGTACCCCCTACAAGACAGAATTAAACAACACTGATGAGTGAGAGAGGGAGGGGGTGGGTGGGTGGGTGGGGAGACCAAAATAGGGTTATGGAATGGTTACCTCAGTTCAGTACATCCTTCCAGAACAATGTGTGGCACCACAAAAACAACTCTTGGACTTGATATTTCCATTAGAGTCACGAACTTGATCCACACAGTAGTTGTAATGATAGGTTAGCTCTTGCAAAGGAGATATGTTTTCCATTGCGAAGAGCATTATGTGTGGCATCCTCTTGTTTACATGATCAATGATCACGTTTTGTGCATGAAGGTTGGGTTCACAGCTGTGATTGATGAACCTTCCGACGTTTCCAAATCGGCACGCGTCGATCGTGTATCCCCCTTCTTCATTTATCTCTGCAGCTATTTCTTGTCCTTCAGGCTCGCTGGAGTCTGCGAAACTCTGCCCTATATCGAACAGATACTCGTCGCTGCCTATTCGTTGCTCCGCTTCCTTGTCTTCTAGAAGCTCCCCTGCATACTCGCATATAAAGCTTCCAGAAGGTATGGAAGTAAGGGGCCTAACACCCCAGCCCCTCTTCTCCGTCTTGAAGATCTCCAGCTTAAATTTGATGCCTCGTTGGCTGGTCCGGTTGTAGCAGGAAGGAGGGCATTTGCAGTGAGGACCACACTCGTATACGAAAGGTTTCGTCTCAACTAATGCACCGTTGCGGTTGTATGGGAGTCCTCCGTTTTTCACTGCACACGAGCATCTTTTTGAGTCGGAGCATCGCCCCGTGCAATCACAGCCTTTGGGGGGTTCGGGGAAGTACCAATCAGGATACATCATCTTCGATGTGTATTCGAATTGAGGTGGTTTGTCATCGTTTATATTGTTCACAGCAGCGATGGGAATCAACTCTTTTCCTCCGGAGATATCATTGACACACGTTCCTGGCCTGGTTTTGAACTTATTCGACTTCTTCAGTTCTTTCCAAGCTAGCTCAGGCTGACCAGGATTCCTTTTCATCTCGAACTGAAAAACCTGCTTACCACGAGGCCCCGGTTCCATCCAATAGTTTGTAACGGTGTACAAGCCATCGTATATATATGTTGCGACCATTTTAGGTTTCGAATCCAGAGGATCAACAATTTTTAACTCCTTCCATCCCCGTACGACACGAACTGGAGTTTTTGCTTCCATACTGTTCTTCAGAGCCAAGTTTCCCCTTTCTAGCTTCTGATCTTCAGCTTCCTTAGCTTTGTGAATCCCAACAACATTTCCCCCTTGGCCAGAGTATATTAAGATGTCGGCTTCATCAGCATTATCAGAATAACCCCCAGAAGAAACAATGCTAGTAGCAAGTTGAACGCCGTTGAACTTTGCACTATCTATGCCAGATTGGTAAGGGAAGTGAATACCCACAACAGCAAGCTCCACTCTGTACTGAAACTCGTCTCCCACTTCAACTCCAGGAACTGCTCCGATCATCTTTTCCGGATTAACTAATTTTCCTTTATCTTTGAGATGTTTTACAGTCATCAGATCAATCCGATTGGCTTTCCTCCCAGATTGTGATGAATTTCCTTCCTCTTCTGGCTTTGTGTTTGACTCTTCTTGTTGCAAGAACTTTCTATAAACATAGTAAAAATAGCGAAGAGTTTCTTTCACTCCTTTCCGGGCATCACCATGGCCGGAACTGTTAGAGAGAGGAGGAGGTTTGACTTCAATAAGTTGTTTATGGTTGGCAGGAAAGTTTGTATGGGAATCTCCTCTAAGACCATCGTCTCCATCATCTGCAAACATCATAGCACCAGGACTATCATCATCCACATCATTAGACATATGAACCTTTTTTTTCTTTGTAGATGAAGGACCTGATGATTTTATTTTATGAATACTCTCATCCACATTATTGGAAATATGAACTTTGTTTTTCTTCTTGAATAGTGAACCTGAAGATAGTATTTTACCAGTACTTTTCTTAGCAACAGCCTTGCCCTTTTTTTGCGAAACCAAATTCTGCTTCCTTTTCTTTTCTCCGCTCATTTCTATATCCAAATTACTCAGACTTGTTTTCCCTTTCCGCCATGGACAATTAGGTGCAGCCATCAGACCATGCACAACCTCTCTATCCACATCATCCTCTGAGATGAAAACATCATGCAAAGGCCTTGTGTCATCAACGTCGTCCAGTATATTAACAATGTCATCGTTCTGGATAGGTCCACTATATTCATTGTCACTGATTTCATCAACGTCGATGAACATGGAAATAGGAGTAACTAGAAGCGCACCCTCAGCAGAGGTGCCACAATCTCCCACATCTATGTCGGTCAAGGAAAAAGGAGTTTCATCGGCATCACAGGAATCAGGAATTGCAGTCTCCTCCAGCGATGGTCCTCCCAAACTATTTTCATTAAGATCACTATTCAGACCAACAGCTTTGGGATTCTGCATCCGAGACAAATTCTTTTGCTTAATTTTTTTTCCACATGTTCCACCATCTGAATTTTTTACAGCAACTTTTGATTTCCTCCATGGACAATATGGTGTGGCCATCAGGCCATGTACAATCTCCTTGTTAGGCTCATTTCCCAAACTAACATCACAATCCTGAGGTGCGCCTTTATCATTTACATTTGGTGAATAACCAGCAATCCCTTTCCCGCTTGATCCTCCAGTACCCTTAATGCAATTATCAACAACTGCCTTGGATATGATGCCTGATCCAGGACTAGCACCAGTTTTCTCAATAATCCTATGCTGTAAATCTCTGTTGCAGTTTCCAAAATCCATAGGACCACCCTCCACAGACTCCTCTGGCAGTTCTCTTCTACCACCATTGCTCAATGGTTCAGTTGTATCATTTTCGACTGGAACGTTCTGAAGTCCAATCAGAACACCTTTTTGAGAGGTCATCAGCCCCTCTTCTGTTGTCCCCTTCTCTGAAACATTCTTTGGGATGGTCGCTGATGGCGCCAGCTTAACTTTTTCTGTCCTGTTCAGATGACCATTTCCTGATACAGCCATCTCTCTTTCTTCCTTAACTGTTGAAGGAGCAAGAGTCCCACAAAGTGGAGGGAAGTCACGAATTGAAGACACTCTTCTTGGACAGTATTTATCTTTTTGCCTACTGTAACTCTGGGGTTCAACACATGAGGAAGATGATATCTGCAGATTTCCCAGCGAGAGCTCTTTCTCAACAAGATTGGTTTCTCGTAACAAACCATCAACTTCCTTTGAGAAACCATTTGTTATTGTTGTAGTCACCTTCCCCACGTACGTGTCTAATTGATCTCTCTCCATTTCAACAGGATTATTAACAGCCTCATGTCCTAGAGAACCAACCTCCTCTGGCACCTGAATTCCAAGTGATCCAATTTCCCTCACCAAACTCTTGGAGACGTTTACATTCTCCATTATTTCTTCCACCAATGCATCCAAGGATTTGATCTCATCGTTATCCGAATAGTTGTTTCCTGCTTCATGTGGTTGAAGTTCCATCTCAATATTAGAGCTTTCGACACCATTTGAACCCACAAAATTTTCTTCTCCAGAAACTCCATTAAGCTTCGCAAATTTGGGTATTTCAGAATTTCCAACCAGCTCAGCTTCCACTGGACCAGTTACCCGAGAAGTTCCAACACCATTAGCCACCACAGCATTGGTTATTTCCAAGTTTAGAACACCAACAGTAGACACAGTCCTGGGTTCACAAGAACCATTTTCTTCAGGTTTTAAATTTTGCACAGCATTGGGGCCACATCCAGGTGGAAATTCCCGGACAGCAGATACTTTCCTGGGCTTATATTTAGGCATACAACCATTCTCTAAAGGTCTCTTGTTTGAGGCCTCTCCAGATAAGCTACCATTGGAAAAAGAAACCATCATCTGCCGCCGTCAACAATCCCAACAGAAATTTCAGAACCCCCGTTGTTTATCGGCAATAACCTGGAAATATAGGAAGTACTAGCTAACAAAAAAGAAGAATAAAATCAGGGATGAAAACCCTGCACAAAAATGTAAAATGGATCAACTGAACAGCAAATATACAAGGGATAGCTTTATCCATCAATAGTCAATACTATAGCCAAGACACAACAAACAAATAATGCATACACTAGAAAAGGCATCATCGGAACAACGGTACAGAGAAATTAGGGCAAAAAGCACAAGGTAAGATTGAAAAGGAAAGGCGAAGATATCAAACTAATTACAACCAATGTCACCCGGCATCAACATAACTCCAGATAAACAAAATAAAAATAGATAACACAAAATCCCAAACATACATACAGAAGAAATACCTGATGAGATGGTAATTGGTGCAAATCTCTTAGAATAATTAGAATGAAATTGGACGAAGCCACCACAAAAACTGCACCAGCACAACGAACGTCATTTTGAAAACCAGTACCAAAATGAGTACAATTTAATCACAGATTCTAAAAATAAACAAAAAAATTATCCTACCGAATCGGCAACGAGCTAAGAAAACCTTCAATTCCAGTTGCAGGCGAGCGGTCATGCGAATATGTGATGAACACTCAGTTGTGAGTACTTGTGTGTGCGTCCATAAATATTTCATTTGTCATCGGATTGAGCAGAGGTGACAGAGAATCTGAAGTGACGCAGAGTGGTGAGAATCGAGCGCCTGGTTCGATGGGGTGTGAATTGACTACTGTGCCCCCGACTCCGTTTTGGGGGAAATGGAATTAGCAATAACTGGCGCGAATCCAAGGGACGCGTGTGGTGGGCATGTTTACCGGATCATCTGCTTCCATCCTCTCTTTTATAACTGCCGTTGAATTCGGGTTTGGATGTAAAAAAAAATAGATAGAGGGTGCATTTCGTGGATAAGTTGAGGGACAGGATGACCTTTTGCCCATTTTTATTTACTGGTTACCGTGATTCAGGTCATTCCATATTTAAATATATTTAAAGTATAACATGTATGCAAAATTATTTATAGTATAGTAATATTTATTTTATTTTTAATTATTTATACTTTATATACTGTTTTATTTAATTGATACTTTATTATATATTTTTCTACTTTAATTAATCATTTAAGTAAATATATCTTATAAACATGTTTAACGCAAGTTCAGGATCATACTCTTCAATATTTGGCTAATTGTGTATTAAATAACTGGTAGAATCACTCGTGTTCATTAATTTGAGATTAGATCTTAGGTAACATTTACCACATTTGCCCACACAAATCATTTAAAGTAAATTTGAAAACGTGTTTTTATCTAATCAGCATTTATCAAGAGGACTAAATCCTATTATACATAATCCACAGTTTAATTGCTCACTGACACCCATATTCATATGATACATTTGATGAATTCATGACAACAAGACACTTAATAGTAACAACAACATTATAGCTTATGAATAAAAGTTTGATTGATTATCTGATATTGCAGCTTTTGCAGGTAATGAAGGACTTGAATCATCTTCCATAACTCGAGTCAATTTGAGGAGAGAGATAGAAACTAACTCAAAGCATTTGTTAATCTCTCTCCTCAAATTAACTAAACTTAAGAGAGAGGATCCATTTTCAGCGAAGAACTCTCAATATACTTTCAGCAACAGCATTTGCTTTCGTTGCATCATGAATATCTATCGGCTCAGCCCCCGCGTTTGACGGGGTGTTGTAAGACCTGCATTCAGGGCATTTCTGACCAACACCATGATATTTCACTTCGGAGTTGCTTCCACAGTCATTGCAAAGAATCCATACCTGAAATTGAAGATTGCAGTTGGTATCCATGCATAGATGCTTAATACAGACATACCCATACAGACCATCTTGTGCTCATAAAACGACGGCATATCTGCAATCTGCATGTCATACTTCTCCCAAACTTTCGACATATCGCCGACAGACTTGGAGCATATAGGGCAAGCGTACCTGTTACGAAATTATGTCAATAATATTGTTTAAAATCCTAAAGATCCTATCCACACACACTCATGTGTGTTTTCATGGGAAGAAGGAAGGGAAGGAGAAATTTATTTACTTACCTATAGTGTTTCCACATCTCATCCAAGCACGGCCTGTGTATGGTGTGCCCACATTGCATAGCTACGACATCCACTCTTGATTCAAAAAGATACTGCACATGATGGTACACGACCTCGGTTGGAATAGAAACATGAAATAATCTAATAGATGGGGGAAAAAGTGATTATTAGTCATGGAATTAATACCTCAAAACAAACCGGACAGTCCTGGTGCATTGCCCTTTCTACACATGGGTGGCTGTTATTCTGAACAACAGAATAGCAGCATTCTGGTGTATAGGGAGAATATCATAATCACTATGTATATTAATATGGTACATCAAATTGAGCAGGATCTAACAAGCATATAAGCAAAGAAAAAAGACTTGCCACATTTGTCACAGTGGAAGAAATTCTTGGAGCCTCCAATTCTGAAAAAATGTAGTGCAACCATCAGTAAAATGACATTACAAAACAAACAAGTTAGTTCCACTATTATATGTTATCAGATAATTTGAGTGATATCTACTCATAAGCCAAGGTTTCAGCAAATTGTACACAAAAATTCTTCTGAAAAATAAGCTTAGTGATTAAGTTCTTTTCCTTAACGTGTAATGATGAATATGCAGAAACATGGTAATGGATACTTTACCTGCAAATGCCACAACCATCACAGTGGAACTGCTCTTTAGAAATCTGCAAATTGGGAGATAAAATTTTTTAGCCACAATCATGTACGCCATAAAAGAATTTGTTGAACCACCAAATCCTCTAAGAAACATTGCCATTGCCTCACTGATACTCAACAGAAAAGATCAGTATTAAAAAGAAAAAAAGGGTTACTTCACACTCACATCATCATCTAAGAGCTTGCAAATTCCACAATAATATTTTCCCATGCAAGCACCACAACATTTAAAAAGTGAGTATTGTTATAATGTATTTTTTACCAAATTTAGTTATAAAAGTAAAGTGTGAAATACTTTGAGGGACGGATGAAAAAGGAAAGTGTGAAATACTTTGGGGGACGAAGGGAGTACATTAAAATATTATATCTCTTAATTTACGTACAAAACGCAAACGCATACGTTTCAACGGGACGGAGGGAGTAATAAATGTTTAAATATCTAAAAGGATGAAAATATCTTAGAATTATACATTTATAAATAAAAATATACAATACATTAATATATAAAAATGTTACATTTTGTTGGCAAGCTTTCTGTCAATTTTTTTTATAAAAAATTAAATATAAATAAACTATAAAATTATTAAGAATTATATTACTACACTATTGAATAAAATTTTATACACATACATTTGAATGTGCGCATCCGAATGTACAAAATATCAATTCTTTCATAAATTAGTATAAGGTAATTTCAAGGATAAGTATAGTGTTGTCACATAATTTTTTAAAGAAACTAGTTGTGAAATTATGTGTATTTAGATGCTTCGTTCCATAATTTTTTCATCATTTTTCTGTCTCAGTTTCAATTTAATATTTCCTATTAGTTTGTCATAACTTCAATTATAATATTTTTATAAAAATATATTACACATAATTATTATGATAATAATATATTTTAATTTTAAAATTATTGTCTTCATAATATGATTTACAATTTATTTATTAAAAAAATACTAACTCTCAAAATAAGTCAAAAATTAACTTAATTTCGATAGACAATGACTAGGGTGGGAAGGGGCACCAATTTTGAAATATATAACCTCCTTCTTCACCTTTAGTATGTGTAGGGGTGGGCGGTATGGTATACCAAAGTTTTTGAGCTATACCGTATACCATACCTAAAATATCGGTATTAAAAAAATCATACATTTACCATACCGAAAGTTTCGGTATATCATAGTTCGGTATACCGAAACTTCGATATAAGAAACTGGCATACCTTTTTCTTACCGGTATTTAAGTACTTTTTCCGTCCCACCTCAATCTTTACATATTTCTATTGTGGGCGTTCCATTTTAATCTTTACGTTTTCCTTTTTATGGGATCCACCTAAAACAATTAATATATGACCATTGGATCCACATCCAATACTAATACACCTACACACTTTACATTATATATTATATTTTTCTACCAACTGTCTATTAAAATATTATACTCATTAATCAACGTGCAAAAAGTAAACGTAAGCATTGAAACGTTTAATTTTAAAAATATTAATAAAATATAATAAAAGTAAGAGTTTAATCCTAATGAGTGATTGGTGTACCTATAACTATTAAGTTCTAAATTAATTAATTAAAATTTAATATACACTCTTAGATTAAAATTAAAATTAAAATAATTATAATTATACTCTAAATTTAAAATAATAAACCTTATAGTGCTTACACTATGTTCTCCAAAATTTCACTAAATTCAATGATGGGTCAATAGTTTTAATATATTAGAATTTCTTTTAAGTATATACTCCCTCCGTCCCGTTTCAATATTTACGTTTGCTTTTTACACGTTGATTGAAAAGTATTATATTTTAATAGATAGTGGGTGGAAAAATATAATATTTGATGTGAAGTAGATAGGTGTATCAGTATTGGATGATATATTAATTTTTTTAGGTTGGTCCCATATTCATAACAAGAAAAACGTAAACATTGAAATGAGACGCGCAAAACAGAAACGTAAACATTGAAACGGGACAGAGGAAGTATATACCTTACTAAAATAATTTACGGTATTTCGGTATATACCAAAATACCGCGGTTTTAAAATTTTGCATATCTTTACCGTATCAAAAAATTCAATATGGTATCATACCTTACCAAAAATTTCGGTATACCTAAAATTTCGGCAAGTTTGGTATTTTTCGATATGGTAAGTGCGGTATACCGAAATTTCGGTATTTTTCCCCAGCCCTAAGTATGTGTGTTTTGATATTTTGATAAAGGAACAAGAATTAATTAGGGGGATCAAAGGAGGTACCAATCAATTGGTACCCCTGGTTGTACCCTAGTCACTCTCATTTCGGTATGATGGTTTGGTAATTTTTCAAAAGTGGTCTTCAGGTGTTCGAATTTAATTATTTTTGTCCACTTTTGATCATTTTTATACATTTTTGTTTCATTTTTTGGGCAACTTAAAAGACCAAAAGTTGACAAAAATGATCAAAAGTAGACGAAAATGATTAAAATCGGACACCAAAGAACTACTTTTGAGAATTTACTAAAGCTGAAGATTGAAGTTGATTTTAGCCTATTTTAGAAGACCAAAATTGATATTTTCCCTAAATAAAATGGAAGGAATGTCATTTACTAATATTTACCCTTCATTTAATCTAATGGCTTTATAAGTTGTTATTAAATTATTTAAAAAAAATTATTACTCCCACCGTCCCAGGCTAAGAGGGTAATTTTTCCATTTTGGTCGTTCTATGCAAAGAGTCTTTTTTTCATTTTTACACACATGAGATCTACACACACCCTCTAATACAATAAATATGGGACCACACTCCTACTAATACAACTACCCACTACACATTAAATAATAATACTCCTTAATCTACGTGCAAAAAAAGCAAATGACCTCTTATGCTGGGACGGAGAGAGTATATCTTACATCATAAATTAAGAATATATATATATATATATATATATATATATATATATATATATATATATATATATATATATATATATATATATATATATATATATATTATTGTTGCATAATCATGTTTGTGAAGTTGATATTAAGAAAATTATTTACGTTAAACCGTAAATAATTATTATTTTTTATTAAAATGTTATTATAAATTTTTATTATAAATGTTATTATTTTTTATAGTACAAATTATTTATACTAGCATCTCTTTTTATTAATTTAAATTAAATATTATTTTTTATTAAAATACTACTCCCTCCGTCCCGGGTATTTTTACCCATTTGTACGGGCACGGAGATTAAGACGTTTTATTTTTTTAATATATAATGTAAGAGAAAGTAGGAATAAATTAGTAATTTAAAAAGAAAAAATGAATAAAGTTATTGAGAATGATGAATAAAGTGTAAAAAAGTAATTAAAGTTGTTGAGATTGTAAAAAGTAGGTAATAAAATATTATATATTTTTGCCAAAAATAGAATGGGTAAAAATACGTGGGACATCCAAAATGAAAAGTGGGTGGGTAAAAATACGTGTGATGGAGGAAGTATTAATTTTTATTCATTAAAAAAAATAATGAAATTTGTTTCACGTTGACATTTTGCTGCATACAAATACGTTGAGTACACGGTGTTTGTTGTGGATGCGCATGCACCCTATAATTACTTGACTTAGTCAATTTCACGAGATACGCAGCAGCAGGCGACTAAATGTAGAAGTGTGGCGTTTGTTTTCAGAGTTGGGTTGTAATAAGATACCCAAGTGTTGTACCAATAACACGTGCACCCAATTTTACATAAAATTTCAAAATAATCTAAATAATTTAATATTAATATTAAATTCCTTTTTAATGCCGTGATAAATATTTAAAATTCCTTTGACTCCATTGATAGTTTGAGCTGATCTATTATGTTTCTAGTGCGTATATAGTGTATAACAATTTGTTCTAAAAACACTTAAATGTATAATTTTTTTATTGAAAAAACCAATTGAAATATGAATAATTTAAATATTTTATTAATTTCTTAGAAAATCAAGAGAATATTTTTTTATATACACTAAAGGATTTTAACATGTAATACTAAAGGATACAAACCATGTGGATTAGCTCACCTAATCACTAGGTCAAGTTCGCTTTCCAACTTGAATAAAAACCAGATGGATTAGCTCACCTGACCACTTAGCCCAAATTCATTTTTCAACTTGACCATTAGGAGGTTCGATTCCCTTTACTTATCGCATAAGAGACTAACTAACACATTATTTTATAAGAAATTATAAAATTCCTAAATATAAGCAACAATATCATTCCTAAATAATAAAAACTTCAAAATTTAAGTTATAAATGATCAAATAGCTTCAACGGTCAAAGTAGGTTAGAATTCAAATCTTGATTTTTTTTTTTGTAAAAATTTGATTCAACCATTTTACGATAATCAGGGTGGGAAATTAATTGAATTGTCTAATACTATTTTTTAATCCAACAATTTTGAGATAATCGAGGGTGTGGATAATTAGTTTAGTTGTATTTGATCGTGTTGGATAACATGAAACATTGATACCATCCTTTATACCTCATCTTATATAAAAATCAGTTGTGATTAAATTACCAAAATAATAGTAAATGATTCAATTCTATACATAAACAGTT
Organism: Pogostemon cablin; assembly: GCA_023678885.1. Classification (NCBI taxonomy): domain Eukaryota; kingdom Viridiplantae; phylum Streptophyta; class Magnoliopsida; order Lamiales; family Lamiaceae; genus Pogostemon; species Pogostemon cablin. Next base: position 10,172,064 of record CM042955.1, on the reverse strand, counting down.
TCATATAATACAAACTATATTATAATTTACGGAAAAAATAAAATAATTAATAATAGTATTAAACAATAGGAGCAAAATATCAATGAAAACAGGCATGAAAATCTCATCTACGACGAACAATTCAGCAACGGAACACTCAAAATTCCTGCTACATTCAAGCTTTAATTAACAGCAGCAATCGAAATCTTCAACTAAACCCTAAAATTCCATTGCATTTTGAAAAAGAGTTTATCAATGGAGGAAATGATTCATCGTAATCATTGCTCAAAAATCCTGATTCTATGCGCCATCTTCCTTTTCTTCAATGGAGGCTCCGCCTCCTCCGATCAACACAGGAATGGAGATTCCCTCGTGATCGAGCCATGGATAAAGCCTGAAAACACGAGATTGAAGAATGCATACATTGCATTGCAGGCTTGGAAACACGCTATACTCTCTGATCCAAATAACTTCACCGGCGACTGGATCGGAAGCGACGTATGTAACTACACCGGCGTGTTCTGTTGGCCGGCGCCGGATTCCCCCGGTGAACTCACGGTGGCGGCAATCGATATCAACCACGGCGATATTGCAGGGTACCTTCCACCTGAGCTAGGATTGCTGTACGATCTCGCCCTGTTTCACGTAAACTCCAACAGATTTTGCGGAACGATTCCGGAGAGTTTGGTGAACTTGAAGCTCCTGTATGAACTTGATCTCAGCAACAACAGATTCGCAGGGAAGTTTCCTGAATTGTTCCTGCAAATGCCGAGCTTGAAGTTTCTGGATATTCGGTTCAACGATTTCGAAGGTGAGATTCCGAGGAAACTCTTCGACAGAGATTTTGATGCCATATTCATAAACAACAACAGATTTTCATCGTCCATACCTGATAATATCGGCAATTCGGGTGTTTCCGTCATCGTTTTGGCCAACAATAAGTTTGAAGGATGTGTTCCTGAAAGTTTAGGCAAAATGGCGGGAACATTGGACGAACTGATCCTCACAAACAATGGCTTGTTGTCGTGCTTTCCGAGCGAAATCGGGAAGCTGAAGAACTTGACTGTGTTGGATTTGAGCCATAATAGAATCAGAGGTCCATTGCCAGATAGCATTGGAGAAATGATCAGCTTGGAGCTGCTCAATTTGGCTCATAATAAGATGACTGGAGAGATTGCTACTTCGATATGTCAGCTTCCAAATCTGATGAATTTCGAGTTTCATAACAACTATTTCTCAGAAGAATCTTCAGCTTGCTTGGAAGTGCCAGTATTTGAAGATAAAATGAACTGCTTTCAAGATCGACCATACCAGAGATCAGCTGTGGAGTGTCAAAGGTTCTTGTCTCAAAAGGTTGACTGTAGTAGCTTCAACTGCAATTCATCTTCACCGTCTCCACCGCCCTCACCCCACCCATCACCTCCAAAACCCCCATCAGCTTCTCCACCTCCACCAAGAGAACCACGACCCTCACCGCCGGTAACTCCATCACCTCCACCAAGAAAACCACAGCCCTCGCCGCCGGCAACTCCAACACCTTCACCAAGAAAACCACAGCCCTCACCACCTGTAACTCCGTCACCTCCACCAACAAATTCTACACCACCGCCTTGTTACTGTCAATGCCCACCACATCAGCAAGCATCACATTCACCACCAATCTTCTGATCACCTCTATTTCAAAATGCAGCTGCCGCATAATCAATGCTTTCCTATCCGCCCTCGAGATGTAAAATGCAACTGAAGACATATGTTTTCAAATCCAATCCAGTATGCTGTTGTTCAGAAGCAGATCAAAGAACTTAAAGGAGGTGCTAATGAAGGTAATAGAAAGCCATTTTCACACTAGTTATGTATCATTGAGTTCACTACTCTAGTCTAATTTTATGTTTGACTGCAACTAGTAATAATTTCATAGTGATTATCATTTGTTTCATCTTCATTAAAATTGGTATCTTTTGCTTTGTAAATCTAAGATTACAGGCTAGCATTCGTACACAATATGGTTTTGAAGGACATATACAGGAAATCTCTCAATAATAATTGATAGTATAAACAACTATAATAGAAGATAATGTAAACCAGGAAACATACCACCAAGATAGAGCTTCGAAAATCAACACCTTCCAAATAGATTGATAACTGAGTAGATAATTTCATGCTGTAGTATCACTTAAAGAAAGAAAGATCATCAATTGATCAGCGGAAACGGCTGGATATTATCTGGCAGCACAGTATTTGTCCCGGTGGACAATGGCTGTAGCAGTCCACCATTCGACAAAGCCTCCAAGTTCTTGATGTCTTGCTGCACGCGTGTCAAGTGTGAAATTGCATGTTCAAGAACTAGAGGGTCATCCGGAAGATTCTGTAGCAAGTTAAGCAAGGCCTCCCGATAAACCTGTGCGGACAACAATGGCCTTGCCAGTTGCCGGCTCGTACAGAAAACTGCGGCCTTGATTGTGTGTATACACATATTGCCCGCCATTGACCAAGAACAATCACACAGCCCAAACTCTGAACCAGGGTTCCATATCGTATAAACCACACTGCTGTCTGCCTGAGAAACAACTTTTACAAACTGGAGATTTTCCTCGTCGAGCAGGACATCCATGTCGGAGATGTGCAAGGCTTGATACCATGAGTTGGTTAAGCTGATTCTATCCCTCATATTTTCAAAGTACCCCGTCTCAACAATGTATTGATCGAACCAATAGAAGGAGTGAAATTGTGTTGTTAATGCATGGATCAACAAGTCAACTCTCTGCTGTGATTTTGCCAACAACAACCCAAGAACCTTTGATTTCAACTTTAGGTGATACGATTCTATCGACGCATAAGGCTCTGGAGCTGACACCGGCAGAGTCCTTACACAGTTGACCCATAATTCTGCTAGACAAGATTATTATATTAAGCTATGCATTTTATTTTGAAAGGACATCGCATTATACATAATACATCTAAGAATGAAACAATCCGACTTAGTGAGCAAATTGACTATAAAAATAACGAGCAAATTCTATAAAGAGCATGAAGCAAACTATCCCTCAATGATTGAAAATCCTACCTATTTTTGGCAGCCATTTATTTCTGAAACTATCTACAAATGAACCCTGATCAACATATATTTGCAGAAACTCTTCAACAGCATCCCCAGTGCTAGACCCCTTTCGTGTACAGTATAATATCCTGCCCAGGTGTTTAAACATTTCTCGTTGCACGTCTAAATTATTACAATATTTTAACAAACCTTTAAGCCAACTACGACGCACATGCCAGAGGCACAATAGGATCCGGCATTGGAAGGCTTCTCTGAGAAGAAGACACACAACATTAGATGATTTTCCCCAAATGCTACAAATTTACTGGCATTATACAGTAACAAAACTTATGGCCTACCGAATAACTGAGACCTGAAAAGAGGGATCATCCACTAGAAATGCATTAGGCCTCCACCTTGTGTCTTTTCCACGTATTCTTTCAACAAGAGACGGCATCCATTTGTGAATATTTTGACCAAGAGACGAGGAACTAATGATCCAAGCGATTGGAACTGCATTTTGTGATGAGTCGAACGCAAGTAGAGAGCATAAAGAATTCTGTATAATTACAAAGGAGAAAGATGTCAGACAGTAACAAAAATTCCATGCTCACTATATCCATGCCAACTCTAGTAAGTAAGAAATCTATATACATGAGGGAAGAACTCATAGCCAAGAATAAAAATACGACCTTTATCTTCTTAGAGCCAGATGCCGAATGTGAAGCTATGAGTCCACTATGTCCATATCGAAGCATCTGATGCAGCTGCCAATCCGTCTGAATACCCAATATAAAAGGTTCCGAACCAGAACTCTCCTGAAAGTAGAAGATGTGCTTATGGTGGCGCTGCACCCACATTTTTACACTGCAATTGTCATCAGAATGTAATTCGTGGGAGGAGTTGCGTATTAGCCTCTCCATGTTACGCACATCGTTACGTGTTAGGAAGTCATCCCGGTTGTGCGGGCCCCCATGCCTCTGCACCTCTTCCATGTGATGCTGGACTATTATGTCCAAAGATACACCAACATGAAGCATGGACATCACCTTTTGACGAAGTTCCTCTGATATTCGAGGAGCATACATAGCCCTCGTCCCCACAGCTTCCTGATCAAGCAATCCATGGCAGGGAGCCCCCGTCTTATCCACATGGTTTCTCTGATTGTATATGACGAGAGCAAGCAAAGGCCGTATGTACAAACGTTTAACAGTAAAATGACAAAGGCATCCTCGCATCATGTGACGTCTCCCCGGCCTACTCCCCTTACCCGAAGCTGGTTTAATACTCAAGTTTTCACCTATATGAGGCTCAACATCCCTATAGTCTTCGGGACCATAAGAGCACCAATACCTAAATATCAACCAAAAAATAAAAGATAGCCCGTCTTTGTGCAACAAATACTACATGCTAACAACGCACATTACAAACTACCAAAAGTACACACGGCCCAAAGTCTAATGTACAATTCTAATCTAACAATAAACTTCAAGAAAGCATAACGAGCTACGCTTACAGGGAGTTACATACAGTGTATACTCAAGATATCCATCAACCCTTGGTTTGTTTAGACTCCCCTCAGCTCTCTTCCTCCTCGATTCTACACGAAAGTTAGCCGGGCACTCGGCGTTGCTGGATTCGCCCTTTACGAAATCATCCACTCTAGAAAATGGAATTAGTGCAATGTCATCACCACCTTGACGACCCCCTTCTACAGTTACCCAATTTAAATGTGCTGTAGAAAATTCTGCATAGGGAGGATCCTGAACTGGTAGGCTAAGTATATCCTCCATCCTTGCAACCTTATACAATGGTAATGCCAAAACATGCAATCAAGAATGATAGCATTAATATTCTCCAGAAAAACTATATTTGCTAGACACTGAATTCAAAACAGTTCGTTTTAGGATAAATTTGCAAATATGGAGAGATTAATGTACAGAATTATAATAGAATGACTACGGAATTAACATGAGAGATAGCAGTGGGGACTAAAGTTGTACCTTTGCTTCATGACCCTTCATTCCTACGCACTTATCTTCGACCAATGATTTCAAGAATCAGTGAAATACTTTTTTGGGAGGGTAAATTGTAAAACTTCAACTTGAAATTCAAGGTATCGAAAAGGTTAAGATTTTTGTCGGAAAATGGTGTGGTTTACAGCAAAACCTAAAACACAAGAAGGATTGAGGAGGAAGAATGATCCGAGCAAAAGGGTTCGGTCCGAAGATAAAGAAAATGAGATCCAATGAATAATTGAATAAAATTATGTGTTTAATTATAGAGAAAATTCGATTCGCCAATAATTAATGTCAAGTCAAAGCGTTTCTTGGTTTTTTCTTAGCCCTTCTCCCGTATTTCTTTACTTGCAAAGTTGCTATAGCATACACTACTCAGTCGCATTTTACGTTTGCTGTGAATACAAATTTAAGGAAGTATTGTGGACTCTGGAGTAATTTTTTTGTAAAACAATTTTATTTTATTTACTTGAGTTTTCGACTCACATTTATCTTCAACATAAAAATAAATAAATTACATCAATCAATAACTTCTAAATCAGTTTACCTTCTAAAATAACACTTATCTTCCACATAAAAATAAAATAAAATAAAATAACATCAATCAATATCATTTTACTTTCTAAAATAACACTTCCACATGAGACACATACTATACTCCATCCGTCCCGTCCTAATAGTTACGTATTACCATTTTGGGCGTCCCACCCAATGGTTACGTTTCCTTTTTTAGCATATGGACCCACACAAATTAATTTTTTCTCTCTCCATAACCCCACACATCACACTAATACACATACCCACTTTACATTAAAATATTATTTCTCTCACCTCAATACACATTAAAATACTATACTCATTAATCCACATGCAAAAAAAAAGTAACTATAAGGACGGGACGGAGGGAGTATTACTTGATAAAAGTTACCATTTACTTTTTGCACGTGAATTAAGAAGTATTATTATTTTATGCGTATTGGATAATTGTATTAGTAGTGAGTGATGAATCATATATGGGGCCCTTTTACTAAAAGGAGAAAATAATAATCTTTAAATGGAAGGTCCAACATAGTAAAATGAGGATATTTCGCTAGGATAGAGAGAGTACTTTATTACTTCTTATCTAAAAATATAATAATATCCTTAAAAGTCATTAAAATTAGTTAAAAAATATTTTTTAAAAAATTTGTATCTACGATGTAATAACTTCAGGACGGTATTTCAAAATTAGATTATATTTTCCTTTTTGACTAAGATTCACACAAAATAATACTCCATATATCTGTATATATAACCCACAAAATACTACCAACATACAACTATTCACAAAATAATAATATGGGAGTATTTAGTATATAGAGATGTTAAAAATGTCAAGGCCCACAAACAGGGTTAGAATTATATTGCTTGAGCCAATTTGAAATTGGACCCTTTTAGGTCTGGATTAATTAGCTAGTCCTCGTCAAGGATGGGCCGATAGGTTATATATGGGCCAGTTCTTGGGCTAGGCCAGGTCCACTATCACCAACTATTTTCTAACAGTGTTTCTCTACGAGGAGAGTGTATATGTAATAAAAGTTATAAAACTATATAAGCTAACTACATTTTCATTTTCTTAATTATATATATATATATAATGTCTCTTTCATTGATAACCCATTTATAGTTATTCTTGCAAAAGTCTACATTTTATATATATATATCTATTACTATATATAATGAGCGTTGAACATGCTAGTGGCCAGTTTCGTGCAAGTTACCGGTAAAAAAGTTATCACACGTGGCTACAGCATAAAATACTCTCCCTGCCAACACCTCACCTTCTCTATTCCACTTTCCTTCTTACTTTTCTTCTGTCACTTTTTTTGGCGGTGGTTTCCTCTCTTCTCTCCTCAATCTGAAATCCCCCTGTTCTTCCATATTTCCCTTTCTGCTATTCTCCGGCCGGCATCGACCCAACCGCTCATTTTCTCTGGTATTGGCACTCTACTCTGTTTCTTTTTTGATTGGTGGGTGATTCGGTGAAGTGGTGCAAGGCTGAGGAGTGGCGGCGAAAGTTCCATGGGTGAGGTTATTATTACTATTCATATTATTATTAATATTATAATTGTGATTAATTTTAGAATCGTGGTCAGAGAAATGTGGGTGATAGTGTGGTAGAATTGCATGGCCAATTTTTATGTTGGGTAGTTCTCATTTCTCATTTAATGGTGATAGTTCGTCTGATTTTTTCGCCACTATTTAGTTTTCCCCGCAAACATTATTCATATCATATACGATAGATCTACTCTAGAAGGTGCTAGGGATTATTTATTGCCATCAAGAATTTAGGTCTGCTTTACTAAATTTATTCCGACAGTGAATTGCCTGAATATGTGTTCATTGCATTATCATTTCTAGCAAACTGTTGGCTGATATAGTTGCGGCAAGGATTACAATTTGTATTCAGTTGCTCAACACTTCACTAAACTATCGTTCATGCATTTGTTTCAGACTTTCTTCTCTTGTGTTGAATAACTAAAAAGGATCCTTGATTATCTTTTATGAAGCCTGGAACGTTTATGCTCTGCCTCAAAGTCCACAGCTTTTCAAGCAGATGTTAATGGTCTCTGGTTTTGATAAATACTATCAAATAGCAAGGTACCATGGTTATTTGGTGGTTTGGTTGGATTATATTTCTCTTTTTCAATTTCCTGCTATGTGTGCTGCACGCTACTCTTAGTACACTTATTTTTCTGCCTCTAAATGTGCTGCTTCTCTTGCTGCATGCTGCTGTTTTATTCTCTCTAAATAGTATAATTCTCTTATAGTTCATAGTTCTTATAATTGTGGTTTTATCATTTTGTGTTCCGTATATAAATTTCATGAATTATTCAATTCATTACCATTTTCTTTATTTGTTTTTTGGTGTTGTTGAGTAAGATGATCACAATAAATGCCTTCAAGAAAAAGCAACGAGAAACATAGTCAATCTTGCACGTATCAATTTGTTTTTTACTTTCTAGAACTTTTGAGTACAGGATTGGTAAATGGTAACAAAAGCCATTCTTTCTCTTCTTTGCTGGAAATTAAGTTGGGATTTGATGTGCTTGCAAGTTATTTTCAAGTTTCTATTTAGGTTGAGCTCCTTGCAGGTTGTTTATGTTTATTGGTGTTGTCCGCACTGCTAGGAAAGCTGGGAAGTCGACACCTATTATCCTTAGGCTATAAAGATTTATGAAGGCACCTAAATATGAGCTTGGTGGTTGAACCCTAAATCCCATATACAAGGAAGAACTGCGCAACACTCGCTCGATGACCTCATCTCGCTTCGTTCTGGAGGAGCAGGTCCCAGAAAAGACTCAGCGTACTCGTGAGAAAGAAGCTATTGAGCGCGTATGCCGAATCTCCCTACCATTTTCTTTCTACGTGGCATGATTTCACTTATTTCAGTTTCTACGCGGCGTGCTTTTGTTGTTCCTCCACCATCTCATTCTTCTTCTCACTCAAACAAGAAATGCAATTTAGTTCTTCTTCTGTCTTTGCCTACCGTCCCACCTCTTCCTTCCTCACAATACCTCTATCTGGCTACAATATCTCGGCTTCAAGTCGTGTTGGGCGTCACTCGGCCTCAACAGGTAAGAATTTTCCACGCGTAAGAGCTTCTCCTTCGTGCATACCTTGCTAGAGAGTGCAAATGCCTCTCCAGCTCTCTGATCTCTTCCCCCTTTACCTACAGTTTCAGCCGGCTCCGTTTTAAGACTACCGTTTGATTCTCGCGGCTACCGCTCCAACTTTCTCCACGGCCTGCTCTACCTCTTTCCCCTCTCAGGACAATCGCGCATTTTATCAATCAAGGTAGGCCCCTATTTGAAAACTGATTATTGTGTTAATTAATAATTACTTGCGAAATTCTATTGCATGTCGTCCTCTTTAATTTATTATTGTCATTTTATCTCAGTTTCTTGGGCCATTTGATTTCGCACAAATATAGCTGGGTTAGTTTAATCTAACAACAAAAATGGATATTACATGTATAGATTGTTTTATGATGGATTAGAAAGTTTATGAAACTAACCAAAATGATTTATCAATTCATTCGGAAATGATAATTGGTAGTAATTGTTATGATCTGTTAAGAGTTTGTCTATTTTAAGTCATGCCCATGAGCTGCTTGATAAAATGTCTAAGCATAAATTGTTTTGTCGAATGAGCTTGTATGCTAATCTTGAACTGCTTGTTTCTCTGATGATGAAGTTCTTGCTGAGTAATGTAGAGGTTTAAGGGATTGATGATGATAGGGAGGTCATTGGCTTCATTGGTTTCATTGGAAATCACTTGAAATTAATTACCATTTTCTCTAGGGATGCTGAAGAAACACATGTAGGAAGAAAAGATCATGCTCCAACTTTGAATGCAAATTCAGTTAGCCTTAAATTATTGATCGAGTAAATATATGTGGTCTCAAAGCATGATAAGTAGATGCAAAGTCTTTCTATGAGTTGGATACAAGTAGAAGATTTCTGAAATTTTCAATATAAACTGACAGGGATCCTATTCCATTTAAGTCTCTAATATTTTTAGAATGCATTAGGTTGTGCTTTTAATTTCGAAAGTGGTGAAGTTGTGAAAGTAAGCCAAAAAATTATGCTCTTCCTAGATTTTCAATTAAGCGCCACAAATATTGTATCTTTAATTTTTAAGTAAGCTTTAACATTTTTCTCCCCTTGTTTGCTTCGATCAATACCACAGCTTTGAACATATATACCTTTGAGTCTGCTCTGCTCTATTATGTACTCATATATTGATTGGTTCTGTTAACTGACTTGCTTAAATATAGTATGAACAAAAAATATTGATTTGTTGAATATACATAAAATAAATTACCATAAAAAATTGAGTGAGAGAGCTACAGATGTATATGATCAAATACAACAAAATATAACGTCGTCTCAGAATTTGGTATTTTTAGGTTTTGAGGCTTGAACGGTTTCGTGGCCAGTTTCATGTAAGTTGCCGGTAAAAGTGAAGAACGCTACATGTAATTTAGTTTTGGTCACTTATTATACACGTGTATTTTCTCTTTCTTTTTAGGTTCTGTATTGCTTTTCTCTAACACCGTTCGGTTCCTTTCGTCGCAGGATCTTCTCTCCGTTTTAATTTACTGACCTAATTTTGAGTGCGAAATTCTCATCGGTTTTTGCTTTGTGATCAAATTTCCATTCGAATCTGGATTTCTACTGTGATTTTATGAGATTCCTGCGCTTAGACCTTTGACCTCTTCATGAGACGCCGTCGCCGGAGGCTCGTCAGTCACAGAGGTCGCCGCCACCACCACACCTTCAGCTCGGCAGTCAGGTAATTAGGTTTCATTAATGTTACTTTTTTCTATTTGTATTGCATCACTTTTTTCCCCCTCTTTTTCTGCATGTGATTTTTTTTCTTTTTTTTGGACTTCATTCACTGCCATCATTTCTATCAAATAATAATTGTTGTCTTTTAAATCACGCATACTGAATTTTGTTTATTTACTTTATTTTCTGTTCATCACTTTCATATTATGGAGGTGCAGAAGTGAGCACATGACAGTGACTCAAAATTCATAATTTGATCTTGAATTTAAATTTTATGGAGCAAGTTCATATGTCCAGTTAATACTATAGTTCTCATAAAATTGAAATGAATATGTGACATGCAAATGTTAGTCATCTAGGGCAAGTTTTCATTCATTGCCATTTAATTTGTTTTGTGGGAGAACTACTGTCTCAAAAGTTGGGGAAATAATTAGTGTCTATTGGCTTGGGACGACTGATTAATGTAAGCCATATTGATCTTCTATTTTTGAACGAAAATGAGCCTGTATTATCTTGTAGTTCTTGAGTTGGGTTCTATTGATGTTCTCGCTCATGCAGCCTATTTTATCTTGTAATTTTTAAACTGGCCTCTATTGTTGTTTCTGACTCATTCAGTATTTGAATTAAATAATTTATGTGTGCTTCTGTCCACATCTGAATAATTTTTCCACAGTCTATTTACTGCATTTTTGTTGACTGTTACTTTGGTTATTAAAGGAACGAGATTTTTGTTTATAATCCGCGTCTTCATTGCTTGCTCGCCGTCATCTGTTACACCCTTGATTGATTGCCAAAATTGCATCAGAATTGAATTTTGTTTGTACTGTGAATCTGATTTTCTAGGGTTCTTATCAGAGTTAATGCTTTGATTCAAAAGACACCCATTTACTTTATATCCACCGTTTGAGTCTTCCTTTCGCTGCGATATATTCTTTTAGTCTAACGTTATCCTGAATTGCTTGCTTTTATAAAAATTACACAAAGGTATATCTTGAGCCCTAATTCCTAACCCAAATTCAGATTGTGAAGTTCTCAAGGTTTTTTTTGCTTTGGTGATCAGTTTTCCGTTCAATCACAGACGCACCACCACCACCATCACCACAGCTTCAGCTTTGACACCGAGGTATGAAATTATGATTTCATTAGTGTTTATACTTTTTTTTCCCCTGCATGTGATTTCTTTCCTTTTGCTGGACTTTTCAATACATATTGAAATTTATTGCTGAGTATTGTTGTTGCCTTCAAATGAATTCGTAATCATTTTATATTAAATGTTTAGGGTGATGTAATTTTTATGTTTTGTGTTCTTTGTTTTAGATTTGGTTAGGGATGAAGTAACAATTGGACTACTAACAACAATGATTTCAAGGTATAGTTCTTGATGATTTTTAATTTTTTGTTGTAAATATATTTAGATGTGACATTGTTTTCCTATTAGATGTGAAAATAGCAACCTTTAATTGAGTCTAATTAATGCATTTGTTCTGAAAGTTCAGCCTTAAACTTAATTTGTTGGAAGTATTTAATTTGATAACCTATTCGGTTTTTTGTTGTTATTGTAAGATTCAGTGAGATTCTTAATAAAAGCATCCTAAAAACGTGCGGTTTAGTAAGAGTCATGTATTTAGTAATATATAGTAATAGTGCCTTTTTATAATTCTATGCAGCGATAATGGCATAAGAGTGATGTCTTAACATCTGCAGCATCTATCAGGTAATGCTTATTTCCATGCTGAACTTAAGTTTCCACCAACACAAATTGTTCTCCCCCCGTGGCTTACGAAAATGAACTTCCTCTATCTAATTAGATGATTGATAGAAAAAGTGAGATGTACTATTTTGGCTTTCAATTTAAGGTGCATAAGGCTCTTATGAAAAAGCTGGTGAGGTAACATCAGGTTTAATACTAAAGCAAAGATGCCTACTATTGTTGAATAAATACCAAACACGTTTAATTTAGATAAGAAAGTGCAGATAATTTTTTTTTATTTTAGTTGTTTGTCAAAAATTTTGTCTAGGCACCGAAGTTAGTATTCCAGTCTTACCTAGACGTAATTCTATTGTTTTTGTATCTCAAGTAATTTTGACCCATTGTTCATGTCAAAATGTCATAGATTTTCTGGCAATTAAACTTTCAGTTTCTTATTCATATTATATATTCTTTTTCTTTACAATTGAATTAAGTAGAATTCCTAGATCTCATGGGAGAATGGGAGATTGAGAGCTTTAAAAAACATGCACTGATGCTTGGAAAATTTAATATCTTTACTCCAAACTCATGAGTAATGTTATACGAAGTGATCAAAAAGTTCGTACTTATCATTAGCTAATCTCACATATTAAGAAGATATCTGACTTGTTCAATGCCAATGTAAAAAAGGTGACTTGAGATGGTAAATATGCTGGATGTATTAATGGTCCCCAGGCAGAAGTACATCTTTTTCCCATTTAAGTACAGTTTGAGACCTACTATCAGTATCTTACAATATCTACATCTTCTGCTGTTGTAGATGTACAATTCTGAATTTATGTCTGTTTAGTAAAACAAGTACTATACCAAGAATAATGAGTTAGTGCTTTATTACAGATCAATGGTATTGGCAAACATCTTCCAGGAGCTAGGGGTGGGATTGTTGCTAAACCTTCTCCCCTAATTTGCTGCTTAAGTGTTGCAGTCCTGGTCATGCCCAGTTACCTCGAAGCAGAGCTACTCCATGTGGTAAATGCTTCTATTTGTTTAACAGCGTCCTGTATTCTCTATCAGGCCTACTATTTGGTGCACACTTTTCATTGTGATAAATTCACATATTTTTCTACAAAAAAAAATTACTTATTTTTTGTGCTACCTACCAACTTCGACGAACTCTTTATTGGAAAATGGTTCTCAGGCATAAAATTGTGGGGACTGTGTTCTTTTATATTTACACTTTCCCCAAAGTACTTTCACTGAACTGTTTAATACAATATTTTCATAGGTTTTTTGGTCAGTGGTCTTTGATTGCGCTTGTCGTCAAACAGTAAACAGAGTACAATATATGTAACGTGCTTGCTTTAGTAATTTGGATCTCATGTTGATGTAGGACACCACTTGTTGCGGCAAACACTTCAGCTCAATCACCATTCCTAACCTAAATTTAGTCCATTGGAGTTGATCACTCAATTAATGTAGAATTTGATGAAAGTGGATGCTCTCATGAAATCAAAAGTTCCCATGACATAAGTGGTGGGTTTCCATCATACTCATAGAGTATTTTCTTTTTACCTACTATTTGTTGCTTAGTGATAATATTCGCAATTAATATCGTCATGTTTTTGTTTAGGAGATGAATCTTCAGTGATCATATATACCAGTGGCACTACTAGGAAGCCTAAAGGAGTTGTGCATACTCATATATACAGGTGTCTTCACAAAGGTATTGCTTTCACGATATACTTCTTCAGTGCTTACTACTCAAAATTTTTTTCCCTACTTGTCCAGAAAAACTGTGCTCTCTAGAGTGCCATTTGTACAATAAGCACTGATATATATTTTTTCCATATGGCAGTAAAACCACTGAGGACTTGTTGGTGTCTGTCTCAATTACAGTAAATATTGAAACTGTAAATTGTTGCTTGCCAAATAAACACAAGTTTTCTTGTACCAGGCATTTCTTGTCAGATTTTTTCTTTCCTAACAGAGTATTTCTTGAATATGTTATGGCACGTTTTTTATTTTCATAAAGAAACTTGCAGTTCAAGGCGTGATATCATCTTTATCTTGTTAGTTTTGCAGATTTTGTAACAGTTACATCGATACAGTCTCATTTAAGGTATTTAACAAAGTATATTTTTATCTATGCAGTTATGTGACTATGTCAATGGATTGGTATTCGAAAGTATTTGGCCATTTAGTATATTATTACATTTTGTACATGTGGAACAACCTGTCATGCTATTATCTTTATCAGTATGAATATATTTTATCTTTTCAGTAGATGGTAGAATTTTCTCTTAACCTCTGTTCTTGTTCTTGGGTGCACTGCTCCGTAGTGGTGAAAAGTGGCTCATGGAAACTTGTTTTGCGGTATTATTAGATTGCCATTTTTTCTTAAACCTTTGGGAATTTTAAGATTGACCAACTTTTACGGATATTAACTTATTTAGTTTAAATTTAAATATGAACAACTGAGATGGACTAAAATTTAGTCTGGCTTTTATAATTTATTAAGCTCATTTTAAGATATGTTTAGTCTGCGCTGTTCTAATTTTGTTCGACTCGATGTATGTTATGTCTATTATAGAACACAGCTTTAGCTGCTGGCACCAATATCACCTTCCGACATTAAAGACAAGTTTCAAGGTATGAGCTTCAACGAAAATCTTGAAGTTGTTGGCAATTGGATCGTGCGGTTCAACGTGATCCGTTAGGATTAACAGGTAAACAATAAGCAGCGGAAGCAATTAAACCGTTTACCGTACTTCTGGGTTGGTGTAGAGGTTGATAGTTGCAGAGAACCACCTCTCGATCTTCTGCTGTATGTCCCAAGTCGAATCCTGCTGTTGTGTGGGCAACAATCTGCAGGATTCTCTCAATCTGCTTCTTTCCCTAACTCACGTTGAAAGAGGCGTAATTACTTAGGTTTCCAGAAGCTGAGATGACTATATATATTGGGCTACAGCAGGGACTAGGAGGAGAAATTGGGCTGGGCCTCAATTGAATTTAATTAACCAAGCTTAGCCCAAAGCTTTTAATTAAATCCAATAATAATAATATAGTCCACTAAAATATTATTATTGCACTACCCGTCCAATCCCAAAATTATGTTCTGGGCTCTTTCTAATTATAAGCCCGATAGTCTCCCCATGTTTAAGATATACAATGTCCATTAATTAATTAAGTTACTGACAACTTAAATTAATTAATATCTCATCCGAGAGTAGTACCACTCAACCTTATTATCATGCCGGAAATTAATCCACTTGCAAGATTTACATGATAAACCTTATGAGCTCCTCAAGGGGACATCATCAACCTATAACGGACATGGATTCCTTCTACAATCAACAGCACACCATAGATACAACACTACTTCCCAACTCACCGAGTTTGTTGATTTAATACTTATAAATCTCACCCATTGATGAATCAAAGAAATACATACTGCCCTACGTGTCGAGGTTATTGTATAGGGATTAAGAGCACGAACTTCCATAATAACAGAGATCAAGTTCTACTATATAGTCAGTATAAGAAGAACGACCTCAGGCGGTCCTGCTCAATACACACAAGTGCACTAATGTGATTCTATAGCCAAGACAAGCTAATACCAAACCACACTACAATCATACCGATAGAGAGTCCCCGTCTATCTCAGTTGTGAGCATCAGTTTATACTTTATAAGGAAACCGATAATATGATCTTCTGCGTGTTGTCGCACAACATATTATCTTCAGTATAAAGTAAATGGACTATTGCATCATGCATATAAAATAAATTATAAGATACAATCATTTGATCAATGATTCTCATTTCAAATATTGTTATGACATTGTTCATACTAAAGCTAGAATTTTAGTATACAATCCAACAGAAGTGTGGTTCATGTACATCTCTCTTCTGCTTAGAAATGAAACTATAATATGAATAATGTATGGCGAAGAGTGTGGTGGCTACAGCACTATGGAAAGAAAAATAAACATCATTAAATTTAATCTTGCAGTTGAGATTTGAGAAAGGAATTTGTTTGTGTTTGATACAACTGATTCTTACGGTATGGGAAGTTAAATAGACAAAGTGAGTAGCTTTTTGGGTGCTGCTATCAAAATATATCCTCTCAAGCAAAAAAGGTTTTGCAGTTTTCTTTCATGAGGTTGGTTGAGTTACTCTTGATGCTTGTCATGATTTTGTTCTTGAGTATAGGATTGAGAGAGATGTTGACTTGGGTTTGTGACTATGTCCATGTTTTTCTTCCTCAGTCCACTATTCAGTATTTATATGTAATAATCAGTTTTTGAATATTATTTTCCTTTAATGGTATTATTTTGTGCCATTGGCTATCTTTTGGCCATCTTTATGACATCATTGCTCAACTCTGCTCCCTTAGAATGCTTGTGAACTTCAGTGCAACATAACTACTGCATATAATCTTCAGCATTTCCTCCTCGTACATCTGAAATTTCAAACTGAAGCACATGGGAAAGCACCTCACGAAGTGAGGTGCTGCTTTTACCTAGTATATATATATAAAAATGTCTCTTTCATTGATAACCCATTTATAGTTATTCTTGCAAAAGTCTACATTTTATAACTTCACATCTCACTTATTCTTCATCAATCTCAAACCGGAATAATATCTTTATCAATTTCCTATTTCATGAATCACCATTTTGGAGTTTTTACGCATTAAAATTCATCTCTAAAGTAATAGAGGATTGAAGGACAACTTAGTAACCCAAATGAATTTCAATTAAACTTACAAGCAGGCGGATTTATGTGGGGAAGCCCCGGGCTCGAGCCCAGGGCTGCACACCAAAAGTCCATTATATTATATATAAATAATTTGTGTTTTTAAGTTTAGCTCAGTCCAAAAATATTTTAAGTCCACCCAAATGAAACAAAAAAATAAATATATCTTTTTAAATTAAAAATATTTTATGAGCCCATTATAATAAATATTAAAAAAAATTTAGCCCATTCTCCGTCCACTTTTGAAAAGTCATATATATATATATATAATTATTTTTTAATTATTATTATTATTATTATTATTTCTTTAATAAACTTAGCTCATCCCACTGCGGTTTTCTGGATCCGCTACCGAATTTACAAGCAATAAATTTAAACACAATTCTTAACTGCAACTAGAATTTATATAACTATCACACTTAACGTAATATAATACATCAACTATTCAAATAATTCTCAAAATTGATGAGACAAATGAACACGAATTTAAAGTAAAAAAACAACGTAACGAATTACTCAGTCCACAGATTATATAATTAATAGAATGAGATTGCAAGAATACGGAGTGATTAGCAATGATTAACGTGTGGTTTTGTTAAAGAGAGGTGGATCATTAATAGTGGGCATAATTTAGTAGTTTGAAAGAAGAGTTATGAAAGAGACAGAAAAGAAAGATGCCTTCGCCCACATTTAACGGCCGTTAGTGTATGCCTTAAAAGTTTTAACGGCTCCTCAAACACTGTAGAGCCAATACTTTCTCCTTTTTTCGCATCTCATGAAATCTGCCATCCAATTTTTTATTTCTTTGACTTCCAATTTTTATTTTACTCTTTTTTTTTATTCCACCTTTTACATTTTCTATTTTTTTTTTTAAATAAATTGTTCAATCCATACAAGAATTAACAATGTCATTTTCATACATATAAGTATTGCCTTCTTTTTAATTAATAAATATTTTACTGTATGAGACCTTTTTATTATGTGAGATAAATAAAAAATCATCATAGTAATACTTCTTTTGCTCTAAACTCAGGTTCACAATTTTCTAGATTTGATTTATCCCAACTCAAGTTTATATTTCGATTAAAAAAAAAATCAATTAAAAACTACATAGTAAAAATTAATTTCAAATTTGTCATATGTTTAACGTGGATAACATGTTTTTATAATTTTTTATTAATCAAAATTTCTAAAATATTTTTAAAAATTAGTTAAAAAATAACTTGAATTAATTATTAATATGGTTGTGTGAGAGAGGGATATTTTTTAATGGAGTATTATAGTTGGTTGATGCACGGAGAGAAAGTACTTCAATTGATTAAAAGAGATTATCTAAGTATTGGCAAATATAAAAGTACCCAAAGAAATTAGAATTCATGTGGTATGTGGCACAATAAATATCTCATTTCAAATTTAACAATTATTTCAAGAGTTGATCTCTTGTCTTCATTACACAAATTTTTGCCTTAATTCAAAATTATGGTCAAAAGCAGATAATCTAATATGCTACATTATACTCCTAAGTCCTAAGAAACAAATACTTCAATAAAATAACATTATGATATTTTTGTTACATTGTAGTTTGAAATAACGGTATGATCATATGATACACCACTCCAAGAATTGTAACTTGGTTATCAGACAATACATATATACATTTCTTTTAAAAATATAACTAATCATATAATTGGGTGTATCGTGTACTTTGGAAAAATATTACTACTACTTTTTAAAATGCAGAACATTACTCTTCAAAATACAGGGCGATACTCTTCTGAAAAGCAATAATTTATTATAAAAAAATAACATTAATAGAATATTTTCAAAATTTTAAAACTCTTTTACTTATCAATTGGTGCAAGTGCAACAAGTTGGGAATTAAAATCTTAATTAAGTGTAGTTTAGTAAAGTCAATTGTGTACGATAAACAGTATTTTAATTTAAATAATTAAATTTTAATTTATTAAATTATTCGAAATCTCTCAATGTCACCAAGTAATAATACAAAATTACAAATGCCCACTTTATTATATACTCCCTCCATACGCCTAAAAAAAAGTATTTTTTCCATTTTAAGTGTCACACCCAAAGAGTCTCATTCTCTTTTTTATACACTCATCACTAATACAATTAAAATATGGGAACCACACTCCCACTAATACATCGGCCTAATATTATTTAAATTTCAGGCGTTATATATACGTGTCTGCATACGGCAAGGTTTTTGCATTAAGATGGTAGCAATATAATTCCACAAGAATGGAGGCGAATCCGACTGAAAACACCGCCATTGCCACTCCATCCAAGGTCGTTCAGAAAGTCAGGCAAAATCTGATTTTTAGGTCAAAATGGGCGGAACTCAACGGCGCCATGGGAGATTTAGGCACTTACATCCCCATAGTCCTCGCTCTAACTCTCGCCAAGAATCTGGATCTCGGAACCACCTTGATTTTCACCGGAGTTTACAACTTCGTCACCGGCGCTATCTACGGCGTTCCCATGCCCGTTCAGCCCATGAAATCCATCGCCGCCGAGGCCATTTCCAACCCCACCTTCGGAATCCCGGAGATAATGGCCGCCGGAATCTGCACCGGCGGAATCCTGTTTCTGCTGGGGGTGACGGGATTGATGCGTCTGGCGTACAAGGTGACTCCGATTTCCGTCGTGAGAGGAATTCAGCTGGCGCAAGGATTATCATTCGCCATGAGTGGTGTCAAGTATGTGAGAAACCTTCAGAATTTCGCCAAGTCGAAATCTGCAGGCCAGAGGCATTGGTTTGGTTTGGATGGATTGGTGTTGGCCATCGTTTGCTTTTGTTTCATTGTGATCGTCAATGGTGCTGGCCATGAGGATGATGAGGAGAGAGAAGATGATGAAGAATCAGGGGTGAGGAGGAGGAGTACATGGAAGAAACTGAGAAAGATCACCTCTGCACTTCCATCTGAATTCACAGTCTTCTTGTTGGGTGTGGTGTTGGCCATAATAAGAGGGCCCGAAGCCATCAAGAAGTTCAAATTCGGGCCCTCTTCCATCCAAGTGATGAAGATCTCTAAGCATGCATGGAAGGAGGGATTCATCAAAGGAACAATCCCCCAACTCCCTCTATCAATCTTGAACTCAGTCATAGCAGTTTGCAAGCTGTCTACTGATCTATTCCCTGATAAGGACGTCTCAGCAACCTCTGTTTCCATCACGGTTGGCCTGATGAACCTCATCGGCTGCTGGTTCGGTGCAATGCCATGCTGCCATGGAGCCGGAGGGTTAGCCGGGCAGTACAAGTTTGGTGGGAGAACTGGAGGATGTGTGGCATTGCTAGGAGTAGCAAAGCTAGTGTTGGGATTGGTTTTAGGGAGCTCATTGGTGAAAATCTTGGATCAGTTCCCTGTTGGGGTACTAGGGGTTCTGCTGTTGTTTGCAGGCATTGAACTAGCAATGTGTTCGAGAGATATGAACTCTAAGGAGGAGTCTTTTGTGATGCTAATCTGCACCGCGGTTTCGTTGGTTGGATCAAGTGCTGCCCTTGGATTTCTCTGTGGGATGATTGTGCATCTTCTTTTGAGGCTTAGGAGAGCCGGAGATGCATCGTCTTGTTCCGACTTTTGGTTCCATCATCATCCATAGAGTTGCTGTTCTAAGTGTACCTTAGAATGGAAATGCTTGATTCTGTAGTTTCTTGAATCTGTTTGTGTTATTTGGTTTCTACAAATGAAAGATTGTACTATTTCTCGTGTACCTATCAATGGAAGTGCTTGATTGCATTGTATCTGGATTTTCTTGATTCTTATTGTGTTGTTTGTTTTCTTGAAAGTTAGAACAATAAAGGAGGTTTCCCAATTGAAACTAGTACAACATAGGAGGCATTACATGCTACAATACAGCAATTGAGAGCCAAGAAAAAAAAAAAAAGCAGATCTAGAGAGCTTCTCAGATTCATTCAAGGTGAAATAATTTTATTGCAGAGATTGGTGCACCAGCCAAAGCAGCTCTCCAAATTTGCACCATCTGCAAAAGGCCCATAAGAACTTTAGTGTGAGAGAGAAGAGAGAGAGAGAGAGAGAGAGAGAGAAGTATGAAGTACCAATGCTAACTGGGATGCAGCGTTTCAGAGAACATCCAATCTCACAGTAGAACTTCAAATCATTGGGAGTACGAGGAACACAGTTGTTGAGACAATTATACCCACAAGAAAAGCTATCACTTTGAGTTTCACCAATTTTTGCAAAGCAACTATTGTAGCAACCACCCCAACAGGTATATATACCCTGGGCATCCACACCATTTGCCAACAAAAAAACCACCAAAATCACCATGATCACAGCTCCAGCTCTCGTCGTTCGCTCCATAGCAACACCCCGTTTGCTCTCGATACTTGATTTAATCGCTTGCATTTGAGGGCTTTATATAAGGCAAAACCTGTGCAGCTAACTCTTGGTGATCATTAATCACATTCATTTATGAGGTGGTTTGTTTTCTTGGTAATCACATTCAGCGTTCACTTATCCAGATTACGACGAATTATGCTACCTTACCTCAATAAAGGGCTCGTGGTAAGGCTCAAAACCATGGTATCACTTGTTTCTACTTTCTGTATGGAAATTTATTACAAACCTGATTCTCTTACCATATCATCATTATCATGGCTTCAAGAAAATAATGTCTGATATGTAGCATTTTTGTAATTTAAACCACAAAATAAGCAATTTTTTTCATTCAAAATATTTTTACTGTTTGAATTGAGGGGGTGAAGAAATAGAGAAATAACATTACATGACTCATGAAATCAGATCATGCTTTTAGTACATAAAGCATATATTTTGCAAATCCATCAACTCCTCTTTAATATCTTAATCTTGCACACATTGGTAGAAAGCTCTCCACTTTAACGCATCAAATTCTTCAAAACTTGCAGAGGTTGCTGCACCTTCCAAAGCATTTCTCCATTTTTGCACCATCTGTAAAAAAGAGGCAAACATACCAAACCATCACATGGCAGACAGAGAAGAAAGAGTGGGACGGAGAGGGAGAGAGAGATTACCACTATAACGAAGTCGAGTGCATTGTTCCATGGAGCACCCAATCTGACAATAAATACCGATAATCAGCAGCCGAACGAGGGATGCAGCCATTGAGACACTGATAATAGCATGAAAACCTCTTCGACGATGATTTGTTACTCCTCAGAAAGCATTCATTGTAGCATCCTCCCCAACAAGTATATATCTGTCCATCCACACAGTTTGCCAACACCACCAGCACCACCACAACCACTAGCATCAGGCGACCGCTGACCCTCCTCTCCACAGCCACCATACTTTTTGGGTCTATGCAGGAATATTAACCTCTTTTGAACAAGTGTAATCTTGGAAACAGAGGACTCTTTCTATATAGGTCAGAAAAGCACCAACTACTTTTGTGAACAATATTACAGCACATTTATTATGCGGTTAAGTGTCCTTAATTCTAAAGTCTAAATTATTATCCCATAATAAAAGAAACTCATTCTGCATATCTCTAATTTAGAAATGAGACAATTTCAACCATTAAAAACAGGAAAAGTATGAACTGACTCATAAGCAGATAAAATCAATACAAATTCTATTCAATTTTCTTGATAGATAGTTCACTAAATTTTGGCTCACAGAGGCATGCTTAATAAAGATTAGAAATTAATGGATTCTCATCTGAGAAATTCTGTATAGTTATTAGCATTTAACAGAGGATTTATTACATGGCTATAGTATCTTAACATGTCTGGTTTTTCTTTTTGAGAAAGTTAAAATAAATTATCCTTTCCATGACACAAAACAGACCACCATTCTGCTTCTAGTGTAGAATAGGGCAGATACATCTCATACTATAGTATATCTTTTATGATGATGTTGTACTTACATTTCAATCATCCTGCTTACAATCCATAATTCTATACAACGAGACCTTTTCTAACCATGTTGACTTGCGATCCTCACTGTTTCTACAATGGCATTTGCATGGCAAGAAAATTTTACCAACTCATAATCACACATTTTTTCACCATTTTCAACCTGTAGTAGACGCAACCCCTTCATAGATGCTATCCAAATGGATTTCCTGCTCGTGTTAACGGAGAAGTGGGAGCAACGGGCAAAGAGTTGGTTCCATTCGTTTGGTGAATAGGATTGAGGGATGCAAAGGCATCTTCTGTTCTTCCAACGTTTGCGTTTCCTTGAGGTCTGTAAAGGAGGACAGGCATGCTGTAGTAAATCAAGAAATGATACAGCAGTACACACAAACAATCTAGTTATGGATGAAAAGTAACATTGAACAAAATAGAAAATTGATAGTGTGTATTTTCTCACTGATAAGGTTGAGAAAAATTAAGTTAAACTTAAAGACTAAGGCAGGCGAGTCATAATGAGAGGTGGACACTTTGGTAGATAGAATATAGATTAACTTTAATTTCTTGTTTGTGATCTTAGTATCTGACCCCTACCATCACATAAAAAATATAAATGAGAAAAATAAAGTTTAATCTGGAAAAAATGCGGACCACATTACACATTTGGTGAGTTAGTAACCGACAAATTTAAACTATATACTCCCTCCTCTCGCTTTAATGTTAATGTTTACATTTTGCACAGAAATTAAATAAACTCCCTCCGTCCGATTCTAAGGTATCCATTTACTTTTTGCACGTGGATTAAGGAGTATTATTATTATATGTAAAGTGAGTAGTTGTATTAGAGAGAAGTGGTTTGTCATATTGTGTACTTTTTTATTAAATATGGGAAATTGATACCTTTGAAGCGGAGACAAAAAATAGTAAAATGAATACCTTAAAAGCGGATGGAGGGAGTATAGTATATTAATTTGTAGTGTGTAGTTCTAAATTGTGTATTTATGTTTTTTAGCGTCTAACTTTAATTTGAATTAATAGAAAACTGTGTAACATAATAAAACTTTTAGGAGTACAAATATTTAAGCGTGAACTCTTACTAAAAAAATGTAAATAGTGAGTTGGGACACCCAAATTAAAAATATGTAAACGATGAGGCAATTTACCTGGTTGGTAGCGTGTCAGTGGAAAGCTGGCCCATGTAAGCACATGGAACTGCATAATAAAATAAACATGGAATATTTCACAGTAAGCACATTTCATAATTCATTGCCGGAGAATATATAATAAAAAATAAGAATACTAAATTAATTATTTTCTCTTCTGTATATATAGTATATTTTTTTTTACCTAGTGCCATGTTCATCCCGTATGGGGACATATGAGAATGAAAATACGGTGTTGCTGTGTAAGGTGCTGGTTGAGACTCTAAAGCTACAGAAGAAGGCATGTTTGGCATTGCTCCTTGCAATGATGACATGGATGGAAACTAAAGTAATGCGAAGGAACGAGAAATTAGTTAGGAAAATATATGGCTAGAACGCTGCACACAGTTTGAAAACTTCAAAAATTTTCAGCAGAAGTATTTTCCATCCAATACATGATATAAATAATCAACATTTCCATGTATATAATTCAACACTGATATGAGATATCATCTCAAGGCAATATAGAAGGAAAATTTATGCTTACTGTCGCTCCTTCAACTTGATTAATGTCATCACCAATATCAAATGGATTTCTTGGTTTTGGGGGATTTTGAAAAGTGGCTGCAGACTGTGAAGAGAGTTAATATTTCAGATTTTTTAATTAGTCAAGAACAAATGAATTTCTGTCCTCAGATGTAGAGTTACCATTGCAGGATGATGAAATTGCATGCCGTATGCTGCTCCTTGAGGTGGTTGCATGTGCCATCCAGAAACTGCTGGAGTGAACGATGGATAATGTGAACTGAAAAGGTCCTGCATTGCACGACAGAAAATCTCAAAAAAAAATAAATAATGAACCAGAGTGCAATAATTTTGAAACTACCTCTGGAATTTCCCTCCTTGCACTAAGAGCTGTCCCTTCTCCAGGATTTACAGTTTGTGATGATTGCTCGGGTGGACCACTCTCAACAGACCTTAGATCATCTGATGGAGTAGATTCATTCCAATGCTGCAGCTAACCAAATTTGTAAAACACTGAAAAATTAATCACTTGGATGAAAGAAAAAACCTGATATTTTACTATTGTAATCATACTGGATTCTTTTCACAAAAAAAAAAAAACCAAATATTTGATGAAGAAACCATTATGTTGTTCTCACCTGATTGGATGAAGGATCAACCGATGTAGCACTTTGTTGAATACTAGAGCTAGTATTCCCAGGAGAGACAAAAGACTGGAGTTGCTGCTGGGGAGCCAGCTGCTGCATTTGAATATCTTGTACATGCGTATTGCTATTCTCAGTTCCAAAATTGTTAGATTTAGCAGCTGAAGATGAATCCAAGGGAGATGACCATTCTAATAACAAAGTATCCATTGAATTCACATTCGAAATGTCAGTAACCGCTTGATTTGTGGTAGATGAAACAGAGCTGCTTGCTGTGTTGTTGTTTGAACCCATTGCTTGTGCCTGAGGTTCCGTTGGATTGGACGCAGGCTCAGGTTCAGCATCAAAAAAATCAATCAAGGTACACGTGTTAGCTCCATTGTTTTGTTTTTCCTTCCCACCACTCGACCCTGGAATAGTAGCATCAGCAACCTTCTGAAGAGATAAACAAATAAAAATATAAGGTCATCTAACAATAAAGTTTTGATCCATAACTTTAGTATTTATTATTAATCATGGCACCCCAAACCCTCAATACTCGATCATCTTCATAGACAACTTTGATTACTTGCCTCAACTTTAGCAGAGCTCTCTGCATCTTTCTTATCATTAGCTTTAGGAGGTCCTTCAATTCTAAGCACCCTTGGTATAACTGTTCTAGGTGACGCGCTTGCCCCTCTAGATTCTTTTCTATACTTCCTCTCATAGGTTTTCACTCCTCCATCCTCTCGAAACCTATCATCAACTATCTCAAAACGTGCAGGACTACTCCTGAGGCTGCTTGATCTCATGTGTGCTTGAGGGGATCGAGGACTTCTTGCCTCCAAGAAGTCTTTTAGATTTAATGTTTTGATGTTAGACAAGCTAGCTTTCTCAACTGAACCACGACTAGATAACTCATCCCTGCCACTGTTATTAGTTCTTTCAAAAGAAGACCTCCCAAAGAAGTCATCTTTTTTACCCCACCTTGATTTTTCAGGAGGCCACTCACAAGAGATGCTCCTAGAATCCTGTAGTGATGATTAGATGAAACATCAAGTTTTTATAGATAAGAATGATATTTAAACTGAGTTTAAGCATAAAAGTAAACCACATGCTTACCGACTGAACCATTGATAGATTGTTAGATTTATTCTCACCACAATACCTTCGATCTATATAAACATGATTGACCAACTCTCGAATCCTCTGAAGATTACTGAAACGCAGCACATTATTGCATCAGAAACAATTTCATTATATAAAATTGTAATAAGGCTCTTCAAGTACATTTACCCGCTCTCAGGATAACTATTACGTTCTGGATCCCAAGTTTTGAAGTAAATTTGCTTCGCTCTCTGTTAATCATACATGGTAAAAAGAGATAAATCTGAGATTTTTTTTTATATATTTGTCTAATAAATTAAGACACAAAAGAGAAGTGCTCTAGATTCAAACCTCATTTCCCCCAGCTTGAAGAGACATAATCTCTTCTTCGTTGAACTTTGCTATCGACACCGACTTTACTCGATGACTAAATTCCCTACTGTAATATCCAGGAAACTAGTCAGAATTTCCAAATGATATAAAAGTACATCTGCACTATCATATTAATATTACTCTATGAACCTCAACTTGTCCGCTAGCACACGTGTTAGTTTGATAATAATTAGAATTTAAAAGTTAACTTACTGAACTCCACTACAACTTGTGCAGACAAATGTCCAGAAAGTTGTGCACACATACTGGGGACCCTGGTTACAGGGAAACACGTTAGATGCATTGCTCGAAATTATTTGAACTCACTACCTTAAGATCTTCCTCACAAGTATACTAGGGTCTATGGAGTAGGGAAACTAGAATAATTGGTCACGTATACACAATCATTAAGCATTTGAAATCAGCATAGATAAGAACATTGGAGATTAGATTTCTGTGTGAAATCCTATTTATTGATAGTAGTATTTTACCAAGATGGTTAATCACCACATGAAGTTAATCCTTAGAATAGTCCCAACACTACGTAATCACTGGGTAGCAGTATCTCATTGACCCTAACTGCTATACAAAACAGTGTCTCTTGAAATCATAATAAACAAGAAAACAACTAAAGCTCTAAAATTCTATCATCATACAAAAAGAGTAATCTGGAAATCGTACCAAACTGTTGCAGTTAATGCATCTCCTATTATCAGGTTGCTTCAGAAGACCGCGAATTATCATTTCAATTCTCTCTTCATCCTTCACACGGTGAGGCATCTTTTCGCCAATTGAATTCCAATTCACCCTCTAATCAAACACTAAAATTAACTATAATCAGAGATAGAGAGAGTACAACAGAAAGCAATTAAAATCATTCATGTTTGAATTCCGCGCCACGATCGCTTAAATTTGAGCTTGTTATCAAAATTATTCTACACAAAATATATCCTACGGAAAAAATCCCATCATCTTCTCATACGTACATTAACCCTATTTATTTCTTTCTGCTCTCTAATTATTCTTCCTGAAATGAAAAGAGTAATCGAAAAACAAACCTGAAGATTTCCAAATGTGCAACATTCAAATTTTAATCGTGGTGTATCTGAATTATGGGTTTGAAGTTTAGAGAGAGGAAAATGAACATGACAAGTTCAAAATTTCTTGTTTGCAGAGAGAGAGAGAGAGAGAGGTCAGGAGAGAATTTTGGCGGGTTTGGCGGTTGATTGCTCGTCCCTTTTCTTTTTCGTTCTTATTTAAAAATAAATTATTAAAACTAATTCCTTAAATAGTAGTTTACTGAAATAAGTGATTTTTTTTTAAAATAATATAAATGTATGTTATTCTATATTTTCATTTTTTTACTACTTATACTTTATTTATTTTCAAATATATTTTTGAAAAGTATAATTTCATCGAAGTTACTTATTTTATCAAACTTTTCATTTCAAAATATATTTAAAATTTCATATCATCATTGGGATTAAAATGGGCAATTTCTGGGGGGAAAATTTGTGATCGGTCGATCCAAAAGAAAATGGCAATTTTTAAGTGTGCATTGTTAGATTAAAGGGAAGAAAAGAAATACTGTAGATTTAAAAACTTTGTACATATTCTAAAATATTGAGATTAGTAGTCATTAAATATTAATAAACAAATTTTGCATCTTTGTATTCAGCACCAAACAAAAAATATATTTCTCCAAACACTTTATTTTTAAAATTTATAAGTTTTTTGTGTTGAGTAATGAACATTTACATTTTGTTCGACACCAAACACCTCTTTAAAATTTAAAGAAAGTTATAATGGTCTATTTTTTAGTATATATATTTACTGGGGAAAAAAAACTAAATTTATATTGGGTGTACTTAGCATTTCGGGTGTATATAGTGGGTTGACACGAACTCCCCTATAAAATTTAAAGAATGTTATAATGGTCTACTTTTTTTTTTGGTATATTATTAAAAAAAAAAAAAACTAAATTTAGCATTTGGGATGTATATAGTGGGTGAGGAGGTGTGATTATAAAATTCAGCTCCAATGGGTACAGTTTTGAACTTCGAACCGTTGGAATAATCATAGCATACCCACTGGTATCGAATTCAAAATTAAATTACAAGAGGATGAAAAAGCAGTAGAGCAAACCTAACTATAATATGAATCAAACTTTACAGAAGCAAATGTTCATCACAAAAGCAACCAAATGCGACAAGCAGTAGCCCACTCAAAAACAAGTGAACCAAGTTGAGAGTGAGAGAGAGAGAGAGAGAGAGAGAGAGAGAGAGCACCAACAGGCCCTGTATATTGCAATTGAATAAAGCAATGACAACAGTTGACACATGTTACACAAGGCAAAACTGAAAGCAAAATCTGCATTCTAAGGAAAGAAAGAGGAGAATAATGAGAGCAAGAGAACTGCATTACCAGCAAAAACGAAACGAAAACAGGGCTACGAAGAAATGCGACTGAGCGGATCACATTCCCAACTAATATCACTCCTTAGGAATTTGTCTACAAAAATAATTACTTACACCATAAAACTTCCTCCTTGATTCATATATAAGATGCTCCAAGATTAGTCTCTCACATTCATAATGCCACTAAAAATGACCCAAACGGACTGTAGTATTATTTGTGCCAACTGCTGCTTAAGTATCGAGCGCTAAAAACTAAGGTTGAAGAGTTTAACTAGAACTAACAAAAGCAAAAGGCAAGAAAATTATGTACATTAAAAGAGATTGCATTATGTTGCCTTAGTTGTTTGAGTTACCATAAGAATCTTTGATTGCCTCTGCAGTCATTAGAGACCTCACTGCTTTATGGACAGCTAAATCTGCCCTACCAAACAATTTTTTAGCCCTCTCCCTCTTGAACTTTGCCAAGCTGTGTGCATGCCGTGCTGCACCAGATGCATCACGTAACCGAAACTCATTAAGATCTGAACAGTCCACCTGCTCGTCCCCTTGCCTATGAGGAGGCCGTCTTTCAAGAAAATAATGACTCTGATTGGAAAAATCGGGCACAGCCATGTTCCACTGCTGAGCTCCATTTCTCTTGACTATTGGTCTCTGGTTGTAGGATATCACCTGTTGGTTGTGGAGAGAAGGGTACGACCCAAGACGCTTCTTTGATTTGTTCTTGTAAAGCTTTTGACTGACTTTCCACTCGGACACACTGTTGCTCAATGAGAAATGTGCTTCTCGTGGAGATAACATCCTCATTGAAGCTCTGATTGATGGTGAAACATCAGAAGAATCATGATGAAAACTGCTTGTATATAACATCCTCTCATCTCCAATTATATTTCCATTTGTTCTTCTCCCTGCCCCAGTGGATTGATAATTGGTTATGTAAATATGATGTTTTAAAAAAAAAAACACAAACAAACAAATAAATGGTATAAAAAGAATGCTACCAAAAACAAGAGCATCCTGATCCACCAAGGAAGCATGATGGTGCCCTGAAACAGGGAGTTTCCTGTGAGACCGTTGTTTTGAACCCTTGTTGGGAACCTCCAAACCCCGAGGTTTCAAGCAGAAAGCGAACATGGGTGGTTTTTCAGGAGGAGAAACCTTCTCCCTATAACTAATAGAATAGGCATAATTTCCATGAGCAACATTACGATCCCACTCCTTCAGTTGATGTTGATACCTCTCCCAAAGAGGCGGCTGAAACAAATCAGTGACAGAACTCAATCACATCAGTTAGTAACAAATAGAGCAGTGAATATGCAAGACAGAGGATGGAAACATAGCAAGAGCAATAGTGAGTTTTGCAATTATGTCCAAACCAAGACTAACATAATGGGATATTATCCAGATGCATACCTGAAGCTCTTTAATAATCCAGTTGCACAATGACTAAATTTATATATGTCCCAGGAGACAAATTAGTGGCAAACACTATTTTCAGGTATCCTAAAAGATCAACTTGAAGCATGCATGAGAAGCACTACAATATTTACAGCACATCGCTGTGCATTAAAATATTGTGACATCACATTTTAAAACCTTTCACCAATTATTTGAAGATCTTTTTTATATCTATATATAATATATATAAACATATGTACACACATACATGAATCTACCAAATTATGTGTGTTTCTGACTTTATGCTATAACATAAGAGGATAAATGACATTAATTTTCAAAATACCTGCAAATGTCTTATTAAAGGCATGCCCATTTTCTCCCTTTTCTTTGTCCAGTGTTCATATACAACTTTAGCAGCACTTCCAGACCCCATTCCAATCAAAATCTCTTTAATTTCATCATCTGTGAAATCGTCCCGAAGCTGAGAGTAAGAAACTTTCTCAAACATGTCTATCGCCTTTTCAAAGAACTCCTCAGATATTTCTTCAGGTTTGTTAGCACGACAATTATGTGTCATCAACCACTTCTCATCATCACTATCCATGTCATATAGGATATGTGAAGGATCCATAGCCATCTCAACATCAGTTTGAACCTGTCGAAAATACTTCACAGGATTTCGAACAAAAGGGACGTTAGTTCCACAATCATCACTATCCTCAACCAGTCGCACTCCAGGGATGGGGATATTCTTCACAGAAGCAGCATGGATATTCCGATCATAACACTCCTCGTGCATCTCCTTGAAAAGCATCCACTGGCTTCGATCAGGGAACTCCAGTACCCAGTCCTTTCCTCCTTTCCACATCATAGCATGTGAGTAGCGATTAGTTGACCCTGGCTGTAGGATATGTTTAACCTTATAGGAATATTTTGTAACCCCAGAAAGTTTAACAGCCAGCCTCCATTCATTATGATCAGCAGCTTCCAACATAATATCAGCCCCATACTCTCTCCATCCTTTATTCCCATGGGTGATGAGAACATTTGCAACACAAGTTAGAAACTCAACATTTTTCTGGTTATTCCCAGAACCATCGGATATTTTCCTCAGGCTAGCTCTCCTAATTCGTTTACAAGGTAGAGATCTTGAGCTTGGTGTTTTTGGCCTTTCACTAAGGTCACAACCTGCAAATGGCAATGTGTATTGGACCTGTGTGCGTGGCTTCTTTGGTCCATTACCAAATCCATTAGGCGTGAAATTTGACTTCCCGTCTGGCCATACTGCAGAGTGATGTCCAAGAGGAGAAGAAATTGAGCTGCTTCCACCCTGTTGCCATGAGTTTCTGGAGCCAATGGGGCTGGCTTTATGAACAAAGTCATCTTGTACATTCCAAATCATATCAGATGTCTGTCTTGTTAAAGAGTTTTTTCCATCAGAAGGCATTTCAACTTTTTCTGAAGAGGGAATTTCAGTTATCATGCCACCAGATGCGGAATCATTCCTGAGATTGGAGGTTTGAGATATGATGGATGTAGGAGCAGATACAACAATATTTTGGTGTGCTTCATTCATCGGCACACACTCATATGATTGAGAAGGATCTCTGTCCTGGATTTTCTCAGAGGAAATATTGTTATCAGTAGCACTGCTTGACAAGACAACATTTACGCCCAAATCTTGTTGACAACTTAACAAACAACTAGAAGCAGGAGGTTCAATGTCCAGCTTACAAACTTCAAAGTCACTGGTGCCATCTTGAAGAGCACCAGAGCTGGGCCCAAATTGAGCGTATTCTGCATCTGGTTGACCACCATGGTCTGAGCACTCTGGAGAAGACAGTGCATCCTGATGTTGGAGGTTGACCCACGCAAAACTATGTTCCATGAGTAACTGAAGATGCAGAGAGAGAAAGAAAGTTGGGGCAGCAGAGAAGGAGAGAGCGAAGCGAGGAACTTTTCCAGCCTTCGCAGCCAGACTAAAAGCAGGTTGACTTATCCTGGTATTGCAAGTTTCTCGAGAAACAACACTCATAGGCAAAAGGCCATGCATACTTTTCTTCATGAGAACCTGAGAAGTAAAGAGAATCATTATTGTCTTTAAGTTTCCAGCTTCTAATCTCTAGCCATGTCTTTAGCAATAAAATGAAAGGTTCCTCCACAACCAAAAAAAAAATTGTTGGAATGTCTCGGAAAGTTCAAATTCAATGAAACTAAAAAAATATAATGTCAAAAAATAACATATACCTTCCCAAAATGAAAAGGTATTCATGCCTGAATCACACAAAGGTTAGATAAAGTCACAAAATGACTGAAGGAAATACAGAATTATGCCACAAAGATAATAGTGGAGTTATAGTGATATTTCATTACTTCCGGAACACCCAAGGGAAATGAGTTCCTAATTTGGTAAATAAAATATTAATTATACTTACGGCATAAAAGAGGCAAAAAATCATTCATTTATGGAAGACCATCAAGTTAAAACTTGGAAAAACAAATTTCTTAGAAAAGTGAGGGCATACCATATTCGAAGAGAGTTTTAAACCAACACGAGGCTTGCGTAGCTGAAAACTCCCACATTGAAGTTCCTTTATGTTGTCATAAGTGCACTCTGAGACAGGTAGTTTTTTAATGAGAAGACAATGTTGCAGAATATTGGAATCCAGGTACAGCCTTTTCGAACTTTTCAAACTGGAGAAACTGTAAAATGCAAATATATGTTGCTTCCTTGGATCTTGAGAACTAGAAAGTTGGAATCTCATTGAGGTCACAGGTAATTTCAAGTCACCATCCCACTGCTCATCAGATTGACTGAAAGCAGTAAATATTTGGAAGACGAAGGCCAAAGCCTGCTTCAAACAGCCTTTAAATAAGAGTAATCTCAAGCCAAAATTAGTATCAATCATAAGGATTTCCAGGATAACAGCTGGAGAGGTAGTCATCACCACTCCATGCTGAAGCATAAACATGTCATGAAGCAGCCAGAAAATCCCTATTTCGTATGAAAACTCCAGAGGAGTAAACACAGGCAGGCATATCTGGAATCTGAATACTGCAGCCTCCTGCAACGTACAATTTAGTAGTAATCTGCCTGAATCATCAACTGACCGCAGTTTCTTGTCAGTGTCCGAACCACAATGGCAAAACTTACCCCTCTTTGTAACTGGCGAGCTAGCAATAACTGGTGACAGAAGTGTAACAGTCTGTTGCACACTTCCACATTCTTTGACATCTCTTGACAGTGAACTACCCCATTCTCTTGTCATACGAAATCTCTTCCTGACATAAACAGCATGTGAGTATTGTTCAGGGGTGGAGGTAATTCCCTGCCGAAAGTTATTACCCGTTCCCCAAGAAAGCAAACTTTCTGCTGATGCAGATTCACAATCTAGATTATTTATAGCTACTTTTGAGTCAACTGCATCACTATTCGAGTTCTCAGTTTTCTCAGAAGGTAATGAAGCGGGCAAGAGCAGTTGTGTTTCTGAAGTCCTCTGCCTCTTCAAAGATATAGGCATTGCTTTGACACGTTGAGATTGACTAGCCAACCATGACGCAATGGGTTCTGAATCAAGAGGGTCCCCCAAGATGCTTTCACCATCTGCAGATGGAACTGTTTGTCCTCTATGTAAATCTTTATCCCTTCTAGCTCGTTTTCTAGATTTTTGTTTGTCAGGTACCTCGCTAGGTAGAAGTAAGAGTTTGAATTTCTCTTCCTGAAGATTAACCCATTCCTCTTCTCGGTCATCATATTTTATGTGATGATGCTTAGTTTCTGAGTTGTAATCATTCACAAGCCCATAATACCAACTCTCATCCAACGGCCAAAAGATTTTGATTCTCCGGTTGAAAACCCAGAGTGGATCCAAGTTCTGGGCAACTATTTCATAAAAATGACGGCGTTTCCGGGACACGCCTTTGCCTTTATTCTCTCTCCGGGGTCTCAGTGTTCTGCTGTTATCATCAGCAGACAGAGAATGCCGAGTAAAAGAGTCCTGAGGAGAAGAGACTGGAAAAGATGATCCTTCAATCTTCTGAGATAAAGAGGAATTCTTTTTTGTTGAAAAACCAGTACAATTTGGATCAAATCGAGACGACAGCATCCTTGCTGCATTCTGCTCAAGGTTCTCCTCGTCCTCGTCCTCATCCTCATCCTCATCATCTACAAAATCAATAAAGAGCCTGTCTGATGAACTACCCACAGAAGGATCAGATTTCTTAGTTGAGGCATCATCACCTTCTCTGCCAACTACCAAATCCTTCTTCTTCCGACTGTTAGTCTGCAGTTTTTTATGCACCTTACCTGCATTATTTACAACACGATTATTCACTTTCACTACATGATGGGCTGATCCTGACTGCTCATTCCTGCTCTCCTTAACCTCATCGGCTTCCACCTTCCGTTTAAGTTTCACATTTGAACCATTGGATTTAATGGGGGATTTTGTATCAGACTTTTGTTTCAGTTTTGAATTTGGACCATTGACTTTTTGTGTGGATTTGATATTTGAAACAGGATCATCACCTGAGGAAAGTGTAACTTCCCGATCAATTCGGTTGTTGGGACCCACCCCGTCATCACATTTAGGGCATTCATCTTTAAATGCTCCTGCAGAATCTTCAGAATTGGGAAGTCTAGTTGGCTCAGACACTTGATCACTTTCCACTTTTTTCCTCCCAACCGATCCTCTAGGACGCCTGGGGATATTAAAAGAACTAACATTATTGCCCAATGCTAACGAGATGCTATGCAACCC
Organism: Pogostemon cablin; assembly: GCA_023678885.1. Lineage (NCBI taxonomy): Eukaryota > Viridiplantae > Streptophyta > Magnoliopsida > Lamiales > Lamiaceae > Pogostemon > Pogostemon cablin. The sequence goes on along the minus strand of CM042955.1, from coordinate 10,137,032 downwards.
CTCACCCCTGTCGCTCGATTTTCGTCTAGAACCCAGCTCCGACTTCACCCCATTTACATTCTCCTTCCTACTTTTCTTAGTATCATTTCCAAAACAACTCAATGGAACCTCCTTTTTATTCTTTCTCTTTTTCTTCTTGACATCTTCCACACCATTTTCATCAGAAACTTTGTTCTTACTGTTTATCACTTCAGAAAACTTAGAATCATAAAGGCTCTTTAGATCCAAAGAACGGTTTCTCTTAGGAATTTCAACGCCACCAGACTTCTTTGTGCTATTTTCCATCAACATTCACTCAATTCAATCAAATCACAACAAACCCCCGGGTGTTCATGTCCCACTCAGATCTGCCAACACAAATTTCACCCAAAAAAGGACAAATAACCAATAACAAAGCGCATCAAATTCTCCTCAATTATACCCAAAGGCGACTCATTTCTAAAATAACGCCTATTTGATAACAACAAGAAGAAGAAAACGAAAACAAACGCTACAAAATACATTAGATTAGACATGCAAGTATGTATTCCGGCAATATTCACGCCTAAAGAGTACCTGTGATCAGAATTACGGCGACCACGTCACTGGAGAACTGGAGATTGAGCATGAGAGGAGTTCTAATTCAGAGAAATTTGGGTAAAGGAATAAGAGAAAAATCAGCTTTGATTTGAAGGCTTTGATTTGAAGCCCTAATTTGATTCACTGCTTTTCTTTTTTTTTTTAATTTTATTTTAAAAACCTTATACCAATTTTTTCCATTTCCCCCTTTTCTTTTTTCTAGAGAGAGAAAGAGAAATGCTAGGGTTTCTGTTAGGGGTCAAAATAAATGAGTAAAAGGGATTTTCAAGAATTTCCGAGCGAAAAATTGTCAATTTAAAGCAATATATCTTAGCCCACGTGTGACAATATCGACCGTCGATTTTCTTTTCTGACGGTGGGGATTTGAAGGTACTCCATTTGTGGGAACAAGCGGAGATTAAATAGACAACAAGTCCTTCCATTTGAATCCAACGATCCAAAATCAATTGGGTAACGTGTGGCCAGATTTGAGAACTTGTTCGACTGTTAAACGCTAGAAAATGCTGAGGTGTTTCCAATGGAAAAAAAGGGTTAAAATTAATTTTACCTTTTCTGTGAGATTGATTGGCCCCGAAATGTGGAGTAATTGCGGGACTGCCATTGTACTTTCAAACTTCAGGATATTCGTGACGCGCCAATTCGATGCATAGCGCAATGCGACGTGAGTAGGTAGCAATACCAACTCGCTCTCTCATGGTGACACGTGTAATGTCGGTTGAACCAAAGAATCGCAAGTGGAACACGACTATGGAGAGAGTGGGCCTCACGCGGTGGACTGATGCTCTAGATGTTGTGACGTATGGGTATTTTTTTTGTTTTTTAATTGTCAATTACTCTTCACATTCATTGCAAAATTATTCATTTTTGATAATATTTAAAAATTTTGTTTACACCATGCTTTTTTAGTATAAAAAATGAGAGTAAAAAAGGTAAAAGTAAAACATACCTACATGTAAAATATAATTATCCCTATTCCATAATTAGGGTGTTAATTCTTAGTATGTAGTTTCGAATAGGGCCTGTTAAGTTAATATCGAATTCAAACTCGTCAATTTTAAAATCTTGTTATTTCAGTTATATTCATTTTTGTTTATGTCTTTATTAGAGCGTTATTTCTTAAGCTAAATATCTTGAGTTTAGACTCAACAACTAACATTTTATTCACAAACATTCATAAAGAACTCCTACTAAATGAACATAATATAATATTTTTCTCAAAAAATAATATTGGGGTTAAAAATTAAATTAACCAAGTCCAGCCCAACCAAATAACGCCTGACATCCTTCTTAAATCAACACACAAAAATAAGCTGTTATTCATAAGAGAATATGCTAAGAAAAAATCTTGGAGTTATACGAATCAGCATAATTCTTAACTGTATACAAAATAGGAATATTAATTAAAAATTCGTGTGATCTTTGAGGTTGTTGGATATTGACCACTACTAATTCTACTGACTTTAAATTTGAACGACGACATACACTATATAAAATGGGGCAAGTCTCAAGATTCTTTTAAAAAGAAAAAGCATCTTATCAAGAAAAAAATAATGTCATCTGTTACTCTATCTCAAGAACAAGACTTCACCAATAAAACGAAGTCCAATTCAAAATAAAGAAAATCATTCGCTGGAAATTGAAAGGCATGTTTCTATGTTTAGACAAACATTTGTAATAACTAGTTAAATTATATTTTTGGCTATAGAGATATCATGCAAGCATTTCATAGGTTCAATTCAAAAGCAAAAGAACTTAGATCAACAAAACCAAAATGAGAGATTCATCTCTGACAAAGATATAGTATATGAAAGTAAGATGGACCTGTCTTTTTGATGAAATACTACGAAAAACTTTGAGCAAATACACGAAAAACTAATAAACCAAATGGATCACTTTTAATCTGGAATCTCAACTTAACCAATATTGGATGCCTTGTTTAGGATAACACCTTCGTATTTCACCTGGAACCACTTCATTGCATCCTCCTTGGTGACTCTATGTTGGATACCAACACGAGACTTGCACCTACGGCGGCGACCAACACGGTAGCCAGGGCGTTCCAAGACAACGTAGAAGTCCATACCATAAATACCCGTGGAAGGGTCGTACCTAAAAAGGTTATGAAGTACATTATTACAAACATTGTGCTTCACAGCGTCATAGAGATTACTTTCAAAGAAAGATAAGTTAAAGAAAGCAAATAATTGAGTGTACGACCAAGTTCTGTTATGTAAATCAATGACAAACTTGCCAGAATCACCAAGTTCTGTTTTGTAAATCAATGACAAACTTGCCAGAATCACATACTAACATATGAGTAAATCAATGGAATAAACGTAGACTATATATGAATTTGGACATGAGAAAATTAGAAAAAAAATCAAATGGATCCAGGGTATGGGATGAGCTTACTTAATTCCGAGATCAATGTGCTCCTGAATCCCAAAACCAAAACATCCAGTCTCACTGAAGTTTCGCCTTAACAGTTCATATTCCTTGACCTTCAAGCCACTCTCAAGGAGTTGCATTGCCTTATCACCTCTGACCGTGACATAGCATGCAATCTTCTCATTACGTCTGATCCCAAATGACCGCACAGTGTATCTTGCTGAAAACATAAGAGAAAAATACATTTAAAATCCAAAATTACCTAAAAAATAACTAAAAAGTTAGATGCGATGAGAGAAAGTCCTTCAAATAGCAAAACTAACAACTTTGTCGATTAATGTCAATTTAACGAAACAACATAACTTAAGAGAGAAATTAAACGCAAAATTATTCAGACATAAAACTTGTGTTACTCTCAAAAATTGCCGCCAGAAACCCAAGAAATAAAGATAAAGAACAAACAAACACGCACTAAAACTCTACTAATAAACAGCATTCAAAGTACTTACTTGACATACAAAGAAAATTTTTCATGTATGTCTGGATCTAAAAATAATGGACTCGCCGAAAGCATCAGAGACAACCAAGGCAAATCAACTTCTAAGTGCAGATTCCATGGAGTAAATGGAAAACAGAATGCAGTTGCACAGAAGAATATATTTTAGCAGTCCTTTGAATCTGAAGAAAGAGTATATCTTTACAACACACTTACATAATAAAGTTTTAATAGGACATGACTAAATATTAATTTTTATCAGAAACATAAATTCTTTAAAGTAGCATAAGCTTAAAAGTAAAGGTATATATATAACATTACATCAAACGACCAAGCATGAACTTAAAGAAGTTGCTAAATGATACTCTCGAAGATCAAAAGGGTAAAATTATGTTTAAACACAAAGACATACATCTTCAGTCTACATTCTCCCATACCGGACATTATCATACTTTTAACTACTGAAAATTATTTGATTACAAAATAAGCATATTTGTATAGATTTACCCTTGGAGAAAACAGGGGTTTGGCCACTGAGTTGCTCCAAAACCTAGAGAAAATGAAAACAACGGATAGAAGAAATTAAGTTCGCAGGTAAAAAAATTCACAGAGAGAGATGGAATGCAATGGTGATGACGCGTTGTACCTTAGCAGCTCTCGTGAGACGATCTCCACTTTCTCCGACAGAGATGTTGAGAACGAGCTTCTGCACTTTAATCTCTCTCATTGGATTCGACAATTTCTTTTCTGAAGCCTAAAAATATAAAAATGTAACCAAAATCAGATAAACCATTCGGATTTCTGTAACAAGAAAAAGTAAACACACGCTATCATGCGCTGGTATAGAAATACAATGAGCGGCACAAACCATGGCGATACGGTGGTTGACGGTGGAGGAGCAGCGGCAGGAGGGCTTGTGGAAGAACAAGCTGCAAACCCTAATATGGAGTGAAGTGGAAGAGGAAGTGGGCTAGGGCTTTCTTATGTGTTGTTTTAAAATTCTAATGAAATAAATTGGTTCGTCCCAATGAGTCCACCCAACTAGCCAATACATTCCCAGGCCCATAAAAGATTATGAATGGCCCAATAGAAGAAAAATGAATCCACCTAAATATTATATTATGGTTTGACGGTGTCAGACGTTTATTTGGTTTTTCGTATCACTTGAAAATGAAAACCTATAATTTTGTCCCATTAGAAAGTTTAACCATGAATAACAGACTTGAAAAAAAAAAGAAGAAAGAAATATTAGCACAACTAATTGCATACGGAGTAAAATATAAATGTGCAAACGCTTGTGATGGCAGATAGAATATTTCCAATTTGCAGAAGATCATTTTTGCATATAGATTATAGATAAACAATATACATATACAGCAACTGATTCCAATTTAATCTTCTCCATTGAATTTCATCACTCTCTCGCAGATCTAGGGTTTCCCAAATTTCGTTCATTTTTTCTCTGATTTCAGGGTTTAAGATCCGGTTTAAATTACCGAAAATCACCTTTGCCGATTTCGAATTTTCTTAATTCATCATGGTTGGTTAGTTATTTTGCAAGCTTTTACGCCATTGAGGGTTGAGAATTTTATCAGAAAAATGTCGGTGAAGAGTGGGAATGCTTCAATTAGGGATCGGACTCAGGAGTTTCAAGGGATAGCGGACAGGGTAAGGAAATCAGTTTCTTCGCAAAATGGGCCGAGTAGCAGCGGATCCAAGCGGGAGGAGCCGCCACGGTCAGCGGTGGCGATGCAATCCGAATTCAATCGAAGGGCGTCGAAAATCGGATTCGGGATCCATCAGACGTCGCAGAAGCTAGCTAAGCTGGCTAAACGTGAGTAATTATGAAATTACTTTAAATTTTATTAGTGGTTTGTATGGTGTTGAGTTCTTCGAGTATTGGACTTTTTTGGCATGTTTATTGAGCTGATCAGGGCATTAAGTTTATTCAATTTGAGTAATCTGATGCACATTGATTGTATGCATCTGAACAGTTTTCTTAGTATTTAATATTGTGTTTCTGGTAGATGACAGTATCGGGCATGTTAAACATGGTTTGGGTCGCTGCAGATTCTAGCAGCCCCCAATTTGATTTTGGTTGTGTTTTTTTTTTGTTCCATCTGTTTAATTGTTCTGGTGATTTGTTAAAAAATTGCTTACGGACTCCCATTTTAATTGTTGATGCAAGGGTTATGCAGGTTGTGTTACTTGAGTTAAAAAGGTTTCTTTGCTCTTACATAGTTAAATCAACTGAAGATCGACAACCCATTTAAATGAGAGGACTTGTCTTGACTGAATTCTATTGTGATAAATTTAATCTTTTTCCCCTTGAGGATTCTTTTGTTCTTGTGGATAAAGATTAGGCCTTAGGACTGTAAGCTTGAAGGATTGATCTGTTTCCAACAGAATATTGATGAGCAAGTTACATATTTGTTCTTTGTATATATGCTTTACATTGGTAGACTGGCCTAGTCAAATTAATGCGATGCTTTCTATTGCAGTGGCAAAGAGGTCATCTGTCTTTGACGACCCTACCATGGAAATTCAGGAGCTCACTGCAGTTATCAAGCAAGATATAACGGCTCTAAATTCTGCTGTGGGTGACCTACAGTATATCTGCAATTCACGTAATCAGAATATCTCTAGTGACACCACTACACATTCTACTACGATTGTTGACGACTTGAAGAATCGTTTGATGAGCACCACAAAAGAGTTCAAGGATGTTTTAACCATGCGAACAGAGGTGAACCTAACTTGCAATACTTTTCTAGCGTGTTCCTCCTTTTTCTTTTGATGCAGGCGAACTCTAACTTTTCTTAAATAGCCAATAAGCTAATCTTCGTTTTTCAACAGAATCTAAAGGTTCACGACAGCAGAAGACAGTTGTTTTCTTCTTCTGCTTCTAAGAACCCTTCAAATCCTTTTGTTCGCCACCGTCCTTTGGCTGCAAAGTCGTCCACCAGCAATTCTGCTGCCCCACCTCTTCCCTGGTCTAATGGGGAGCAGACTTCATCTGCGTTAGTCTCCAAGTAAGTGTGTGTACAGATACATCCAGTCAGTTGCTTTCTCTGCACCTTTTGTTTTGAATGAATATCTGATACTTATCTATCAGTATCTTTCCTGCTCTCTGAAGTTAATAGTGTTGGTTATATGTTCATGTTTCTGTTGCAAGAGAGAGAGAGTTGACTGATAGATTTTGTCTGAGCTACTTGAAATTTGGTCTAGCATTTTATTTTAAAATACTTGTAAGAAATGGCTTGAATTTCACCAAGTTACCCAGATTTAAACAAATTCATTTTCTCCCACTGCTTAATTTTTTGTAACTTCTCTAACAGGAATCAGGTGGATGGAGAGTCTCAGCCTTTGCTGCAGCAACAAAATCAACAACAGCAAATGGTTCCACTGCCGGATAGCTACATGCAGAGTAGAGCCGAAGCTCTTCAAAATGTGGAGTCAACTATACATGAGCTGAGCAATATCTTCAATCAGTTGGCTACCTTGGTTTCTCAGCAAGGAGAGATTGCTATCCGGTAGCTATTAACTGGAAAAACATCCATCTAATTTTTTTAAAGCATTTCACATTTTCTGAAATAGACTTCTGTGTTGATAGGATTGATGAGAACATGGAGGACACGCTGGCGAACGTGGAGGGAGCTCAAGGGGCTCTGCTCAAGTATCTTAATAGCATCTCATCAAATCGGTGGCTGATGATCAAGATATTCTTTGTGTTGATTTTCTTTCTAATGATATTCCTATTCTTTGTGGCCTAGTTAGAATCATTGGACACTCATCATACAAGAAGAAAACCCCATCTGGCAGTTTAAACATGATCAAATCCTTGTTATAATTTTCCATAATACTTTTTGTAGCATATTCTCTCTCTTGTATATTTCTCACTCAAATTTTCAGGGTTTCACTATCATGTGTATTGGCTTACATCAAAGAAACCTTTAAAGACAAGTTGTTACATTAATGGCAAATACTATGTTCATGAGCTTCTTGTGTGTGAATTCATATTATAGGGTGGGAGTTGGAAGACAATAATCAACTTATGATAGTACCAGATCTATCATGATGATATACAGAATGACATGTCAGTAGGAAATAAAAAATAAAAAATCTCTCTTAATTTAGGCGTCAAACCTTTTATTAAAAAAAAATTTTAAAAAAAACGACGACCTTATTAAATTGTTAAGTAACTAAATTATATGTGGTTGATAAATCTTGACTGTAGTAGCATAAATAAATTGGGCACACTTTGTTAAACCTTGCCTAGTAGTAGTATAAATAAATAAATTGGGCAACACTCACATAAAGATTATTACTTTACACTGTCATAATTAATTATTATGTTATCACTTCTCTTAAATATATCTTTATCACTTTTTATTTATATTACTATAAATTAATAAAAAAATAAAATTTTCCCACAAAATTGTCAAATAAATTTGATTAAGTACTCCATGATTTGGTAGGATTACGTAGCGAAAAGAAATTCAAATACCCCACCCTACTAGTAAAGTACTGTTAAATACACGCATTATAATTGTTGTTTGTTGGGTTCGAATAAAGAAATAACGTAAACTACAAGGACGAAACTGCAAATGAAGAACTAGTATATATATTTTCTGGTTTTCTCTCCGACGCTATCTGAACCACAAGACCAAGGGTAGTCTGTCGTCGTTTCGCCGCAACCCTCCATCTTCTGTACATGTAACAATAAATTATACGGTACACACAGTACACACACATACCACAAACAGAAGATACGTACGCCCTTACCCAAACCCTAGGGCGCCTCACGTTCTCTTATCTTTTTGAAATCCTACATTTCTTTCAATCGAACTCGGCGAGTTCTTGGATTTAAGGAAGATACGTATCGGAAGATTTAATCTGGAAATTAGGTTGATTAATTATTCAAGATAATTCACTTGCAGTTTTGAGATTTTTGATTTTGCAATCTAATCAGTTGCTTGTTTATTTTTCTTGGTATTTATTCATCGTAGCTTGCGAACTGTGATTGTTAATTATTTTCTGGGAATCTCGTAAACCAATCGGTAATTGTCATATCCGAGCTTGAAATTTGGTTTGGATTCCAATATTGCCCCCGTATTTTTCTAGGGTTTTTGATTTACGGACAATAGAAAATGGTCGGAGGTGGGAACAGGAGAGATGAGGGATCATTTACCGTAAGCAACACCAACGTTTTTGCTGCTCTTGACTCGTTGAGGAAGAAGAAGAAATCTGACAAAGATAAGGGTTCTTCAAAGGGAAGTAGGAGCTCCTCAAAAACCTCTGCTACTGGTAAATCAAAGGGAGCTGAGGAGGAAAAGCCGGTGTATTGGGCTCCAGCACCTTTAACTGTGAAGTCATGGGCCGATGTTGACGATGAGGATGATGATGATTACTATGCCACCACTGCTCCTCCCCAGGCAATATGGGCCAGTTCTGGTTTGAATAGAGCTCAAGAAACCGAGAAATCTGATCCCGTGGAGGTATAAGGAATGGGAATTATGGTACATCTCGTGGTTGTTTTGATGTGGATGCGTTTACTAATTTCTTGCTTGTGACTGTTCAGTGTTGGCAGTCTAATCTGGTCTTTATTAACAAGTTTGATTGGTTTATTTACTAAATAGCTCTGCCTTTCGGAACACTGACTCTTTTTTTTGAAGAATTTGGACATTTTGACCACATATATGATTCTTATATATCTGATAATTTGTCTAAGTTCTGTTGATCCTTTTCTTTTTGTGCTGCAACTGTCATTTTAGCCTAAATCGAAAGCTGTTGTTCGGGTGTCAAAGTTGCATTTGTTCTTGGTACTGGAAAATTGACCAATCATTATGACTGTAGACTTAATTTGTTATATTCTGCCTTGATGATCTGTTATATTTCTTAATGTCTAGCTATTAGCTGTCATCCACAATCACTAGATTGAATTCTTTCTTGTTTCAAAAGACACTGATTTATTTTAAAGACTCTGCATCAGCGGCTTGGAGCTGTTGTGAAGATCTTTTACGTGGCTTTGGTTGAATTTGTTTCTCAGCGTGTTGAAATTTAAACTTTCTCTTCTGTTCCTTTTAAGTACGTTTTAATTTTTCCAACTCTAGAGCAGCTTTTATTTTTTACAATTACTATATTGTTACAGGTTGATGATCCTCATAGTAGTCGTGCCTTCATTATATGCTGACTAAAATTGATTTCCAATTTATGCCTATCTGTGCTTCTTTCTTAGAGGGCCGTGCTGTTACTATACCTTGATAAACGGGTGACTTGTTTGTAGACTGCATTATTAAACAATTGCTCGTGAACTCGTCTTTGCAGTACAGAAAGTTTCAATTATTCTGGTGAATAAAAAAAGAATTATTTTTGGATACTCTGTTTAATATTTATTCAAAATAGAGCTACAAGATGTGCCCTATCAACTCATGAGTTTTGTTTAACATCTTTGTAATGTAAAAGGTATAACCCCAGAACTACGCCCACCCACCCAAAAGAAAGAATTAAAGAACCAAAAGAGCAGCTTCTAGAAAGTTCCCTTACAATTTTAAAGAATTTGCTGTTTGTCTTGGACTCTGTTCTGCTGTCTCTTCTATTTTGTGTGTGTGTGGGTGAGAGAGAGAGAGAGAGAGAGGGAGAGAGAGTGAGTGTGAGTGATTGAAAATTATATTGATCAGATAATTGAGTTGTTAATGTTGAAGATAAGTTTAAATTTTCTCTCATGTATTTATGATTTTGGTAGGATCTTGATGCTATGGACAGTGGATACAATTTATAATAAAAAAGTTCTACAGCAATTTCTTGGAGGAATGGTCTTTTTCTATAAAACCATACAGGATTAAACCATAACACTGAGTGCATCTTTGTTCTGTATGCTCCTAAAGAATGCTGCTTTGGTAGCATAATGTGCCGAGATCTACCCTCCCACTATGAATTGTGATCATCTTGGCACTTCATGTTTGTGTGATTTGTGCGCATTATGTTACTTGCATCTTTTGAAATCCTTTATTCCCTTTTTCCTACCTCATAATATGTGATGTAATATCTGCAATTTGTACGTATCATATTACATTGTAACCAGTTACAATATTAATATTTTGATAGAATATGAGTGATGAGAGCTGCAGAGCATTTGGTGTGGAGATTATGCGTCCAAAATTTTTTGCAACAATGGCATCCTTTATTGATGTTTTACAGCTATGTAATTTATTTTGTTATGATTTTTTTAAGTCCTAGTTTAGAATTTTAATGGTTGTCCATCCAAATTGCAGGAAAGTGAGACTGAAGATGAGCTTCTTGATGAAGTTGATGATGATGTGGAAGAGGAGCTTGATCATGAAACAGAGGTCCAAGAGCATCCTGAGCCGATTGTGACAAAACCTGTGGAAGCTTCTCCAGCTCCTAAAGAGGCTGAAAGACAACTTTCCAAGAAGGAGAGAAAGAAAAAGGAGCTTGCTGACCTAGATGCGCTTTTAGCTGATCTTGGAGTAAACCCTAAAGAGAAAACTGAAGACCAGGCACCTTCTGGTAATTTATCTTCTTCTATCATGAATTTGGTCGTTTAATCTTTTTGACCTCTAGCATGATACCAATCTTATGTTGCTGTGTCTTCATTCTCTTTTCTGGTTTGTTTTTCAAAAAAGCAGACAGCTGGGTAATAGATTTCTTTATGAAAATAATGCAGTTTCAATTTAGTTTAGTTTCAAACATTGGTGTGGTCTAATTTGAAAATCAAGTGCAACTTATCATTACTGAAGTCTTAATTTTTTTCTATACCAGATATCAACAAGAACGGGAGGCAGGATGTAGAAAAGGAGGAAAATGCCCCTGCAGTATCTAAAAGCGCAAAGAAGAAGAAAAAGAAGGATAAGGCATCCAAGGAGGTACCCAATAGTTCAGATATTCCTTATGAACAAGAGGAGGCTGCTGGAACCGAGGAAGATGGTTCTGCAGTCGATGTGAAAGAGCGGCTTAAGAAAGTGGCTTCTGCTAAGAAAAAGAAATCTAACAAAGAAATGGATTCTGCGGCAAGAGCTGCTGCTTTGGAGGCTGCAGCCAGGAGTGCAAAGCTTGCTGCTGCTAAGAAGAAAGAGAAGAACCATTACAACCAACAGCCAATCCGGTAAGACTTAACTTTTTCCATCGAATGGGATGGGAATTCTGTGGTGGTTAATAAACTCCGAGCTCCTGCTAGTTTTCTCGTTATTGAAAAAAACATGTTTTATTTGCTACTGTTAGATCAGTTTGTATCATACATCTTGTCACTGTAACTATTGGTCTTTTCTTTTCTTTTTTTAAAATCTTGATTGGTGATTCTTTTCCCCCCATTTGTTTTAGTATTAATCTGCATGCTATGAGATCTTCAAATTTCTAACTCTCTCATGTGGTGGAAAAAATTTGGAATCTGGGGTAGTGGATTTTATAACTAAAAGTAATGCATAAATGCGGCAAGGGAATTTTTATTTTTGTAGGTTGATTTCAACTCTGTAAATTTCCTTTTCACTATTGAATTAAATCTGAATATGCGATTTCAATTTTCAAGAATTCTGATTAGAGATTTATAAAACCGATTTGACTTTCTATGGAAGTAAACAAAGAAATATACTTATTGGGGAACATGAGAAATTTTCAAGATTAATCTTAAGAAAATTCTGCTTCAATTGAATTTCTAATATTTGTTTTTATACAACGTAGATTTTGAATTGTAATTAAGAACTCCTAAACGAGTTTCCTTTTGAAAAAAATATTACAACTGTAGGATTTTCAAAAAATGTGAAGTTGAATTTGATTAAACAATATAATAAGATTGTATTTTATTTTAGTAGAAAACAAACTAATCACTAAGTTGAATTTTTGAAGTGCAGGTGAAAAATTTATGAAGGATGTAAAAATGAGTAAGTTGGAAAAGGAATTAAAGAGTCAATTTTATGAGGTCCGGTCCAGCTAGAGATGAGCCCATTAGGCCCAAGTTAATTGTAATATTAGATTGGGTTGATTTTGTAGTCCAAAGAATATGGTAGTCCTTTTGAAAAATATCTGAGAGTTTAGATGAAGATGGCATTACAAAAGTTGAAATTGAAACTACCAAAATCTCCAGGGGTCCTTGTAAGGGGGAACATAATTCTCTGTAGGAGGGAGAAGCCTAAAAGATGCCACTGTTTTTTCCAGAGATGATCCCATCTGTTACATAAACAAAACACAAAACAACTCTTTAAAATCCTCTCTCTACACATGATTTATAACCACAACTCTACTTAACACTTACTTTCTCCCATTGCTTGCTTAGAGTTGAAGCATTCAGAGTGTACAAGTAACCTGTCATCAATTATTATTTAACATAAAGACACAAATACAGATTTGGTTAGCATGGAATCTCACTCAAAATGGTGCTCTTGATGTGTTTATTTAAAAATGAACTCATGATAAGAATTACCATCACGTGTAGCCGTCGCAGCAACAAAATGGCGATAAAGGTTTGATTCTTGAGCCTGCATTATTCAGTATTAGATGATGATGGTGGTTTAAGTTGCCAGTTGACTTACTGAAGTAGGAGACTTACAGTTTTGGTTGGTGATTTGCGAATCAAATATTCGTAATACCAATATGGCTCACCATCAATCTTGTGGAACACATACAATGAGCTAGTGTGAGCAGAACTGGTTGCACTAGTAGTAAATGCAGTTCAATACTTGGCAACAACAGACTTACTATAGAAGAATGTGCATCGAGGACTGAACTTTCTTCCATTCGTTGACTAGAGGTGACCCGCTGTGACGAACACAAGGATGTAGTTATTGCCTGGTGCTTACTAGAAGAGAATAACAACTATTTACGGACTGTGCATTCAGGAGAGAACACAGGCATCAAACATGTTGGATTGACAAGCATATAAACTTGGTAGGTTGGTAAGTGACTGACCATCATAAAGAGAGCAAGCATGTGTTGGCATCTCAAATGTTATAAAGATATGATCAAAGTTCGGGTTATGATATCAGAATTGCAGAAAACTGCTCGTAGTCCAAAGTTCAACACTGGACAAACCAGCTCTTCACTGTATCTAAATAACTCATACTCCTTCCGTCAGCTTTCAAGGGTATCATTTTTCCATTTTGGGCGTCCACCCTCAAGGGTCTCATTTCCTTTTTTATACATATGGAACCCACACACACCCACTAATACAACTAAAAAATGGGATCCACACCTACACTAATACAACTACCCACTACACATTAAATAATAATACTCTTTAATTCACGTGCAAAAAGCAAATGTCACCCTTAAAGGTGGACGGAGGAAGTACTAGTTTTGAGTTGATATAAATTGCCCTGTTTTCAGAATGCATGAGTCATTGTGACCGATAGTAGCTGTGTTTAGTCATTCAGTTGATATGTTAACACATATAACTTCGACATTTAAAAAGTGTAAAGAATGCTTGAAGTTATTTATTGACAAGAGAGAGAGAGAGAGAGAGAGAGAGAGCAAAATACCAGAGCAGACTTGTCAGCTAGAACTGAATCAGCAACATCTTTCGCACTCCATGTACTTTTGTCGTTTGATTTCAAGAATAACGGGTTGGGGGGACCTATCTGAATCATGGAGTAAAACTATAAATTGCAAAAGTTATGTATTATTGTCCTACTATGGAAAAGATTTATATGATCAGATTACCGAAACTGAAATTATGAGGTTATCAATGAAATCGACCCTCTCAGACACAATGCGAAGGCGTGCATCAGCTGTTTGATGATGAAACAATGTCTGGGGTAAGTTCAAAGTCTTGAGTTTATAAACCAAAATCTCTTTAAAAGAAAGGGGGGGGAGGATTTCAATACAGACTCCACATAACTACTGATCTAATAACCTAGCAAATTTCCTTGATTAAGATGGGAGGCGAATCTCAGCAATAATGACTTCTCTGATTTTCATCTTAAAAATATGAATGTTACAACTTACGGGATAATGGTGCAGCTGATGAATACCGCTCTGGCTTTCTGGATTCCACCCTTCAAATATATGGAAAAGAGTGAGGTTCCTACAATTTAACGATAAACAAAAATGAAGTAGAGACACTTTGTATGAAGTAGAGACACTTTGTGTTGATTTTAGTAACTACAAGGAAAATAAACTTCACTTGACAAGGAATCATGCATGTCCACATTCTTTTACAACTCCAAAACTTCTCAAATATTTCCAACCAAATTGAATGATAATGAATTGGTAATAGCATTTTGGTTTGGATCAACCCAAATTTCAAGTGAAATGCAAAGTGCTCAAGTGAAGTCTTCCCGTACGTAAAATGTACTATACATCAACCAAGATCAAGCTCAAGCTCGACTAGAGACTATATCAATACAATAACAAATGCTAGACCACAACATGGATTCAGTTTACCAAACAAGAAACAACTCTAACAAGCTAGAATTTAGATATACACTTCAGCATCTAAATCAGATTCATCAGTCAAAACAAAAGAGTGGTTGGAATAACGTTTACCATTTGAAGACAAACTTATTGGAAGGCAATTCTGTTGGATACAGATATGAATAAGCATTTGTTTCGTCGACTTGTAACTCTGTCTTCACCTCCTCCTCAGCTCCACAGCCTGACATCCAATAAGAAACTTATCAAATAATATTCATCTTCAACAGCTCTTCAAGATAGATAAATAAAATATTTGAGTTCATCCCTACTTAATATCTAAACTTGTTAAACAATTCCCTGGAACAACAACATTATGAGCTCCTAAAATCTGGAATATTTTAGCAGTTTGCTCCTGTCGGTGATTTAGTTCCTCAACAGAAGTATACTACTGAATGACAATAGTCCAATCCAGTTCATCCATACATCCATCCCACAAATAGAGTACATAAAATTGCAGCCAATCCAAACCTTTTTTGTCTTCCCCTGAGTAACATAAGGAAATATATCTCAAGAACATATATGATTGAATTTCAAACATACACACACAGATAGTGTCAAAGTTCAAATTTGGGGGGGGGGGGGGGGGGGGGGGGGATTTTTTTCTCAAGAATTTACCTAAAGGGGGGAAAACTAGAGAGAGTGAAGAAGACAACCCCAAAAAGATAAAATCCCTCTTCAAAATTCCATTTCGTGAAATGGGTCTGGAAGAACCACTCAAACTGGCAACTGCATTCCGCAACTTCCCACGCATTTCAGTTCTTCTCTGGCTTGAAATGAACACGCTGTGAGCATCGTTCCTGCAAAGTAGCAAAAAAGCTAAAACACAGCAAAATGAAGGCAAAAGTATTAAAATTTGTCGAAATTCTCAGCTTAGAGAAAGCGATAAGGGTTACCCAAAGGTTGCAAGATTTGGATAATGGTGGGATTTTACTGTGGGAAGAGCTGTTGCCATTGGAGTCTATCTGCTTTTCTCATCCACTGTGATTTGTTAAAAGATAACTGAAAAACTGTATCTTTATGAAATTTATTTATTTTTATTCCACACTAAATATGGGATTTTGTGGGAAATTACTTCTTAAATGTGGGGTTCATTAAATACTATTAGTATGATTTCTCTCTAAATTAATAGTAGCAAAGTTTATTTACTCCTAGTTCCTTCTAGTAAGAATTGCAATATACTCCCTCCGTCCCAGGTAATGAGGGCCGGAGACCTTATGTTAACTATAAGGTCTCCGGCCCTCATTACCTGGGACGGAGGGAGTATACTCCAACGTTTTGGAATAAGTTTCACATTTACTTACTTTGAATGTTGTTTAAAATAAGTTAATTTTGTTTTATCAATTTTATTAACTTTGGGAATATTTTAGTATTTTTAAATAACAAACATTGGGGAATATTTTAGTATTTTTAAATAACAAATAAAGGGTATTAGGTAAGAGTGATAAATTTGAAATTAAATTAACTTTTAATGTTATTAATTAGATAAAATGTGTGTTTTCATTTTTTAAAGTGGAGTTTATTATGAAACGGTCCAACGGATAAATGAGGAAAGCGTGAAACCTGTCGTGAGATATGTGAGTATTAGTTATAAATTAACATAATTAATTTTTTTTTTTTTTTGCACGATAAGATAATGAATTTAAACAAAACAAACAAGCTCTACAATTAAGTAAATTTTTTTTTATTAAAAATCAAAATTCATCCAACATAATTAGTTTAGAATGTATGATCATTTCCAAGGCTACATCTTGTGTTTCTCATCTGTAAGTTTATCAAATTACAAAGATGCCTTGTCCAACATTTTGAATTAAACAAGATGAAATCAATCAAAAGTATGAAAACGAACAATATTTAGGTAACATGTATATATATGAATCAGTTCATATCCTGTACTCCAGAGTCATATATGTCTCCTGGTTTCCAGTTTTTAGGTATGTCATTAATTGGAACCATCCATTTCTCATCTCCATTTTCATCACTCAGTAGCATCCTCACCGAAAGCGGTCCTCTTGGCGCCGGGCTGGTTGTCCACACTGCTCCATAACTCCGATCCAGCAGTTTGCATTCATAACTGTTTGTCTGAAGTTACAATCAGAGGTCAGTTCATACAGAGCACAAAGAAACGGAAGAATTAATGCATGTTAAAAGGATATATACCTCACACAGTTGCACAGCAGTGAGGTCTTTTTTCCCTTGTTGATTCCAAATCACAAAGGCAAGGTAGTGAGGATTGTTGCTGTTTTCATCTATCTTGATACTAATATTTTTGTTGGAATAGCTGCATGCAACCCTGTGTATATATATATATTTGCATGAATAAGGTGGCCTATTATACTTTTTTTCTGAATTAGCATATATATATATACCTTCTGTACTCAATGTCTACTACTCCAAATGCTAGTAGAGATGCGGCTGCGTCGGCATTCTGAGCCATTTTGGCAAAAGCTCGTCGGCTCAGAATGAAGTCCGTGTCGTGACTGGAGCCGTGGTCTGTTATGACCACGGTCACGGCCTTGTCAGAACAGTACCTACTGTTAGTGCACCTCACCTAGATATATAATTAAACAATTCCTTATTAATATCTTGTTTTGATAATATATAGCGCGTAAAACGTTCTCTGGGACGGAGGGAGTATATATATTACCTGGTAGCATGCACCGCATCCTACTCCGTCTCGATAGAGATCTGATGCAGCAGACACGTCCCCACCGTTGATTGTTGCCCCAAACTTCCCATAGCCACATCTTCCACCTGCAATTAACATGCATTAATTAATTTCTAGATATGATCATTTTAACATATCATTGTTGTTGTATGCATGCAAGTATATACTCACTTTCTGTTCCATTATCATCAGAATTGGGGTAATGAGCCGCCCTGGAACGGATGAAGCAATCCCCACACGTGGCAGAGTTTACGATACCTTTCAAGAGGACCAAGGTTGCCAAGAAAAGTATCATAGCAAATAGTTAAGCAGATGAAAGGAAGGAAATTACAAGACAAGTTAATGTGCATGAAAGGCTCATCCTGAGCTGGTATTTATAGAGAAAAAAAAGACACTTATTCCACAGCTAACCTTTGGTGAACGGAATTTTGCTACACTTAAATTTTCATCTACAAATTAGTAAAAAGATTTTTTTTCTCACTGGAATGTCAAACCGTAGACCATTTGGCAGTGTGAATTTGGAATATTAGTATAAAAAGTAGAGTAAGGAAGTCAATTCAGACACTCCATGTGAAGTTTCTTTTTCTAGCTATGACATTTGCAATTCTTTCCGTAATCATTTCCAATGTACAGTCATGAGTTAACGACCATATCTTGTTTAATCTCATTCTAACCTTTTTTTTTTTATTATTCTTTTATTTATTTGAGTTGGTAATTAATTTAGTGGTAATGGGCGATATTATAACCAATTCTACTATTTAAAAAAAAAACTTAAAAGGAGCATTTGTTTAATTACTAATTAGATCAAAGTAGCTAAAATTTGATTGTTTGTCTCAGTTAAAATGAATGAATCGATTATACATATTTATAAGTTAAAGCTTTTAAATGGAATCATCGTTATTTTAGGTATTTAAACATTTACCAATTTAATCATTAAAAGAATTGCTAAATTTATATTGGTATAATAAAATTCTACCCACTATTTGTATTTTCTTGAATCTTTATCGTGGTTTGTGACACCCCACGTCCTGAAAACCTTGACAAGAAAGAAATGGAGAAAGGTAGATGCTATAATAGACTATAGGTGAGCCCAGATATTTCCAATTCTGAACATATCAATTCTTGAGAATGAAAGAAAACAAATAGTGGAATAGTGGTTAGGTATTTTTGCACTAGAAGAGAAGATGCAGCCACCTTTGCCCAAGAAAAAGAAATGTAATCTCCCATTCATATCACTTAATGAAACATTGTAGTATAACACAATCATAGTGTCAACTGTCAAACTTGGGGGCAGTATATTTATTTTTATTCAATTTTCCTCATTTCCTCAATTTTTGAAACGGAAGAAACAAATAAAATTTGGGGAAAAATTGGGTAGGTTAGGTAAAATAAAAATATAAATAAATAAATAATAAAAAATATAAATAAAAACAAAATCTGGAAGTAGTAAGAGGTGGGGAACTAGCTAAAAAAGGATCTATTTGTGGGTATATAAAAGTTGAGGTTCCAATATGAACCTTTATTGGAAGATGAGGGGCTAGTATGAACAAAAAATTAGTTTAGGGGCTTAGATGATCCGAGATGGAAAGGTCAGGGTCCTAGTTGATCATTTTCCCTATATATTTAAGAGAGACTCTCTTGTGAGACAGGTTATTTGTGAGACGGGTGTGAGACGGTCAACCCATCACTAAAGTATGTTTATTATGTAGATAAAGTATGCTTATTTGCCTTTAAAGTATGTCAATAATAAATCGTATTATAACACACTAAAATCATAATTAATACTTAATCCAGCCTACTTTAGAAAATATACTTTAACACTCATTAAATATACTTTATCAAAATAATAGACATACTCTAACATGTACTACAAACCGTCTCATGAAATTAACGTCTCACAAGAGAATTTGTCATATTTTTTCTTGGATCTTTAGACTAATTAAAAGTCTTTTCAATTGGCCAATACAGATTCAAGAATTGTCACAGAAAATTCCTGATTCTAAGCATCCCCTAAAAATCGAAGGATTTTAAGCAGTGTAACAAATGAAAATGAAGCAAAACACTCTATTATTAAACAAATCCATATAAAAAAGTGCTCGTCATAGCAAAACTTTATGAAAAAAAAGGACAACAGCTTAACTACCAAGTCTACAAAGTCGACGCTAAAAGGATCAAAATATATTTACAAAACTAGTCAGCCTAATTAATACTGCCTCCATCTCGGGCCCCTTGAATGGCCCGGTGGCTGCACACGCCCACCCCCGGCTGGCGGTTGGAGCCCGAGCCCGACGGGTGGCTGCTGTGTAACCACATGTTGATTGGTTTGTATATGACCTGGTAAATGAAGGCCATGAGCCACCGTAAATGGTGGCTGGTGTGGTGGTTGTGGGGCGTGTGGCCGCCACTCCGGTATGTCATCATCGTCGTCGTCATTCCAAGGTTCAATACCAAGAGTTCTATCATCTACTACACTGGTGGTGCTATTACTACTTTGCCCATATTTCTTGATAAGCTCTCGCACATCAACTGGGCTTCTTGTCTTTTTCACTGTGCTGGGTGGGATCCTAGACACAGAGGGGTTTAAGTTGCCGGAGAAGTTAAACTCCGGCAAGTCATCATCGTCTTTGGCAACAACACCGGGGCCAAAACCAGGGGGAATATCATCATCATCTTCATCAATTTGTGGAGTTGGGGTATTAGCATTAAGATTTGAAGTGTGTTGGACCCTCGTAGGGGTGGCAAATGGTTGCTTTTTGGAGGTGTGCTTGTGGTGTGAGGATGAATTAGGTGATACAGTATTGCTTATATGAGCTCTTCTCCATACAACTACACCAATTAGTCCGTTTTCAAAGGAACTAGTCGTCGTTTCTGGGTGTTCTTTAGGCATAAACTTGTTCAACATGTCAAACATCCTGGAATTTGGGGGGCACAGGTAGAGTTCTACGCCGGGAAGTGGCTCTGCATATCCCAACCTCTCATCCGTCGTATACAAATCAATAGCCTGAATCAGAGCATCGTTAGCTCAGGAAAAATTTGGCTGTTTTCGACAGAGAAAACAAGATAGAGAAAGAGAAGAGGGTGGTTACCTCAGAAAGATTAGAGCGTTGTTCATCATTTGCTTTGTCCATCAAAACGAAGTGGAGAATCTGCACACAAGAACATGTTAAATTGATTAATATTAATAAGCAAAAATGGCATTTAAAGATAAATTGCCAACCACCACATAACCAAACATAACATTCACATATTCAACGTGTAACATATTAGAATTCACCCTGTTTATTTGGGAACAAATTTGAATGGCATCTCAGTCGATAAAACAACTAACACGAATACATCAACTAAAACAAACTCTAATGCCAGAGCTAATTCCTCGTGTCATTTATCCTGTTGTTATATTCATGCAATCAACACTATTAAACAACATAAACAAAAAAGAGAGTTCATAAACCAAATTAATTTGCATCGTAGCAACACACAAAAAAACCAAAGCACGCTTTGATGGATAAACCACCTCTTGACATTCAATCAGTCTGCATTGCCAGACATTACTTAATTAATAATAGTTTACAGTTCTGTGTTGCTTTTTGACGATTAATCTGCTTAGAAAAACTCCTGCTTCTCACAATCTTCTATTTACTGAGTTTCTATGGAGGAATTTGTTATAATCCCCAACAAAGTCATGTGTCAAAAGATGACAATTAGAACTTGCAATAGTCGTGACAAATACTCATTAAAGCCCGTTATATTTTTCTTTTCAATTTTCATATTTTTAATTGACATGATTATCCACGAGGAATTTTGAAATAAGTTTGCTGTAGAAAAACATTCACATAACCAAATCGATCTTTTGGTATACTTCTCATCACTACTGCTAGAATACAACCAAGCTAATACTAGACAATGATTAACGTCATTAACTGTGGGCAGTGGGAGGCTATGTAGCCTTCTTTGAAGGCTAAAAGCTGATGCCCAGTAAGAGAGGTAAAGTTTAGTTACAAGGGTAAGGAGAAGGCCTTTATATACCATGACTGCACGGGTTCGAGACATGGGGAGATCTTGAAGAAATTTTCCAAAAGCATCAATTCTAACTCTGCCCTTGATCTCCAGAGAGAGAGGCCATTCCTTCGTGGATGTCTTCTCACCACTGTTAACATATCAGGGCATAAGCAATCAAGGAACAAAAAAAGAAACTTGACTAAAACACAAACACACATACTCAAGAAAAATTAATGGAGGAAGCTTAAACAGTAAGTTGTTAAGTACATGAAATGGAAACACATTTAGCATGCATTTTAAAACTACAAACATACTAACCTTCGAAACAGGCCACCAACATTGACTAAGGATGTCATACTTAGCTGAAGTATACCACCCCAGATGTAATCAGGCTTCGGTACGTCCCTAGGAAGGGCCATCTGTTTTGCAGGACTTCCACTTGGTTTTGTTATTACATCGGGTTTCTTGACAACAGAAGCCCTTTTGAATGAAGAATCTTTATGGGTATCTGAAGCTTGACTAGAAGTCCTAATGCTGCTTGCAACCATTGGGCTCACTCCTGGTGAAATAGATGATTTCACACCTGCATCTACTGGTAAATTCTCAAATGGAGGCTCATTGTTGAGGGACTCCATAAACTCGTCCAATGAAACAATTGGAGGAAGAAATTCTGCATCCTTCAATTCATCCACCATTATTCCTTGCATTAGATCTGTCCCGTCAGTTGGAATGATCAGGCTGCCAGAAAAATCCTGGCCTTCTGATTTTTCTTTATCTTTAAGACTTGGATTAGAAGGAGACAGAGATTCAACGTCCTTTTTTGGTTGAGCTCGTGTCAGAACAGAAGCCCCTCCAGAAACCTCTGCGCCAATGTCATCATTATGCTCTACTTCTACTTGAAACTCTCCCTTGTGTGTCTTCCTTACCAAACGTCTTATATCAACTTCTGTATCAGGCAAAACCTTCATCTGTGCCAACTCTTCAGCCTTGGCCACACGCCACTCTGATAACTCCTTGGAAGCGAGCTCTTCACCGGACATAGAGCACAACCTTTCAGGTGATATTTCACCAGACATGACTCTTTCTCTCAATTCCGGATTGTTACGATCTTTAAGATTGAAAATAAGAGACCTGCCTTTCTCTCTGTATTTTTTGTTTACATCACCAAATAGTTTAAACAGTTCCGCTTCAATTTGACAAGCCACGTCATCCGGGGTCAGAATTTTCATCTCTCCTCCGTAACCCTGAGTTTCCTCTTTTAGAGACTTGGGATCTTCAACATGCTGAACAACTCTCTCCTCCTCCATATGCACATCAAATTCAAATGCCCAAGAGAGCCCATTCCCCTGCAAAAGATCATCTTTACCAAAAAAATTATCGCCAAATGAAACATCTTCATCAGGCAAACTATACTGGAATCCCTGGAAAGCTTGTCCACCATTCGCCCTACTTCCATTAGCAGGTAATTCAGCAGGAAACACCTGACAATCATTGGTTTTATTAAGCGCAGTCAATTCATTTGACTGGAACACTTCCTCAGAACCAGAAACAGGAAGCTGACCTTCCCCAGTAGAATTAGAGATATTAGATGGCATTGAATCCATAGGCTGGTGAGTAATATGAGCATCATTCTGGTTTTTTGAAGTATTTGATGCATTGTCCTGGTTACGAGATGCTAAAGCTAGTGCTGCGGCAAGAGACTTCCTCATTTTGGACCTTATACCTTCTGATGACTCTGGACGAGACTTGGGTGCTGATTCAATTTGACCAGATTGCTTCTTTCCAGTCTGCCCCCTCTGTAAGCCAGATTTACTAGAGATGGAATCATTCCGCACCATTTTTTTGTTCGGCGACGGTTGGGCAGCCGAATAACCCAGTTTGGTTTGCACTTGTATAGTTTTCCTCTGAGGCGGTGGCGCCTGCAAAAAACCAAGAGAACTAACTTCGGATCTGACATGTGTAGGACGCTTGTTGGGCTGTGGAAAGTGCTGGGAAGTTGAATTGCTCGAGAGATTTTCCACCTCAGCCTTCCGTTTCACTGGAAAGGATGTATTTTCTCCTACAGGGCCCCGTTGATCATTCGAGACGTACACATGATGCGATTCAGGATTGCTCAACGCCTGGCCACCCATTTTCATAGGCATCCCTGATGTTGGCAAGTCCAGAGAATTAGAATCATGCTCCATCTGCACCACCTGCCTATTTGACAAATGGTACTGGGAAACTAAATTGTTGGACATTCAGCACCAACAATAAGAACACATGCAGAAAAAACAGCTTTATATTATATTGCTGATCTCCCTCCCGAAAAAAAAGGACCTGCACTCCAATAACAAGCATGTCAATTATACCAAATCGTGATGACCACATACAAAAAATCAGTATCAGTATTAAAATAAAGATGAGCCAACTAACATAAAAACGGCATGCATCAATCTGAATGAATTGACTCAATATAGGCGATTTAGAACCACGTGATCCACATCACAACCAGCAGATGGAAAAAAATGGGGGAAATAATACATTATGTATATGAATAACTAAATAAAAACAACAAAGGGTAATTAGAGCACAATAGATTAATTCCAAATATCCACCAAAACACCGTAGGTAGGATTATCATATTCATACGGCAGACGACAAAACCAAGTGCACGAGTCAGTAACATCAACTCAAAACACTTGAATAGGGTTTTCTAATTGACCCAAAACAAATTCATTATACATCAAGACTCTTACGGGAGCAAAAAGATTCAATTGTTAATCTCCCTGATTCCCCAAACAAACAATTGAGGGGAAAAGGTTCCAAATTCTAATTAATCAACGGAAACATCCAATTGAGGGGGAAAGGCTCCGACTTCTAATAAATCAACGGAAACATCGACTAACGGGCATCCCACATACGTGTTATATGCATAAATTAAAAACAGGAGAGAAGAATTTTACCTATTGCGGCGGAAAAAAAACATTAATTTACGATTGATGAACACGCACCAGCAGAGTGATGGATTTACACCAATTTCGTATGGAGAGAGAGAGAGAGAGAGAGAGAGAGAGAGATGGAGATGTTGAGCTTATCGAAAAAACCCTAGAAAGATAAGCTGTGTGGAATGACTAGGCCATTTTTATATGGGCCACATTTTACTTAGAGTCGCGTTTGTCTTGACACGTTATATATTTGAGCTGGTATACAGGTGTCGCATTTCTAAATACTAATACGACGTGCATTCTAAAACTAAATCAAAATATAAAGTAAAATTAGATAAAAAGATCTTTTTTTTCTTAATTATGGAATGGTCCTTGTGCTCTGTTTAGTTTAATCTTAACACTATGAGGAGTAAATATTGGTTCGTATCTTTTATCAAATTCAATTTTAGTCTTATAACTTTTAGTATATTCAATTTTAATTTTTTTAATTTTTTTAATTTCAATTTTGATCGTGTATCTTTTAAAATTTTAATTTTAGTCCTATTAATTTAAAATTAGTCCTATATCTTTTTTAATTATCAAAATTAGTCCTATTATGAGTTATATCATATTTCAATAGATACATGACTAATTTTGATAATTCAAAAATATATAGGACTAAATTTAAAACTTATAGGACTAAAATTGAAAATTTACAGGATCAAAATTAATATTAAAATGATTAAAATTAAAAATATTAAAAGTTATAGGATTAAAATTGGATTTGGTAAAAAATATAAGATCAAAATTGATATTTCTCACACTATGAGTTATTATAATTTAAAATAATTTTTCTGACCTTTTTATACAAATAATTGTGATGATCTACAAGTGTATGCGTTATCTAAATATCTATATCTATTTATATACATATAAAAGCACAATAGTGCTAAGTTCCCACCAAAAATTTCTTTCTAAAAAAGGAAAAATGATAAAAATATTAATGATGTGGATTACAGCTGTATAACCGTCGTGCAGTGAAAGGAAGAATAGCTGTTATATGTTTTAATTTAATACAATAAATTTAATAATATTTAATGAGATTATTGTATGTGTTTTGAGAAACGTGCAAGCCTTCTCCAATAAGTTTGAATACATTTATATCAAGATGGGTTTGGATTATGATTCTGCCACAACTAGGATGTTAATTTTGGCCCAGTCCGCAGGTACCCGTCCAGGCTCGCGCGTTTTGGGGCGGCCCAGACCCGACTCGTAGGAGAAACGGGGTGATCCGACCTGAACCCGTGAATATACGGAGTGGGTCCGAGTATTAGTTCAGACCCGTCCCGGACCCACTCCGGCCCGTATATATATAATATAATAAGAATTATTTTATACATATAATTATATTTTGTTTATATATATATTATTATTATTAGTTGTGTGTACTTATTTTTACAATTATTTTATATTTTATATATATAAATTATTTATAATATATGTTATATATATATATATATAATTATATTTTATATTCTTATAGTTTATTTATTTATTTAAATATATGAATATTTTTTGTATGTGAGTAAATGTCAAATTAAAATTTAGTGTGTGGTTGATGAGTATTTAAAATAAAAAAAAAAAACAAATTGAGCGGGGCGGGGCGGACCCGCCCCGTACAGGTCTGGGTCCGGGTCACACAAAATAGGACCTGTATGGGTCCGAGCGGATCCAGACAGGCCTCTTGAAAACGGGTCGGGTCCGAGTAGTACACTACCCGTTCCAGACCCAGCCCGTTGACACCCCTAGCCACAACCAAATCACTTATCTCTTCTCTCCATTGGTGCCGCCGTGTAATATTGAATGATATATAGTTAAAGACATAATATGTATTGTTAAAGACATAATACTATGTAATATTGAATGATATATCGTTAAAATCAAATAATTAAAAATTGTTTCACACTAAAATTTAAATATATATTGAAAGGTTATATATATATATATATATATATATATATATATATATATATATATATATATATATATATATATATATATATATATCACTTATTTGATTTAAATAAATTTTAAAATAATAGTATAATATTTAAAAAAAAATAAGAACTGATTTTTTTTTTTTTTTATAAATAAATAAACAAAATGTGTTGATTATAAAAGAGAAATGAAAAATATAAAAATAGGAAGTAATATACATAATGAAAATCATTAAAATTATACTGAAAAAGAAAGAAATATAAAAATAAGTTAAATTGATATGATAATCATTCTTATTATTTACTAAACCATATTCATATAAATAAAAATCACTTTGTTTGTTCAATCAATATAAAAATATTTTTATGTAATAATTATTAACTCCTGACATTTACCGTGAAAATACATACATTAATAAATGAACCAAAACTTTTTACTGTTTTTGTATTGGAAATTTGAAAATTAAAAATAATTAAATGTTCATTCATATATTTCCAAATAATGTCATAGATATATTCATTTATCTTTCCCAACATTTTTTTTCTCATCCTATATAAATAATCAAAAGAACAAAACTCTATCACCTCTTTAAAAATATTGTTAAACACTAGAAAAATTTGAAGTCACTCTTTAATTCATTTGGGATATATGAATTAGGTAATTGCAAAATAATTCTTTATTCTTTTATAAATTATCCACACAAATATTTTATATAATTTATTTAGAAATAAAAAAATATATTATATTTCAATGAAATTTTAATATTATTCCGTGAATCGCCCGGATGTTTTACTTATAGTAATAATAATTTTACATTAATTTTTACAATTATTTAACATTATTTTATGTATTTTATTTATTTTTTAAATTTCATAGCT
The DNA here is from genome assembly GCA_023678885.1 of Pogostemon cablin. Taxonomy (NCBI): domain Eukaryota; kingdom Viridiplantae; phylum Streptophyta; class Magnoliopsida; order Lamiales; family Lamiaceae; genus Pogostemon; species Pogostemon cablin. Next base: position 10,109,699 of record CM042955.1, on the reverse strand, counting down.
TGATCTGTCAGTTAAAACTTCAATTAAAATTAACTCCATCCCTTTTACTAAGGGAATTTTTGGTCTTTTAAGCAAGTTTGTAAACAAAAATATAGTAATATATTTCAAAATGTACAAAAAAATTTTGGGAAATACCACAATTTGCCCTATATGGGGAAGTCAACATCTTTTTTGCCCTACCTTTTCTAATACATCTAAATTGCCCTAAAAATACATGCATTGCCATGAATACCCTCAAGGATGGTCCACCTTTTGTATTGGGAATGAGTTGACAAGTACAGTTGCAGGCAAAATAAATATGTCAGGAAATATGTTGATTATTTAGGTTTGACACATTAATTAAAGAAGAAATAAATAAATAAGTCTACTAAAATATAACCCCTAATTCGGCGGACAAGCTGAATGAAATTTTTAAATTCCTTAAATTGTTATATTATAATAGGCTTTTTATTAATAAACACATGCAGTAGTATTTAGGTGATTAAACACATGCAACTACCTACCACTCCACTGAAACACACTTCATTTAATGGGGTGAAAAGGCCCTGTTTTCACAATCAGTTAATTTATGTAAATTTTTGTCACATTAAACTCTCAACTATCCCCACCAACCAAATAACTTCACCACCAACAAACATAAAAATTGGGCACAGTGGATTCAAACTTTATTCATCTGTATCCACAAATTATTGGAGCATAAAAAGGTCATCGACTCTCGCATTTACCCACCGGTTTTGTCGACGGATCCATAGTTAGAGCCAAAGGTAAGATACGAACGCTGTTTGCATTGTATTTTATTTATTACCTTCTTTGAATGTTTTAGGGTTTTTAGGGCTTTAGGGTTTCAAAAACGCATGTCCGCTGAGTAAAATGGTTATATATATCCATGTCCACCAAAGAAAATGGTGAAGTAGATCATGTCCGCCGAAAATTTAGCCTGTCCGCCGAATATTGAGCCTGTCCGCCGATGTTTTCCCCATATTTGCGCATGTCCGCCGAATCTGTACCATATATGAGCTTGTCCGCCGATGTTTTCACCCTATTTGAGCATGTCCGCCGATTTTCTCACCCTAAATTATCATGTCCGCCGTTTATTTCACACTATATGAGCATGTCCGCCGATTTTCTCACCCTAAATTATCATGTCCGCCGTTTATTTCACACTGTATGAGCATGTCCGCCGATTTTCTCACCCTAAATTATCATGTCCGCCGTTTTTTTACCCTATATGAGCATGTCCGCCGATTTTCTCAGCCTAATTTATCATGTCCGCCGATTTTTTCACCCGTAATGGTCTTGTTCGCCGATTTTTCCTTCCTAAGTGAACATGTCCGCCATATTTTCATCCTAATTGAGCATGTCCGCCGATTATTTGGTGGTTTTTGAACATCTCTGCCAATTTGTAATGCATTATTGAGCATGTTTGGCTATTTTTTAAGCATATTATATGATGTCTTTCGATTATAATAGACCTGTTCGTCGATTTATGAACTTAATTGAGCTTGTCCACGTACGTACGACTTAATGTTTAACTTTCATGTGTGCTTGATAATTTAATGCTTAATTTGTGTGTACCTACTAAATTGGCGTATTATTTTTTATGAATTCTGTGTAAATATAACAATTAATTGTCGTTTTGTTGAAAGATTTAGGCGTTGGATTTGAAATGAGAAATTTTTGTATATGGTGGGGCGGCTGGTGGCAAGGTTTAGAGTATGTACGTGGCCAACAGACGAGCTTAGTTTTAGATTCAGATCAGCTGACGTTGGATTTTAATCGGGCATGTGCACAGTTTAGTTTGCATCGATTTGAATCATTTCAAATATGTTATACACACACTTGTGGACATCGGTGGTTGTATAACAAAACATAAGGTGAATGATGATATGGATATAAGGGGGTTGTATCAGCAGGTTGATGAGCCGATGCTGTTTGTCACAGTTAAGGCCATACCACAGCAATCAGTTGATAATCGGTCACAAATTCCATCTGTCGATATTCATTGTCCCGAACATTTGGCCGGACCGAGCACGAGTATAGGTGTGGGCGTGGGCGTATCGAGTCGTACGACAAATATTGATTTAAACATTGAGTATGCTAGCGAACAGCAGGACGAAGAAGAGGTGGAGAATAGAGATGAGATGTGCTCATCTGCTGGGTTTGAGGGTTCAGAGGGTGATGGGTTTGATGGTTTTGCTGGTTCTCAAGACTATAGGTCCGATGGATCGCAAGGCCATGGGAATGATTCATTTGAGGGTCCACATCGTCAGGATTTTGAGGGTGCTGATGCTTCGCAAGATGAGGAACGCGATGCTGATCAACCCAATGCTGCAGATGAGGATCCTGAAACAGCTATGTTCGAAAGGTTCTGTTCCTACATCAGAGCCAAAGGGGAATGAGCTTCCTGGAACCCGTTACCACACACATGCAGATGCCCACACCGGTACGTCCTAGTCAAGACAGAGATAGGTCTTGTAGCCGTCCATGGAGCATTCCAGGTATGTGTTGAATATAGTACCCGGTAATTTACTGCACCTTATTATATTCTAATACCAATTGAATAATAACTAATCCTTCGTTGCAGGTTTCTTGGAACAGTGTAATGTGTACAATGAAGTTGAAGACAACAACAACATTGATACATCAGTGGAGATTCATGAAAAAAGTGTCTTCGATAATAAAGGTGATTGCCAGTATGCGTTGGGTATGTACAACTTGCGGAATCAAGTGGAGACACGTGTCAAGAAATCTGACACGTACAGGCTCAACGTCGCGTGCAAGTACCGAGCGGAGCAGCGTTGTATGTTTGAGATGCATTCTAGTGGCCTAGGTGGAGTATGGAGGGTAATCAAGTTCGGACCTCCACATGTATGTCGTTTGAACCCAGACACTAATGCGCCAAGGCAAGTTGGTTCGAAAATTGTTGGAAGATACTACGCAGCTCGACAGTTCAATAAAACTACGTCATTGTGTCCTGCTGGAATGGCAGATGAGATACGTAAAGAATTTGGTTTCGACATCTCCTATAATTTGGCCCTCAAGTCAAAACATATTGCTGTAGGACACACTTACGGAGACCATAGTTCATCCTTCAGTTCCCTACCTTCGTACTTGCATCACCTAAAGTTGGAAAATCCAGGCACGCATACAGCACTTGCAACTGCAGATGACAACTCTTTCAAGTAAGTCAATACACAACCCTTCTATATTATGAGGTATATCTGTGTACTAAGTAGTTCGATGTAGGTATGTCTACTACGCACTTGGTGCTTCGATACGGGGTTTTGCTCGAGCCGGCCGTCCCGTGATTGTGATTGATGGTACACACATAAAAGCCAAGTACCGTGGGATCGTGTTCGTTGCAGTCACACAAGATGGTAACCACAATATTTTCCCCCTGGCCGTTGGTGTAGGTGACACTGAAAATAATGAGTCATGGTGCTGGTTTCTTCAAAGATTGAAAGAATCGTACGAAGCTCCTAATGGCCTAGTAATAGTCTCAGACGCGCATAAAAGTATATCACACGCTATACATACTGTGTACCCTGAGGCACACCATGGTTTATGTTCGTATCATCTAAAGAAACGGCTCAAAGGTTTCGGTAAGGATGTGTTGTTTCAGTTCAATATGGCCTTGGAGGCATACACTAATAATGAATTTAAGAGGTATGGTCACTTTTTAGCATTAGTATGTAATTTTTATTTGTTTTATGACATTACCGTGCTGCACAGATGGGAAGGGAAGCTGCGCAACCATAATAATTCTCGATTGATGGCTTTGCTGGAGGTGTGGGGTTACAGTAAATGGTCAAGGTTTCACTGTCCGGTCAGTCGTTACGAGTTCATGTCATCGAACGCCGCTGAGACATTTAACAAGGCCATCCTTTGGGCCAGGACACTACCCATCTGTAGTTTGTTAGAGGTTGTACGTGCTCTCATTCAAAGATGGTTTTATGAAAGAAGAACGAGTGCACAGAACAGTCGGGATATTCTTTGCACACGAGTACATAGCGAGTTGGCTGCGTTGAACGCTGAGGCGTGGAAACTTAAAGTGGATAATATTACAGCGACAAAATTCCAGGTCACTTCCACCACAAAAAACTTCACAATTGATTTAAGGGAGTGTACTTGTTCGTGTGGAAAATTCCAGTACCATCAATACCCATGCATTCACGCATTGAAGGCGATAGAGTAAGTTCACATGCGTATAATATAATCTTCCATATTTAATACTTCCATTAGTAAAAGAATTATCTATTATCAATGTGCATGTAACAGCCATTGCAAACTTGCGACTAGTGCATTTGTTGCACCGTGGTATCATCAAATGGCTATCATTTCATTATGGCAAGATGTTGTGATGCCTGTGCCCGATCCATCTGATTGGTCAATACCTGAGCATGTGGGTAGTGTCCATGTGAATGAGCCACCAGCTCAGGTGGTGGACCCTTAAATCCATCCTTAAACATTTTATATATGCTACCAAGAATTGACCTCTCGTGGCTACGGTGCACACGGGTCTGTGCTCCAATCAACCATCCAGCAACCCTTTTAAATTCACCACGGCTATCCTCCTGCCTCCTGCGGATATCAGCGACCTCTGCATCCAGTTTCTCAAATCTCTTCTCTAGTTTGTCGTCTCGATCCAGCAACTGAGTGAGAAGGGCTTCATGTTCGAAAAATTTTTGATCATGATCATCCATGAGAGCTGTGTTCGACAGAAAAATCGAGTTTGAGAGAGAGAGAAAGGGAGAGTATACAGGGAGTTTGAGAATGGTGCCGATGAAAAGAGAGAGAGAGTGAGAGATACAGGGAGTAAATAACAAAAAAAATTTGAGATAAGGGTGTCAAAGATTCTCTCCCCAAATTCAATGCCATTAAAAGCGGTACTTTTAACCGCTGGGCAGTAATCACGAGATTTAAAAAAAAGGAAGAGATATGACATGTGTCAGGGGGGTAAATTAGGAATACACACCAAAAACAGGGCAAATTAGATGTTTTAAAAAGTATAGGGCAAAAAAGATGTTGCATTTGTCATATAGGGCAGAAAAAGTGTTATCCCAAAAATTTTTCCTCAAAATAAATTAAGCATTAAATACATTATAGAGTATTTTACTTATGGTAGAGGATGTGATTTTTTTTTTAAATAAACTGTACTGAAAGAATGTATTTCTACTTTATTAATTAACCAATACCATAAAATTATACTTTAATTATATATATATATTAATCATCAATAAACATACTTTATATGTATATATTAATTACATTTAAATCCGTTTCACATAATCATTATTTTATAAGAAAAATTTTCATATATTTATTTTTATTTATTTATTTTATAATATTCTTATTATTATTAATTTTATATTGATTATTCCGCGCATTGCGCGGTGTCATTAATGAAGAAATTGATATCTAGATGGCGATGTTTTTTTTTCTTTTTTTCATTAATTATAATAATAAAATTATAGAGTATTAATTTTACAATATTAATATTTTTAATAAAATAATCTTAAATGTAATATTTTATTTTTTTATTTAGTAACCTAAACATACAAATTTTTTTAGCATATTATTTTTTATTAATTAATTTAGGTAAAAAAAAAATGATATTTTCGAAACAGGGAAAGTCAACTATGTATTAAATATCTAAAGTCTAAACTCCACATATTTAAAGAAAATTCACTTATAATCAATTCTGTAAGTAGTAATAAAAATCTTTTGAATATAAATAAATGAGGAATTCTCTTTCTCACATGAGACGTGTTAAAGTATGTCTATTATATAGATAAAGTATGTTTAATGGTTGTAAAAGTATGTTTTCTAAAATATAATAATTGATGAATTAAAATATGATTTTAGGATGTGACAATATGATTCATTATTGACATACTTTAACTATAAATAAGTATACTTTGACTTATATAATAATCATACTTTAGTAATGAGTCAACCCGGCTCACAAAAAATCCGTCTCACAAGAGAGTTTCTCTAAATAAATTTTTGTGTTAAATAAAAATTATAATATTGAAATTAAAAGGTTTAATAAATTTAGACAAAGACATATGTGAGACCGTCTCACGTAAGGACTTACATGAGATGACCAGAAAGTGATAACTTTTATATAAGAAAATGATAATAAATTAATAAAAAGTTATAATGTTATTTTATGAACAAATCTTATATATACTAATTGCGAATACGCTGCTATAAATAACTTTTTAAAAGTATGAGGTGTCGCGACGTGGTTTATTGTCGTATTTTTTATTTTAATTATATATATATATATATATATATATAATCTTTCTACTTTTATTTATTTATTTATTATTATTATTTTATTATTTATGTATATATATAAATTAAATACTTAATTATATATTTTCTAATTGATTAGGAATAGATAATTAAACCAATCAATAATATATCCAAATTATTATTATTATTCATGTATATATATTCAAATTAAACACCAGCTTTAATTATATTTTTTGATTGGTTAGGAATAAATATATTTATTTCTTATTTAATATCACATATAATATTTCTATTTAATTAGTTATTATTATATTATTAATATATATATCTTTATATTTAGAATTAAAAAGTAAATCTTAAAATGATAAATAAATCAATTAATAAAAATAACAAAAATTTTGAGTATACACTCATTATTAAATTATTACAATATGTATTTACTATTGGATTATCTAATTAATTTTTTTATAAAATATAAAAGTGATAACATTTTTTAGCGAAAGTGATAAATAATTTATAACGAAAGTGATAACTATTTTAAAAAATAAAAAACGATATCACTTGAGACTCTCACGCAAAACCTACCCATAAAATTATTGTTGTTTATTTTCATATAATTAAAATGTAACGAAGGTAAATGAACTATGTTCTATACCAGTATTTTCATAATTGGACCGGAGACTGAATCGGTGGATGCAACTGCTCGAGGTTCAACTGGTCGAACCAGTTCAACCGACAGTTCAACCGGAAAATTAAATTTTACATATTTTCAATTATATTTTATAATATTATAAATCATTAAAAAATTTATAATAATCAAAATTATTTTATAAAGAAAAAATTCAATTTATATAGAAATATAATTAGATAAAATATTTATGGTTTATAATTCATACTTTATAAATATTTTTATATATTCTATCAATACAATATTACATAATTTATACTCAAATTGCTATACATTTGGTGCACAACTCCAGGAAAATCACATAATTTAATTTAAAATTTAAATATTATATTTTAAAATAAATAAAAATAAAAGTAAAATTATATAAAAATATAAAATAAAAAATATAAAAAATAAAAAAAATCGATTGGACCGGTTCAAAATGGTTCAACTCAAAAAAAGGTTTTAGAAGTGTTTTGAACCGATTTGGAGGTTGGTTCCCGGTTCAACCGGTTATGAATATCACTGTTCTATACATTTGTGCAAACGCACTCTCATTCTCGCAATGTATGACCTAAAAAAACAACTTTCTCATACACAACATTCTCTTGCAATATATACACAACACTACAACTGTAGGTTTCTCCAATCCAACCACCAGAAACTCACTGATGCGGTTGAGTTGCGTGACGAGCTCAACGGCTATGTCCCTCCGTAGCTGCACCATTTTGAAAAGGCAACGGACGCAGCTCAGTTATACAACGTGCTGCTGCTCCGGAGGCTGTTCGTTGCTTCAGCAAATGGGCTCAGAAGGGTCTCACCTACCTCAGCTTTGCAGAGTGGACAAGTGGCATTGATTCTCAACCATTTATCCACACAATCCTTGTGGAAAAAATGAGAGCAAGGCAACTCCTTGAGCTCGTCGTTGTTCACATATTTCGCCAAGCAGATGCAGCAAACCTGTCAAGCATTATAGTTCTAGTGTCAATGAGAGGAGAAAAAAATGTGGTACGAAACAAGGTAGACGAAGCTTACTGCGTCCTCTCCTGATATCACGCGCTCTTTCTCCGTTCCAGCAGCTATGACTCCACTTTCAACAGAACTTGAGCTATTCTCCTTATGGTTGCTACTCTTATGCTTCCTCACTTTGAATTTGTAAGTTGGTAAAGAGTTGATAGAGTCTTGAGTGGCACCTCGATTCTGAGAGAGATCCTCTCTGATGCCTAGGAGGGATATTATACAAGGGAGACAGCAGCAGATTGTAGCGCACAGAATGAACGGCATCGCGTACCCTATACAGCTGAACGTGAGGAATACTATACACAACCTGTTGAAAACAATTTGAGCACATTACATAGGCATACCAAAATTGTTCATGTGAAATGAGGTGAGAATCTATTCTCATACTACCTGTATAAGTTTGGAGCTTCGGAGGAGGACGAATGCCCTCCAAAAATCCACACGTTGCCAACGACAAACCAAACAGCAAAGAAGCAATCCAAACCCATCTTGAAATATTCGACAAACATCTTTAACCTGTGACAGTAGCCGCGGGTATTTTAACTTCCACAAATGTAAAGTAATGACACTAAATCTAGAATATGTAGTCAATGAAGCATGACTTCATAATTATTTTCTTTGAATTTGAGTAATGTAATATTTAAAAACCATGAAGAAGTGATTGCACGGATGTAGCATTTATCGTTCAACTAGTACGATCGCCATATAAATAATGGGCAAGCTAACAAAAATAAACATTTATGAATACCTTGGATTTGGTAATCCATTGCTTTGAGCACTTCTAGGTGTTGTACCAGCCGTCCAGCGATCTTCCTCGTCCATTCCTCTCCTATTCAGAGGAATAGCAGAGTTATTGGTCAGGGAAGAATTCTGAAAGTGCTGAGATGAATCCTGTTCAGAACCTTGGTTTCGATAAAGAAAACGCCAATACAGAAGGGGAAGAATTGCCACACAACCAGATGCATAACCAATGATCCATGCTCTCAAAGGAGCATGAGACTTCTCGTGTTTCGACAAAGACAATACAACAATGGCTGCAATGATTTGGCTGACTGTCAACACTAGCTCAACAGATATCCATACACCAGAATTTAATGGACTCCTTGGGCGGCTTCGGGTATTTCCTCTACGAATTAATGAAGAGTTCCTTGAGTTTGTTGCACCAGAAGAAAAAAGCTGAGGCTGATAAACTGGAACTCTTGAACTAGTAGATGGCTGATCTTCACTTCGTTGTTGCTCCAAGCCAGTGGATTCCCTCTCGTGGGGTGAACTTGACGACGAAGCATCACTGCTGCTCGTAATGTCAATAACATGTTCATTCTCTCTACGGTTTTCAGCTCCTTCCATTAACAAGTGGGCTTTGTTTCTTATACTTCTATGGTTATCCCCCAGTATGGTTAAATCCATCCAACTCAACCAACAGCCCACACCCAAACTACAATAACATGGAACTGTAGACTAGTAAAAACTTGTTTCCCAGATGCTGAAAGTATTACCCAAAGATTACAATAGATTCAAACTCCTGGTTTCTGATAAAAAGCACACACAAGGCAGGGATGTTAGAAATCAAGTTAAATCACTAAAAACAAAGCATAAAACACTTGAGACAGTAAAATATTTACAGACATCTTAGTTATAATCTACACAAGGAAAATCCTATAACTCTTCCATTTGGAGACAGAATTTCTCAACATTCAAAACAGCCAAAACAAACAGTACAAATGCTTAACATGCTAACATTGCTGACATCCCTCCAAATCAACAAACCCTAAAAGCATTAGACAAAAGAGTATGGAGTACTATTAATAGAATTGATGGCCACCATAATATGCTGGCACACGATTACATCAGAAAAACTCATCAAAGAGCTCATAATCTTCAATCAATTACTAAAGGAAGTTGGTACTCCGAAATTATTGAAAATTTTAAGCATCTAAAATCCCACTTCACAAACTAACAACACAGTCAAAAAGAAAAAATTGAGTAATTCAAATTACAACAACCCCAATACTGCAATCCTGTGTACTGTTAGATCGTTGACCATCTTTCAATTCTACCCACAAAAGAAACACAACCCGAAATCCAAAATTCACCTAAACTTAACAATCAAGCCTCAAAAGGCACAGATATATTTTTTTTAAAATTGAAGAAAACCCCCCCCCCCCCCCCCTTTAATTATTAACAGCCCACAAACTAGAACATCTGCAAAATTTACAAATTTATATAACATACATGAAATGAGCAAAATGAGTCAAAAAATGACTAACCAGGTAGGGTTGAGGTAAGCAGAAAATCAGATGAACTTTTCTTGAAGACGAAAGCTTGATTTCATTAATGAACGATTGAAATACTGCCACAGTTGAGTTTTCCACTTTCCGAATTATTATTTGTTATAATAATATTCAATTCAATATTTAACCTTTTCTTTAAATTTTATTGTGGATTTCTTTATTGATTATTATGACGTTTCTGGCTTTTTTATTCATGATTTTCGTATTACTCCTTTTCCTTTATTGGCCGTCGATTCGATTTGACGCTCCTGCAATGTTAAAAGACAATTTTGCCCCTCAATTAAGGATTACGTAGCCGTGTCGTACATGAACAGAATGCCATTCGCCCACTGATTAAAAAAGCCAATACCAATTGATCAAGTCAAACTCACATCATATTTATTAATGATATTATTGATTTGTTTATGAGAAATCAATTAAATATAAAATAATTAATATTCAGATAATATTTAGCAATTTCAAAACCAATGTAAATTTAATTGTTACCGAATTCTTTATCTTCTATTATATCGCATAATAAAATACTCAAAATTATGCTATGCCAACTTTGAAAGTAATCCTTAGTGAATTTGGTGGAAGTATTTATTTTATGCTGAAGACTCCCAATTGGTAGGATTTTTTTTTTTCTAATCGTATTTTTATTTACTCACAATTTTTTTTTTACAATTAAAATTTTATTAGATGGACATGAGGATTGCTCCAAGTTTACAAATAACACATAAAGATAAAGAAAATAGATGCTACAATTTCTTGAGCTTCTATTATAAAGTTTTAACAAACCCTAAACCTAAATTCATAATCATAATTTCAATGCATAATTTGATTTAATCGATCAAGTCTTGAAATTTGTATCTTAACATACCCATTTGACATGGATGATCCAACTCCAAACTCTACTATTTATTTCCTTCATGATCCTCTCTTATTCTCATGAGTCATTTTGAAAAATGATGGAGTTTCTTAATCTCCATATCAGTCACACACAACAAATCCACACACTTAGCGTAATGCTTTTCCCTTTTTTACTTGAAATGAGGTTACAAAATGACAAGAAATTATCATGAATGTTGGTTGGTAAAGCAGTAGAAATGTTCCACCATGACAAAATTTTCGACCATATCGCTGAGCTTTTCGGGCAATTTATTATAACATGTTCTGTCGATTCTTCTTTCTTTTGACACATAGCACATAAGACTATTTGATTACCCTGCAGATAATTTTTTCTTTTTAGATTATTTAAGGTTGGAAGAACACTGTTTAGTATCCGCTACGAGTGCGCTTTTGCTTTGAGTATCGCCTGAGATTTCCAAATAAGTTAAGATGTTTCTTTACTGCTGACTTCTCTTAACTTTCTCTCATGCAACAGATTGTAAGCCGCTTTGACGGAATATTCCTCTTCTCATTCGTATTTCCAACTCCATCTATCTTCAATTGCTCTTTGAATAGTAATCTTGTCAATATTAGTGAGCAATATGTAAAAAATTCGGACTCCCTAGACCTAGACTCTCGTCTCCATTGCCACTGTCATTCCCACCCATTTTCAACCCGACTCTCCATGTTAGACACCATTTGACATTTTGCAAACTTAAAGCATATAGACGTGTATATTAACACCTAAGAGGAACTCGGTCTAACCACCTATCTTTTCAAAATTTTATGTGTAATACCCAAGTTTCTCACTACTAGTGTGTTTATATAATTTAATTTGTATTATGTGGTAATTGTTTCTCAATTTTATTTATCTTTACATTTTATTTGAGACATCTGTGATAATAATGGTGACAATATGTGAATATATGTGTGCATAAATATTTACATGTATTAATTTGGATATATGAGTAAATTATTTTATGTGTATAAATACATTTTTCTTAATTATTAAACACGTATTTTTATTATAATAATAATTATATAATATATAATATAAAAAAATCAAAATGGGCGGCTACTTTACGGCTGTTGGCAGCAAAAATTGAATGCATGGTTTTTTTTTATTTAAAAAAAAAAAAAAATTTGATTGGTGGATTTCCACCTAATCAAACCACTTTCTCATATATAAATAAGATGGAATTGGGGTTGCCTGCAGAAGCAGGCGAATTTTATAAAAAAAAAATTAGGGAAAAAGAGTGTTGGAACGGGAAGGAAGGAATTAGTTACGGATTTTCACGGGTCTATAATTGTCGGAATTCAAGTAAGTAGAAGTCCAACTACAATGCATAAATATGTTGTGTGTAAATTATTTGTGATTAATATGTGATAATTATGTTGTGAATTATTTGTGATTAGTTTAATTATGTTATGAATTATTTGGGATTAATTGATTATACAAATTGTGGATTTATGTAATTTGAAATAATATTATTGTATTATATATATCTGTGTGATTAGGAACTGTTAAAAATATATCCGCATGACTTGAGAAGATGTTGGTTATAAGGATCTGTGTGATCCAAGATGGTGTTGTTATTATAAGAGATCCGTGTGATCCAAGGTGATGTGGATTTGTGTGAATTAAATTAAGTTGTTATTTTATTAAATGTTGATATTGATGTCATAAATGATTTATGATGTATATTTAATTGAACTGGTTGCATACCATGCACAATCATGAAAAGTGTTTTCCCCAAAATTAATAAGATACTAATGGTGTGTGCGGCCACTATATATGCATCTCTGTCAGGGTTCGGAAAAATCGTTCCCGACATTTTTGTCAGGGGTTCGGAAAAATCGTCCCCACCACTTTGTCAGAGTTCGGAAAAATCGTTCTCGTCACTATTGTCGGGGTTCGGAAAAATCGTCCACATTGAGCTAATTTGGGGTGCATATTATAAGTGTGTCGTGGGGATCCCGCAACATGAACAGTTTTCTAAATAAAAGAGACAAATTAGTAGATTAGGAAATAAATGCATTTTCATGCATTGTCATGCATGATTTCTACTTACTGAGATTTTTGTCTCACTAGTTTATGCATTGTAGGTGAGCCTGATGATATTTGAGTATGTGATGTACTATGCAAGCTGTGGAGCTCCTACAAGGTTTTGAGTGGATGTACATAGATGACGACCTGTTGGGCTAGATCGTGTGTTTATTTTGTTTCCGCTGATATTTTATTATGTTATATAAAAAAAAATATTGTCAACTGTTTGTGTGGATTGAAGTGGTGTAAGAAACCAGTTGTGTATGTTGAACTGGTATGGCCGTTTGGATAATATATATTATGTGAGAAAAAAAAATAATGTGCAAATTTTATGATGATGTTTATGTTAATTAAAGAATTATAAGTTATGAAAAATGGGTCGTGACAGAGTGGTATCAGAGCACGGTTTGAGTCCTGCAGACTATCTATGTACATGAACTCATTCCTTGGGAGAGCAGCTTTGCGTGTAAGTGTTATTTTCCTTCTGTGTTGTTATATATTTTATAAATTATATTGGCCATGTGGTGTAGGACTTGTAGTTGGTAGACAAAATGGAAAGAATTATGGGTGAAAGTTCTGAAAGTGATAGAGTGCTGAGCAAATAACACCTACTGAAGGAAATAATAGTGATGCGATGATTACTCACCTGATGGAACTGGTAGAGCGCCAGTCCCAACAGATACAACAACTGATTCAACAGAGAGATATGGGTGGACAGCCAGAGGTTAATATTAATCACAATCAACGTCAAGTAGAACGTGTGGAAATGGTTTGTGAAAGGTTTCAAAAGCTGAGCCCTCCAATATTTGAGGACGCAGCAGACCCCACAGATACAGAGGATTGGTTACGCACGGTGGAAAACATGTTTCAATACAGTAGAATTCTAGAGGGAGACAGAGTGCTGTGTGCTTCTTTCATGTTACGAGGAAGTGCAGGCCACTGGTGGGATACGATTAAAAGTATCGAGGATGCCACGAATATGACATGGGAAAGGTTCAAGGAACTTTTCAGAAACAAGTACTTTACGGCACCAGTGAGAGCCATGAAGATGAACGAGTTCATACAGTTGAGGCAAGGTGGCATGACAGTCACAGATTACCTTCGTAAGTTTGAACTGTTGTCAAGGTTTGCAGAACATATGGTGAGTACGGAGGCATTAAAAGTGGAGAGATTCGTGGAAGGCTTAAGGCCTGAGCTTTTCAGAGATGTGAGTATGGCGGGACTGCATGGAGCAACATACTCACAAGTGGCAGAAAGGGCCCAGATTGCTGAACAAGCAGAGATGAGGATCAGACAAGCGCAAGCTGTCAGACGTCAATTTCAACAGAAACCAGTGCAGCAGTTTGGGAGAAATGATAAGAGGCCGATGCCATTTCAGAGGCCGAAATCAAATTTTCAAGTGGAGCAAGGACAAGGACAAGGAGAACCAAACAAGCGTCCCAGGTTCGATCAAGGGAAAATGCCACAGAAGCCGCCACTACCGATGTGTCCAAATTATTTTAGACCACATGGTGGAGAGTGTCACATTCCTCCGAGAACATGTTACACATGTGGAGAGAAAGGACATATGGCTATTACTTGTCCTAAGAAAGGGAAACAAGGGCAACAGGTGAGAGTTCCAGCAAGAGTATACACTTTGACGCGGGAGGAGGCAGATGCGAACCCCTCAGTTATCGCTGGTAAGATTTCTATTTTTGGCATTTTTACCTATGTGCTATTTAATTCTGGAGCAACACATTCATTTGTATCCACTGAGTATGTGAGGAAGTTGGGTGGAACATCTAACTTAATAGAAGCTAATTATGAGGTGATAATACCTTCTGGTGAATCAAAGTAAACTAATCAACTTCTTCGAGGTTGTGTTATTCCTATTGAAGGAAGACAACTCCTCGCTAATTTGATTGTCTTAAGTATGAATGATTATGATATCATATTGGGCATGGATTGGCTGTCAAAATACGGTGCTACAATAGATTGTCAGAAGAAGAGTATCACTTTTCAACCAGTGAAAGGAGAACCGTTCACTTTTATTGGGATCAAGAAAATTTTCAGATTTCCTATGATATCAACAACAAAAGCACAACGGTTGTTGGAAAGTGGTTGTGAGGGGTATCTGGTGAGTGTAATGAATGTTGAGGGGCAGCAATGTCCAGTTCTTGATAATGTACCACTAGTTCGGGAATATTTTGAGGTATTTCCAGATGATCTTCCAGGTTTGCCACCAGACCGGGAAATAGAGTTTGTTATTGAGTTACAACCAGGAACTGCTCCTATATCTAAAGCACCATACAGAATGGCACCAGCTGAACTGAAGGAATTGAAGATACAGTTACAAGAGTTGCTAGACAAAGGATTCATCCAACCTAGTTTCTCCCCTTGGGGAGCACCAGTTCTGTTTGTTTGAAAGAAGGATGACACATTGAGGATGTGCATTGATTATCGGGATCTCAACAAAGTTACGGTGAAGAATAAATATCCATTGCCTCGCATTGATGATCTGTTTGATCAGTTACAGGGTGCATCTATCTTTTCTAAGATTGATTTGCGGTCGGGGTATCATCAGTTGAAGATTAGGGAGAAGGATATTCCAAAGACTGCATTTAGTACAAGGTATGGGCATTATGAATTTTTAGTGATGTCGTTTGGTTTGACAAATGCTCCGGCAGCATTTATGGATTTGATGAATAGAGTATTTCAGGAATTTCTCGATAAATTTGTGATTGTGTTTATCGATGATATTCTAATTTACTCTAAGAATAAGGAGGATCATGCTCTACACTTAAGAAAGGTGTTAGAGATTTTGAAAGAGAAGCAATTGTAAGCGAAGTTTAAAAAGTGTGAATTTTGGTTGGATCGAGTTGTTTTCTTGGGTCACGTGGTATCGGGAGAAGGAATTTCGGTAGATCCAAGTAAAGTTAAAGCAATCCATGATTGGCCCTCAAATCCTACTGAGGTTCGTAGCTTTCTTGGATTGGCTGGATATTATCGAAGGTTTGTTGAAGGATTCTCCAAGATTGCTTCATCATTAACGCAGTTGACTAGGAAGAATGTGAAGTTCACATGGACGGAGTCATGTGAGCAAAGTTTTCAAGAATTAAAGAAACGATTGACATCAGCACCTATCTTAATTATTCCTACGGAAACAGGAAACTTCAAGGTTTATAGTGATGCTTCAAAGAATGGTCTTGGATGTGTATTGATGCAGAATGGGAAAGTGATAGCTTATGCATCCAGACAGTTAAGAGAGTATGAGAAGAATTACCCAACTCATGATTTAGAGTTAGCCGCAGTGGTGTTTGCACTCAAGATTTGGAGGCATTATCTGTATGGGGAACGTTGTGAAATCTATACTGATCATAAGAGTTTGAAGTACTTTTTCACTCAGAAAGAGTTGAATATGAGGCAAAGAAGATGGTTGGAATTGGTAAAGGATTACGACTGTGTTATCAATTATCATCCCGGAAAAGCCAATGTGGTTGCTGATGCATTGAGCCGAAAGGCAATACAGAGTGTAGCTGCTATGACCATAAATCAGAAACCAGAGTTGCTTGATTTGCAAAAGATGGGTGTGGAGATCATTCATGAAGGATCGTTGGAAGCAAGGATGGCAGCTCTGACACTTCGACCAACTTTGATGGATAAGATTCGACAAAGCCAACAGGAGGATAAGTTGTTTGACAAGATAAATAATGATATCAGCTCTGGAAAGTCTTCTGACTTCCAATTAGGAGAAGATGGTGTGATTCGTTATGGAGGTCGATTATGTCTACCTGAAGTAGATGACATTCGGAAAGAAGTGATGGCGGAAGCTCATTCAACACCATACTCTGTACATCCAGGAGCTACTAAGATGTATAGAGATTTGAAGTCATATTATTGGTGGCCAGGGATGAAGAGAGATGTTGCTCGATATGTAGAGCAATGTCTGACTTGTCAACAAATCAAAGCCGAGCATCAGAGACCAGCAGGAACTTTGCAGCCTCTATTTATTCCAGAATGGAAGTGGGAGAATATTACTATGGATTTTGTCATCGGACTACCGAAGACAGTGAAAGGTCACAATGCTATTTGGGTTATCGTGGATCGATTGACTAAGTCAGCTCATTTTCTTCCTATTTGTTCTACGTATTCTATGGATCGTTATGCACAGCTGTATATTCAAGAGATTGTCAGACTCCATGGAGTACCACTTACCATTGTGTCAGACAGAGATACGAGATTCTTGTCTGCTTTCTGGAAGAGTTTACATAAGGCATTGGGGACACAATTATCTTTCAGCACAGCATTCCATCCACAGACAGATGGTAAATCAGAGTGTACAATACAATCTTGGAGGATATGCTCAGAGCGTGTGTGTTGGATTTTCAAGGCCAGTGGAGTAAATTTTTGCCTTTAATAGAGTTCTCGTATAATAACAGTTATCAGTCTACCATCGGGATGGCTCCATATGAAGCATTGTATGGGAGAAAGTGTAGATCTCCAGTATATTGGGATGAAGTTGGAGAGAGGAAACTTTTGGGTCCAGACTTGATTCGTGAAATGTCAGAAGCTGTTACTCATATACGAGAGAAGATGAAAGTTGCTCAAGATCGGCAAAAGAGTTATGCAGACAAACGGATGAGAGAATTGAAATTTGAAGTGGGTGATAAGGTATTTCTGAAAGTATCTCCAATGAAGGGGATAATGCGATTTGGAAAGAAAGGGAAACTCAGTCCAAGATATGTTGGTCCGTTCACTATCATTGAGAGAGTTGGCAATGTTGCCTATAAGTTGGAGTTACCAGCATCAATGTCTAGAGTACATGACGTGTTTCATGTGTCTATGTTGAGGAAGTATGTTCCAAATCCATCACATGTTATCAGGCAGGAACCAGTTGAGTTGAAAGAAGATTTGAGTTATGAGGAAGTACCAGTTGAGATCTTGTGGCGAGACGTGAAGAAACTCAGAAATAAAGAAATATCATTAGTAAAAGTATTATGGAGGAACCAAATAGTTGAGGAGGCTACTTGGGAAAGAGAGGATGAGATGATGGCTAAATATCCAGACCTCTTCAGGTAAGTAAATTTCGAGGACGAAATTTTTATAAGAAGGGAAGAATGTAATACCCAAGTTTCTCACTACTAGTGTGTTTATATAATTTAATTTGTATTATGTGGTAATTGTTTCTCAATTTTATTTATCTTTACATTTTATTTGAGACATCTGTGATAATAATGGTGACAATATGTGAATATATGTGTGCATAAATATTTACATGTATTAATTTGGATATATGAGTAAATTATTTTATGTGTATAAATACATTTTTCTTAATTATTAAACACGTATTTTTATTATAATAATAATTATATAATATATAATATAAAAAAAAAGTCAAAATGGGCGGCTACTTTACGACTGTTGGCAGCAAAAATTGAATGCATGGTTTTTTTTTATTTAAAAAAATAATAATAATTTTTTTGATTGGTGGATTTCCACCTAATCAAACCACTTTCTCATATATAAATAAGATGGAATTGGGGTTGTCTGCAGAAGCAGGCGAATTTTATAAAAAATAAAATAAAATTTAGGGAAAAAGAGTGTTGGAACGGGAAGGAAGGAATTAGTTACGGATTTTCACGGGTCTATAATTGTCGGAATTCAAGTAAGTAGAAGTCCAACTACAATGCATAAATATGTTGTGTGTAAATTATTTGTGATTAATATGTGATAATTATGTTGTGAATTATTTCTGATTAGTTTAATTATGTTATGAATTATTAGGGATTAATTGATTATACAAATTGTGGATTTATGTAATTTGAAATAATATTATTGTATTATATATATCTGTGTGATTAGGAACTGTTAAAAATATATCCGCATGACTTGAGAAGATGTTGGTTATAAGGATCTGTGTGATCCAAGATGGTGTTGTTATTATAAGAGATCCGTGTGATCCAAGGTGATGTGGATTTGTGTGAATTAAATTAAGTTGTTATTTTATTAAATGTTGATATTGATGTCATAAATGATTTATGATGTATATTTAATTGAACTGGTTGCATACCATGCACAATCATGAAAAGTGTTTTCCCCAAAATTAATAAGATACTAATGGTGTGTGCGGCCACTATATATGCATCTCTGTCAGGGTTCGGAAAAATCGTTCCCGACATTTTTGTCAGGGGTTCGGAAAAATCGTCCCCACCACTTTGTCAGAGTTCGGAAAAATCGTTCTCGTCACTATTGTCGGGGTTCGGAAAAATCGTCCACATTGAGCTCATTTGGGGTGCATATTATAAGTGTGTCGTGGGGATCCCGCAACATGAACAGTTTTCTAAATAAAAGAGACAAATTAGTAGATTAGGAAATAAATGCATTTTCATGCATTGTCATGCATGATTTCTACTTACTGAGATTT
Source organism: Pogostemon cablin (assembly GCA_023678885.1). Classification (NCBI taxonomy): domain Eukaryota; kingdom Viridiplantae; phylum Streptophyta; class Magnoliopsida; order Lamiales; family Lamiaceae; genus Pogostemon; species Pogostemon cablin. Next base: position 10,090,140 of record CM042955.1, on the reverse strand, counting down.
TTGTCTCACTAGTTTATGCATTGTAGGTGAGCCTGATGATATTTGAGTATGTGATGTACTATGCAAGCTGTGGAGCTCCTACAAGGTTTTGAGTGGATGTACATAGATGACGACCTGTTGGGCTAGATCGTGTGTTTATTTTGTTTCCGCTGATATTTTATTATGTTATATAAAAAAAAATATTGTCAACTGTTTGTGTGGATTGAAGTGGTGTAAGAAACCAGTTGTGTATGTTGAACTGGTATGGCCGTTTGGATAATATATATTATGTGAGAAAAAAAAATAATGTGCAAATTTTATGATGATGTTTATGTTAATTAAAGAATTATAAGTTATGAAAAATGGGTCGTGACATTATGTCTTTACCATTTTCAATTACCCTATTTAATTTCTCATCAAATCATTCCCCAAATTGATCTGTAATTGCTCTTAAGATTGATCCCCACCATCCACTGTTGAGTACAATCGAACTCATCACTTCTTCCCTCTCCCAAGCCCAAGATATTTGCCCCTTTTAGCCTGTATAACCCTAACTCATAGTTTCCCCTCTTCTTTTAGCGCTGGCCAAACTCATTTCCCTAAAGTGTTACTAGTTATAATCATTAACATCGCGAACACCTAATCCCCCATTAAGTTTGTTACAGTGACAGCCCGTTTACTCCCAATTGATGGCAAATATTTTTATGTGATTGGTTGTACTTGTAAATATATTATAATTTTAATGCTAAAATTAAATGGAGTAATTACCTTTATTTATAATTTAAATGGATTTTGGAATTGGGTTAGATTTAACTTTTTCTCATATGAATATGTTAGAAGCAGATTGGAGAAAATATAAATTGTTGAAAAGAATGAATAATAAGATAGAATGAGGAAAAAATATTAGTTGAAAAAATAGAATATAGAATGTGTTAATAAAAAACATGGGTTCACATAGAGTTTGTTTTTTAGATATTGATTTTAGGAACCATATAAATATATATTTATGGAGCATTATTTTCTGAGTGTATATTGGGTGCACCCGGATGCATCATTGTGTATGATTTTTTATTCTATTTTGTATACATATTATTCTATTTTGTATACGTGTTTTGTAATAATTGTACTTTTTTCATATTAAATTTTTCATTAAAAAAATAACATCCATATGTGTATCTTTTTATTCAATAATGCATATATATTTTTTAATAATTGTATATTATTTTACACTTAATTTTTATTAAAAAAATAACAATTGAATTGTATACATTTTTGCTGATAATTGTATATATTTTTATTTTTATTTATATATGGGTGCATTATATTTTTAAGTGCACCGGGTGCACACTATATTAAGCTTTATTTTCTTGCATGAAATTGGTTTAAATGAATTGGCACTTGGATCGTGGTTATTTTTGAAAAGTAAAGATACATAAATTCAAGAATGGTGATAATTAATTAAGTAATTAATGAAGGGATTACTCCATGTGTTAGCATGGATGTGTAATTTAGTTTTACCGCGGTAAGTTTGTTTAATTAAAAGTGGAGCATAAAAAGGGGAAAAGAAGGTGAGAAGATAAGAAAAAGGGCGAAATCCAATGTCGTATGGACGATGATGATGGTGGTGGATCTGCACTCTGCACAACAGTGAAAAAGTGCAATCATCGTTTCCCTTTTCTTTTCTTTGTTTATTGAAATTCTGGAACAAAGAAACGAAGAAACAAACAAAAGAACTCCGATGAATTCATATCTCTGTTTTCATCCATCAATGGCAAATTTCCTAGGTTTCCAGGGGAACACACCACACCCCTAAAACTGCATTTTCATGTACTCCTACAATGTATGTATGTGTAACTGAAGATCCTACTTTTTTCCCTGTATTCTGCATGTTTGTTTCTGTCTTTTTATCTCTCTCTCTTTGTGGATTCCTAGGTTTTGTTCATTTCTGCTTTTCATCCCTTTGAACGATTGATTCAGTTTCGCTTTAAACCCTAAAAAGCTCACATCGCCACATGCAGAGATTAGTGTTTGTGCGTACATGAAATGTATGCGTTCATTTAGAGTGTGTATTTTTTTGAATGGTGGGGTGCTTCCGAATTTTTTATGCATTGGAGAGATTGTAGGTTTCTCCGCTTTTCTTCAGATCTAATTTGTTCAAAAATTGTTTGAAGATCTCATCTTTTGTGTAATTTTTTCTTAACCCAGTAGTGTTTTTCCTCTGGATTTTTCAGATCCCCAATCTGTATTCTTCTAGCATTGTTAATTATCTGGGCGAAGTTTTCATCCCCCAGCTGTACTCACAATGCCTTTAATTTGAAACCCTAAATTTTCAGTCTTTTTGACGATTATCTTTTCCCCTTCTCATCAATTGAGGAAATAATCTTGAGAAACCAAAATGTGGAAGCAAATTCTCGGCAAACTCCCCCGGAAATCCCAGAAATCAGATCAAAATTCTCCAAGAAACCCTAATTTGGGCCCTGATACATCGTCTTCGGGTTCGGGCCGGGCTAATGCCACCAGCCCTGCTGCCAAACGGGCTTCAGCTGCGGTGTTTCCGGCCTGTGCGATAGCTGGAATTGAGCCATTGCTCGCATTCAAGGATGTTTCAAGCTCAGAAAAGATGAATCTTTTCATAAGTAAGCTGAGTCTTTGCTGTGTAGTTTTTGATTTCTGTGATCCAATGAAGAATGTTCAAGAAAAGGAGCTTAAACGAGCCACATTGATTGAGCTTTTTGACTTTGTATCTCAGAATCCCCCAAAATTCTCAGAGCCTGCAATTTTAGCAACTTGCAAGATGTGCTCTGTTAACTTGTTTCGTGTTTTTCCACCTAACAATCGATCTAGTAACTCTAGTTCAGGTGAAAATGACAATGATGATGAGCCAACATTTGATCCCGCCTGGTCGCATTTGCAGATAGTGTATGATTTCTTGCTCAAGTTTGTAACTTCACCTTCTTTGGAAGCAAAAGTTGCAAAGAAGTATATAAATCATGCCTTTATTCTGAGAATTATCGACTTGTTTGATTCGGAGGATCCCAGGGAAAGGGACTGTTTGAAGGCAATTCTCCATAGAATATATGGCAAGTTTATGGTTCATCGGCCATTCATTAGGAAGAGTATGAGCAATGTGTTCTATAGATTCGTGTTTGAGCAGGAGAAACATAATGGGATTGCAGAGTTGTTGGAGATTTTTGGTAGTGTGATCACAGGATTTGCTTTGCCTCTGAAAGAGGAGCATAAGATCTTTCTTACGAGGGCTTTAATTCCGTTGCACAAGCCAAAGTCATTAGGGCTTTACTTTCAGCAGTTGTCATATTGTGTGAGTCAGTTTATTGAGAAGGAACCAAAGCTGGCTAGCTGTGTGATTACGGGGCTGTTGAAATATTGGCCAATCACAAATAGCCAGAAGGAGGTGATGTTTTTGGGTGAGTTGGAGGAAATTCTGGAAGTAATTAACATGGCTGAGTTCCAAAAGGTCATGGTTCCATTGTTTTGGCGCCTTGGACGCTGCATTAATAGCTATCATTTTCAGGTAATGTTTTTTCTCACAGCTACTTTTGAAACTAGTTCGTCTATCGTGCTTACACGTGTGGTCAGTGCAATACACATATGGGTTATTCATAGCTGTTTTACTTGTTATAATAACTGATCTTGTGGACATGTGGTGCAGTACTAAGATTAACATTATTTGCTTTTGTGCATGGTGTCATTGATTGATATATGAGAATTAAATTTCTCTTGTTTAAAATTTAGGACATCTTGACACAATTAGCCTGTTGGCTTGTAGACATTGGTTGCTTGACTAATGGACAGGAGTAGATTCCACGTAGTAAAAACTTGCTGCGCACGCAATTTATTTATTTTGTATACAAACCCTAGCATGTTTATATTCTAAATCAATCGTCATTCACTTGATTAGCTCTATTTATTGCTGGAATTAGAGATTGCATCTGAATTACTAAGTTTCTCCTACATTTTGCCATATGTATATTTTTATATGCTCTTTGAATGTATGCTTGTATTTGGCTCTGTCGCATATCTGTAACTGCGCCTGGCGAAACGCTCAACTGATGCAGAGATAGACTTGTAGCAAATTTAAAGAGAAATGAGTTTGTTATTTTGTTAAGATGAATATGCTCCAAAAACAAGAAATAGGTTTAATTAAAAAGAGGAATTATCTGCCTTGAAATGATAAAGGTAAGCCTTCATAACAAGGAGTAGGACTACTATTAGATGAAAATTATTGTTTTTATGGTAGAAATCTTGAGGAAAACAAATGCGGAATGCGTATCATTAAACTGAGGTCCAATCTATTGTGGAAGTGGGAATACTTTTGAATATTTCTGTCGATACTATGTTCCTGCGAGCTTACCTCCGTAATAGGGTATGGAGGAGGGGAGTTTATGAAATAGATTTGCTTACAAGTTTTCTATAAATCTTGTTAAGATATTGTCCTTATCAACAGGACCATTGTTATAGACACCTCATGCATCTCTTAATTGTATTTCAGGTAGCGGAACGATCTCTTTTCCTGTGGAATAACGATCAAGTAATCAACCTAATTGCACAGAACCGGGAAGTCATACTACCCCTAGTATTCCCAGCGCTGGAAACCAATGCACAGAATCACTGGAACCAAGCTGTTCTCAACTTAACTCTGAATGTGAAAAGAATACTTGCTGAAATGGACGACGACCTAGTTGTTGCATGCATTTCGAGTTACAAGGAAGAACAAGAACGGAGCAACTTGGCCATGGAGAAACGGAAGGAGGTCTGGGAACGCCTGGAGAACGCGGCCAGCGTTCTGCCAATGGCCGGAAAAACTGCTGTTTTGGTAACCCCATAATGCAGGAAATGGTGGTTGTGTGAAGTTTGGAGTTGCATGGATATTAGGGTATCTTTAGAAAGACTCTAATCTTATTGTGTTTAATTAGGTGTGTTTCTCTTCCCCAGAAAGGGTATGGGAAGGGTTTCCCTAGTTTTTCTTCTTCTTCTTTTTTTTCTTTCCCTTTTTGTCAAATTAATTATAATTATTGCTATTGTATGTTTCTGATTCTCTCTCTCCATCTCTTGTTGTGGGGGTTAAATTTGATGAAATGCTGATCTCTAATATGGTGGTATTAGTAGGGAGCCACCAAAATTGGGTAATAGCAAGAAAATTTTTTATTTGATTTGGAGTATTATCTCTCTCTATCTTATTCTCACTCTCGTGCACATTTTTCGTTTAATAGTTTAATCCTAAACTCATGTACTTCATTATGTACTATTCTATGCTAATATGTACATTTTTTTTTTAAAATGGCAATCTTGATGATACTACAGAAATATTTTGCGACTTACAAAAGATAATAGTATTGCCTGGTAAGTTGTTTTTTTGGCTGAAAAGGTAAAATCCGCATTATCCAGAAATTCTAGTTAATGCATGTGCGTTTAATTTACTTGGGTATTTTTATTTTATTTATTGTTTATTAGTGAAGACGTGTCGAGCGTAAGCTATGACACGTGGAGACTATTGTCGAGCGTGATCTATGCCACGTGGAGACTATTCAGCGTATGTCAAAGGATGACCAGCGACGATGAGGTTAACCTTGTGTAATAACTCCACGTGATGTGAGAGGTTGGGCTTTTATGTAGGTTTGGCCCAACAAGTTCAATAATACTTTAATGGGTCCACGGGGCCCAGATATGAACACTATTAATGAATTGTAGTCTGAGTAGAGTTACTCAGATTTCAAAAGATTAATTATAAAAAATGGAGTAAAATATCAAACTCAAAAACTACCATGAAATCGGTTCTACTGTGGAGGAACAAGTTCACTCTTTTTAATAGAAGTTATTTAACAGTATAAAAAACAATTACTTTTATGTATAAAAAGTATCACTTTTTAATATAATGAGACTTATTTTACCGAATAAAAGATGATTATTCTTATATATAAAAAGTAATGTCAACGTTGTTAATGAACTCTTCTATATATAGGGTAACCCTCCTTATGTATTCTAAAATATAATCCTCTATACTAAAAAGTAACCTTTCTTTGAAGATGCATCATATACTCAATTGCACACCAGCACTCTCAAGAGAGCATTAGTAAATTAAATTGTGAAGATTAAATAATCCCGTAAATACATTAATTAATTAAGAAATGCTTAGAAAGCATTATGTGCCTTTATAAATAAGTAGGACATCACAGCAATCTTGCATTTACAGCTTCTCATTACAGAAGGTTAAAAAAGAGAAGTTTCTGGAAGCACCAGAAACTGTCGTATTGCCGTTACAACAATGGTGAGAGGGTTGCAAGATGTATGAATAAAGAATGAGGGAACCACGTCCATTAGTGTGTCAACTTATCGACCACTCTGCCTTAGATGTTGAACAAAAGTCAGTTGTAGCTGTCATAAATATCTGCATCCTTCATTGAGATCATCAGTCATGGTTCAAAAAGTGATTGAACTGGTTTCGACGACCATAGAGTCGAAACGCACTTGAACTGTCGTGACAGAACACAGCAATGCAGGAGCAACAAACATGTTAAGTGGAATTCAATGACAATGAACAAAAAGGATAAAATTGTGGTGTCTTTTCTTACCTTAGGTTGCTTGTACTTTTCGCGTACAGCGCCTAGCATGCTTCCGCATGAGTTCAGCTGCAAGTCTTGCAGTTCTAGAACGGTGGTTTTCAGCTCGGATGCACTGTACCTTGTATAGTGTTCCAGAGTTGGATTCTGCAAAAAAGGTGCTTTGTAGTTTACTAGAGGAACTAAAATACAAAAATGGGAGTGAGGTCAAGAGTGGTGTAAAAACCAACCCATGGATGGTCTGATTGATCCAGTATCCATCGGGCTAGAAATACAGCAGAGGCGGCAGTTAGAGACGGAAGATATTTGAGGAAACTGTACTCGATTAAAGTTATTTCTGCAAGATAATTAGCCAAGAATTCCAGCTCAACTGAAGGAACCTAGAAAATGGGAGCAACTGATCTTAGTTGAAGTGGTTTTATTATGATACAAGGACAACTGCAGACATCATTTTGACTACCTTATAAGAAACTTGTGCGGCTTGAATGAACCTCCTATAAGAAAGTCTAAGGTTAAACTAAGCAAGATTGAACTGGATTAAAAAGTAAAGATTGTGGCACTAGGTACCTTAGGAACTTCTTTGCCGTGGGAACAGACAATTGAAAATTCAGAAGGTTAAGAACTCGACTTTCCATTTTCACTACCTGTCATGTTACCAGAAGAGACATAAGTGAGGTCAATGACATTATAGAAATCACCTACTCCATAGAAAAAAGAGACGGGGTTGTAATAGCGAGACTGGGCATGTTCATGAATGCTATGAAGCTAGAAGCAACCTTCAGAATATTAGATACTGTTTATTTAGGAGCAAGTATTCAGTGGAGACCACATTCTTGGTAATATAATTGGTTCGCATGCATAAGGCAAATTACATAGAAGACAAGGATACCTCTTCTTTTGTGTAGGTATTGTCAGTGATAAAGCAAAACTCTTCCACACGAGGCGCACAAATTTCTTCATATTTCCTGCAGTAAATAAACCAGCACGAAATAAGTAAGAACATTCGTACTTCCATAGCTAGGCAGGTAAAGACTACATAATATGTACTCCCTCCATCCCGGAAGTATTGACATATTTTTTTGGGCACGGAGATTAAGGAGTATAATAATTTAATGTAAAGTGAAGTGAGAGAAATAATATTTAATGTGTAGTGGGTAGTTGTATTAGTGGTGAGTGTGATGGGTGTGTGGGTCCAAGTAAATAAATAAATTGTTTTTGTGTGGGTCCCATGTTCTTAAAAAGGAAATATGTCAATTTCTGTTGGACAACCCAAAAAGGAAAGTGTGTCAATATCTTTGGGACGGAGGGAGTATTAACTATCTATTTAAGAGATTTTGGACTTCAAATGACAGTAGGAAACTTTTGTGATTTGCTGAATTGAACATGATTTTCTGTAATAACTAGAAAGGATACTAATTATAGTAGCTTGCAACAAAGACCAAAAGTATGAAGCTAGCATGTGTGTGCTCTTTACTTAATGAAAACTTGAAAGAACTTACGAAGCGATTAGCATGCAGGTTACGCCAAGAAGTTGTAATTTTTGCTTCTCAATGTAATTTGCCGATAGGAATCTATCTATGAGATTAACTGTGAGGTAGAGTGTATCAGGGACCAGCCTATATTCTTCTGAAACCTGAAAAGAGGAAATGCATGTAAAACTACAAGAGATTGAAAAAGAAAGACAAAAGATTTAGAGATCCAAGGAAAATAATGCTGAGCACTCAAAACAAAGATTGAGAGATTCTCTCAGAGACTCAAAGGGGAAAGCTAGTTAAGAGAGATCTCAACTTCCTTCTCCTACATCCCACAAATGGAAAGAAGAAGAACTAACATTGCTGGGTATGACTTCCCTTTTCCTAATATTTAAGCTTTCTGCCTAAAGTTGGAAAATTTTTATACCATAGTCTATACTTAAAAATAGTATAGATGCAAAAATTTAAATGCTCACGCTGAACGAATGTTATAAATGTCAAGAGTAAGGTGGATGGTGAAGCTGAAGAAAATAGTTTGAATAAGGAAGCAGAAGAGGAGCCCCTGGAAAATACTTGTGGGAAACCTTGAGTATGAACTTGCATTAATTCTGCTAGTGATAGTTGAACTTATAATCTAGTACTTTCAGGCAAAAACTGAGAATAACATGTAGATTCTTGATCCTATAAGAGAGAAAAAGAAAGTGCTAATTCAGATTAACAAGGGCATCATAATAAAGAACAAAATACATAAAGCTCAGGAGTAAAGTTACTGAATTCAAAGGAAAGACTGATGAACAGAAACTGTGAAGAAGATGATGTATCATTGAGTGAACAAACCTCCACAAGCCAATCAACCAGAATACCCCTCATGCCCTGGGTAATGTCCTTCTGCAGGTTTTCCATGTAATCAGCTGTTGGTCTCCTATCAACCTGAGAGAGAAAAAAAAAAAAACTCATAATGCATTATAATTAACTGTACATATTAATTCAATGAGCGCTGATTATGCCAAATCAGAACAAACCTGTCTTGTGTACAAGCTAGAATATATATCAGCTGCATACAGGCTACACATCTGAGGATCCTTATGTTTTGAATCTATATCAATGATTCCTTCATCTTCCAAATTTTCCTGGTCCATGCAAAGATTTCCATCTGCATGATCAAACAAAAAAAATTGTTGATTAGAAGAGTAACAGCGTTCAAGGTTGAAGTTTATGTGAACACTATTACAAGTATACAGCTTTTTCAATGCTTTATTTAATCAAATAACTAAGACATCCACACCAGTCTCTTTCTTCAGTTTACATCATATAGTTCTCAGCAGTGTCCTGCTTCAAAAATCTCATAAGATATTGAAACCTGAGAACTATTCCACCATAACACTTATTTAATTACATTAAAACTCAGCACATTGTCATTGGTTAGATACCCGACAAACAAACATTGCATTGGCATATCACGAGTTTCACTTTAATAACTTCCCAAAATAATATAGGTGTGTTTAAGATACCCAAGGCAACTTCTAATGCCATGACATCTGACAATAGTGAACAATGAAAAATTAAAAAAAATGGATATTATTGATGACAAACACAATATATCTTGGGATTTAAGTTTACCATCACTCCATCAGTAATAAAAGAACTTTTACAAAATTTCAAACCTCTATCAGATCGACTCGTCACTGAAATATGTTTATTGGTTTCTGGCTTTAAGGGCATGAGATCTGCGGCAACCGATTCAGTTGGTTCAAGTGTCAAGTCCTCTATAGAGCTGGTTTTTTGGATTTGCTCCACATCTACTTTCTTTATGTCCACTGTGCTTCGCCTTGTATCTCCTTGAATCCTTAAATTTGTAGCCGAAGAAGCTGGTTCCACCTTTCCCTTCTTAGAAGAGGAACCTTTTTTCTCCTGCCTGTTAGCCTGACAATGAGCGAGCATCGTTCATATGGAGTAAGTTTATGAAGAAAACGGAGTACTAAGTTGCTTTCAAGAAAAACAGCATCTCCCTAGGAGACAAAAAAAATTTAGGAAAATCACAAAAGGGGATTTCTCACAATGGATATTTGCAACAGTCGTACCTGACCTCTGGTTCCATTTATGCAGCTTATGTGCAAATTCTCACAATTGATATTAGTTACATCCTTCAGAACAACCCTTTTCTTGTGCTGGGGACAAGCAGCTGAACTCCCTCCTGGTTCATTCTCTGATGCTATTCTCTTCGAGCTTCCTCTTAAGACCCTTTTGTCATCTTGTTTTACTGACGGATATAGAGGTGGCAATCCACTTGATGTGCCTAAGGCTCTTGCCCGTGCTCTTGTGATTCGCGCAGTCGACTCGCTGGGGTTGGAAGCTCTATTCTCGTCGTTCATAACTGCACGCCTCATTGAAGAACAGTTCACCGAACCCAATTAACATGCCTTCATTATTGCTGCAAGCAAATCATGCGTGCCGTGTCACAACAAGGAAAACCAACTCTAAAAGCTATGCCAAGTAAAAGCAAAATCAAGGTGAACATTGCAATCCAAACATTATGTTCATTGAAGCACAAACGAAAAAGAAATCATAGTTGTTGAGACTATGCCACACGCTCCTCATCTACATTAGAAGGAAGAAAACATTGCTATAACATGTATAACACACCCCCACAATGTGGAGCATATTGCAATTTTGCAGGTACATCACAATATCATAAAAAGGAAAAAAACCAATCTTGCTGCTTTTGATTCCAATAAAACGCACAAGCCAAAATGTATAACTTTACAAACTTCATCAAAACAACATCCAGAGTTTTCTTCTCCTTTCCTAAGTTAGTTTAGTATGTAGACGGATTGATGACTATTATTTGCTAACACTCAACGATTAACAAAAGCAAATTGCAAATTGTGACCTATTTGAGCTTGAAATAGCAAGCGAATGACACTAATCTTTTTTTAAATTCGTGAGCGCAAAGTCAACAATTTTGTTACAGGGATCCCACAGATAGTCAAAATGAAGAAAATTGAAACCTCGCATCAAATGCTGAGTATACAAGAAGATGCATCCCTAAAACCCAATCCCGCATCAAATGTTTGTACCGTATGGTACAAGAGCTGTAGCTTGATCTTTCAGTAAGATACAGTGCTCTGCCTCTGGCAACTAGAAATTCCCCGCCGCCTAGAGACATCAACTAATTTTGAGAGGAACCCAGATATAAAAACCCTTTCAACCCGAAATATCATTCCTATAATCAATCCTCAAATCATGTAGTAAATTTGAAACAATCTGTGACAAAAGCAGTAGAAGTTTCCAAAGTATTCCAATTCTGTGCATCTAACAAACTCATCCACTAAAATACTTTTAAAATTTTCCAGAACCTTCAGAGATAACTCACTATCTCACTCACATTATCTTTTTCTTTTCTGCTAATGTACCAATGGAAAAGAAAGTACCAATGAAGGTAGAAAGAGATAAATGAGCTCCAAACAGTAAAAAGAGCTTCTAAAAGCACAAAACGAAACAAAAATTTTGCAAAAAAATTGAAATCGAAACACATCCATAGATCTATGCAAAACATTCAAATTTTCAAATCATAGCTTGAAAAATCTCCGAATGGAAAAACATTTGTGCTAAAGCTGATCAAAGCTGAATAAAAACCGAAAAACAAAGACAAATACAACGTAAACAAACATGAAAAAACATTTTAAAAAAAAATTCAGCGAATGCGCAGAAACATACACAAAATCGAAGAACCAAGCTCACGCTGCAGTTGGATAGCTCCAATGGCAGCGTTTAAGTCCTCGATTCAAGCAGATCGATTACCCGACGTAATGTATAGATACAGAAACAGTGTATGCATAGATTCGGTGAGTGCTTAGTGAGTGAGAGTGGGAGTGGGAGTGGGAGTGGGAGAGGAGAAGTGTGTGTAGAGTGTGAGAGTGAATAAATACAGTGGAGCGGAGCGTAGAGCGGGCTGAGCCACAGTTCAAAACTTCTGAAATTCCATAAATAAATAAATTTCCCATTTTCGGATTTCCAATTTTGCCCTCCTCTAATTAACACTTAATTAAGCTCCCTATATTTGGGGCCCCTGGGGTACAAGCTCCCTATATTTCCTTAACAACAACAATAAAGAGGGAACTAATATATTTATTGTTTGTCAATTATTAATAGTATATCAATCAAAAGAAAATAGGGGGTAAATGCTTTGTTTAGGTAAATGTAAATATTTTGATAGGATTATGAAAATATATTTATGCATCCTTTTTTCTTTTTCTTTTTTTGTCATATATAGCATAAAACATATTAGACACAATTAAAAATAATATTAAACAATAAAGAAAAATAGTGACTAATTAAAACGTTATAAACATTTTCAAAGTTAAAGATTAACATTTATCATATCATTTAATAGGATTTGATTGTTGTTGTTGAACTATTCAAATGAGACTGTTAAAGAAAAAATTAAAAGAAAAAAAAATGGAAGAATAAGAAAATGAATTGCTTTTAAAAAAAACAAAAATAATGATTTTTCTTTTGATTATTGTGAAATCTTTAGGAGTTGGTCCTTTTCATGGGAGATAATTTAGCTACAAATTTGCTTGAATTTGATGTTGGTTAAATTTCAAGATAATTTATATTTTCAAGAAGACTGTGAATTGAAAGTTCTTAAAAAAGATTGTAAATTACAAATTAATTGTTTATTTATTTATATTGTATTTATAGCTAATTAGCATTATGATATGATAACACAATTTGTTAGCTTTAGGTTATATTGAAGAGTAAGAACTTAGAACCAAAAAGTAATATGTGAAGTTCACTTCGAAATGATTTTGTTTGCTCCCATTGAACAAATGAAAAAATAAAACAAAATAAAATGGGGATACCCTATTATTTCATATTATTTTTTTAAGTAACTTTTAATTTAATATTTTGTAAAAGTACAATATGAAATTAAGTATTTACAAAAAAAAATTATATATCTAATACCTAATTTCTATAATTTTAAACCGATGGAAACTTAGTCTTTTAATTACTTTTGTCACGTGAGAAATTGAAAAAATATTAAAATTCTCCAATATAATATTCAACAATCTATTTCACATTATCATTGGTTAGAATTTATATCATTTTGCTAATATGACATATATATTATAAGTTAAAATAACATAAAATTCATATGCACTTCATTGTATATATAGTTGAATATTTCTAATTGTGAAAGCAAAAGAAACCCACAAATCAAAATTAGATTAAATCATTATCCATATTAATTTATATATCTTTGTTAATGAGATAATTAATTTATATGAGTGACTACAAAGATTTTATTTGTGAGGTTTTGAGATACAACAATTTAATTGAAACTCATTTTATTTGATTAACCAAGCATTATGGTATCGCCAAATTAGGAAATTTGATTGAAAATTAATATTTGGTGTGCTAGTTATTGATTATACGACTTAAATTTTCTTACCTAAATTATTTGATTTTGTTGTGTTGTAGCCTGCATGCATTGTGTGTGAGGTTTCATACAGCAATAACACATGGAAGGTGATGATTGGTGAGTTCGTGTTGATGAGGATTGAGATTAAAGATCTGCATGGAGAGTTAGAGCCGTAGGATCCAAGCTCATCTCAGCCATGCATCAAGGAAGAAATCAAGTTGGTTAGTTAGTTAGTTAGTTGAGCTAACTGAAGCAGCCAAGTGAAAAGCCAACCTGCAACACATCAGTTGGATTGCTAGTGGTCATATAAGCATTATGAACAGCCGGTTGAATCCATTAAGTGAAGAAACACATCAGTTTACAAGACTAGAGAAAGCACATTAGGGTTTATGTGCATAAGTTCATCATCAACTTCCTTAAGTGTAGTTATAATCATTTAGTGAGTGATCTTTCCTTCAAAGTGGATGTAGGCTTACGCCGAACCACTATACATCTTGGTGTTCATCTTGCTTTTCAATTAGTTTTTCGATTATCAATCAATTCGTGAGTGAAACGTGAGAGATCAACCGGTTAAGAGTGTGAGAGCTTGAGAGGTTCAACAAGTTCTTGCTTAAGTTTCATAAGAAGTGACGCCGTCTGTGGGAAGGAGAAGGAGAAGCAGCCACAAGTGATCAGTTCAGAGGGAAAGAATCATGGTTACAATCAAGTTTGATGTGGAGAAGTTTATTAAAAAGGTTGATTTCAGTTTGTGAATGACGAAAATGGAGGCCATATTGATTCAACAAGGATTGGCAGATGCTATCAAACCGCTTCCAAAAAATCAAGCAGCAGCTGTTGATGCAGTTGCACAAGCTGCAGATCAAGATCAACAATCAAAGGCCAGAAGTGCAATCATTCTATGCTTAGGTGACAAAGCTTTAAGAGAAGTTTCAAAAGAAGTATCTGCAAGGGATATGTGGAAGAAGCTTGCTGATCTTTACATGGTGAAGACCTTGGCAAATCGGCTGTATACAAAGCAGAAGCTCTATTCCTTCAAAGTATCAAAAGATAAGTCTATTCTAAGTCAATTAGATGATTTCAATAAGATCATAGATGATTTAGTAAATATTGATGTAGCATTGTCAAGTGAAGATAAGGCTGCCATACTAATGTCAGGCCTTCATAAATCTTTTGAAGGATTGAGAGATACACTATTGTATGGGAATGTTGAATCAATTTTCCTGGAGCAAATGATCCTTGCAATCAAAGCAAAGGTGCTCCATAAGACATCAGATAATACAGTTGCAGGGTCTTGTAGCTAATAAACAGAACAAGTGGAACAAGAATGATAAGAAGGCTGGCTCTGATAAGAAAAAACAAGAAAAGGGGAATCAGAGTACATAAGCAGATGAAGAGAATAATAACTGCTTCCACTGCAACAAACCTGGTCATTTCAAGAAGCAATGTCATAAGTGGAAAGCTATGGTGGCAAGGAAGATTGCAGAAAGGGTGGAAATCAAAGGATTCATGCCAATCAGGTAACTGAAAATAAAGGTAATAAGGATCAAGATTACATTGAAGCTTTGGTTGTTGTTTCTGATCAAGTGTCAGATCAGTGGGTGCTAGATTCAGGTTGCACCTTCCATATGACATCAGTTAAGGATTGGTTTACTGAATTAAAACCATATCATGAGGGATCAGTCTTGTTAGGCAATGATCAAGCCATCAAGATTGAAGGTATTGGCTTTGTCAAATTTAAAATATTTGATGGTACCATAAAGCTGCTCACAAATGTGAGATATATACCAGGATTAAGAAGAAACCAATGTTAGACACTCAGGGATGTGAGTACTATGTGAAGAAAGGTGTACTCTCTATCATGAAAGGAAATTCAGTGGTAATGAGAGGTGTCAAGAGCTCTGATCTTTACTTCCTTGAAGGATCAGTTGTCTCTGGACAGTTGAACACTTCACAAGATCAAGAAGATATTCATCTGTGGCATGGTAGACTAGCTCATGTAAGTGAGAGAGGGTTACAATAGCTAGCAAGACAGAAGCTATTAGACATAAGTTCAACCTGTAAGTTGGATCAGTGTGAAGACTGTATCCTAAGTAAGGCAAATAGGTTGAAGTTTGGTTCAGGGGAACATACTTCATCAGAGAAGCTTCACTATGTTCATACAGATCTGTGGGGACCATCAAGAAATCCAACCATGGGAGGAGGAAGATATTTCATATCTATTATAGATGATTACTCCAGGAAGTTATGGGTGAAAATCCTAAAATCAAAGGATCAGGCATTCACTGTATTTAAAGAGTGGCTTGCTGAGGTGGAGAATCAAACAGGGAGGAAGCTGAAATGCTTAAGATCAGACAATGGACTAGAGTTTGTCTCAGAAGAGTTCAGTAGTTTCTGCAGAGAAAGAAGAATTAAGAGGTACAAGACTACACATGGAACTCCACAACAAAATAGGGTTGCAGAAATGATGAATCAAACTTTGCTTGAAAGAGTTAGATGTATGTTGAGCAGTGGAGGATTTACAAAAGGGTTTTGGGGAGAACTTGTGACTACAGCAGACTATCTGATCAATCTATGTCCATCAGCAACTTTAAAATTCAAACCACCTGAAGAAATGTGGTCTGGAAAGGCTCCTAGTTACAGTCATTTGAGAGTAATAGGCTGTCAAGCTTACTCTCAAGTGAAGCAAGATAAGTTGGAACCAAGAGCAGTGAAATGTGTAATGGTTGGATACCCCAAAAAGGTAAAAGCATACAGACTGTGGTGTTATGAAGCTAACAAATTCATTGTTAGCAGAGATGTCACATTCAATGAGAAGAAGATGCCATTGGTTGAAAGGAATTCTGTAGTATCTATCACTACAGATACTGATGAGTTTCAGGTGGAGCAAGCAAGAAAAGATGCACAATAGGACAACAAGATTGCTGATCAGAGTAATGAAGAGAGCTCACCTGGTTCATTAAGTCTCAGATATGACTTGAGCACTTATCAGTTGGTCAAGGACAGGTTGAGAAGACAGATAAAAGCTTCAGTAAGATATGTGGAGGCTGATATAGTATCATATGCACTTTTAGTTGCATCTGATATAGACTGTTATGAGCCAAGAACATATGAAGAGGCTATATCAGGAAGTGAAAATAGCAAGTGGATAGTTGTTATAGAAGAAGAGCTACTATCATTGCATAAGAATAAGACTTGACAGGTTGTTGAAAGACCAAATAATAAGAAGTTAGTAAGCTACAAATGGATTTATAAGAAGAAACCTGTTACAAGCAAAGAATGAGGTATAAGGTACAAAGCAAGGCTTATGACAAGGGATTTTTCACAGAAAGAAGGTGTTGATTATAATGAGATATTCTCACCTGTTGTTAAGCAATGTTCTGTCATAATATTGTTGGCATTAGTAACTCAGTTTGATCTTGAGTTACACCAGATGGATGTCACTACAACATTCTTGCATGGAAATCTAGAGGAAGATATTTACATGAAGATTCCAGTTGGTGTAAGTGTTAAAGATGCTGAGAATAAGGCTTGCTTACTACTGAAATCCTTGTATGGTCTGAAGCAGAATCCAAGACAGTGGTATTTGAAGTTTGATGATTACATTACATCAAATGGATTCAGCAGGAGCTTACATGGCAGCTGTGTCTATGTTAGGTTCAAGAAAGGTGTTATACATACTTACTGTTATATGTAGATGATATCCTTATAGCTTGTAAGGATCAAACTGGCATAGATGAAGTGAAGGAAATACTCAAGCTGGAGTTTGATATGAAGGATCTAGGGGAAGCTAAGATGATTCTTGTTATGCAGATTGAAAGAAACAGGCTAGCTGGTGAGTTAAAGTTGTTCCAAGAGTCATACTTAAACAAAGTGTTGAAGAGGTATAATATGAATCTTTATAAGACAGTAACAACACCAGCAAAGCAAGGTGTTAGTCTATCATTACTTCAAGGACCTCAGACAGATAAAGAGAAGATAGAGATGAGCAATATACCTTATGCAAGTGTTGTTGGCAGTTTGATGTATGCAATGGTATGTTGCAGGCCAGACTTAGCTTATGTGATGAGCATGATTAGTAGGTTTATGAGCAATCCAGGTCTACTACATTGGGACTCTGTGAAGTGGGCACTTAGATATGTGAAAGGTACCATCACAACAGGCTTGAAGTTTCAGAAAAGGGCTTCATGGGATAAGGCAGTAGTTGGATATGTTGATGCTGATTATGCATCAAATCTTGATACTAGGAAGTCACTTACTGGTTATGTTTTTAACTTGTTTGGTACTGCAGTAAGCTGGAAGGTAACACATCAACATATAGTGGCTCTATCAACTACAGAAGCAGAATTTGTTGCTCTCACTGAAGCAATCAAAGAGAGAGTTTGGCTGACTGGAATACTGAATGAGTTTGGTATTCAGCAAGAAGAGATTGAGGTGTATTGTGACAATCAGAGTGCAGTGCATCTCTTCAAACATCAGGGATACCATGAAAGGACCAAGAACATTGATGTGAGGTTATATTTTATAAGGGATATGATAGATAGTGGAGTAGTTGTTGTCAAGAAGATTAAGACTACTGAGAATCCGGCAGACATGTTCACCAAAGCCTTACCAGTTCAGAAGTATGAACTGTGTAAACAATTGCTTCATCTGAACTAAGTAAAAAAGGAAAGGTAGCTGCAACCTTAAATAGCAGCAAGGTGGAGGAGATTACAAGCTTGTGATGATGCAGTCTAAGGTGGAGTATTATTGTGTTGTAGCCTGCATGCATTGTGTGTGAGGTTTCATGCAGCAATAACACGTGAAAGGTGATGATTGATGAGTTAATGTTGATGAGGATTGAGATTAAAGATCTGAATGGAGAGTTAGAGCCGTATGATCCAAGCTCATCTCAGCCATGCATCAAGGAAGGAATCAAGTTGGTTAGTTTGTTAGTTGAGCTAACTGAAGCAGCCACGTGAAAAGCCAACCTGCAGCACATCAGTTGGATTGCTGGTGGTCATATAAGCATTATGAACAGCCGGTTGAATCCATTAAGTGAAGAAACACATCAGTTTACAAGATTAGAGAAAACACATTAGAGTTTATGTACATAAGTTCATCATCATCTTCTTTAAGTGTAGTTATAATCATTTAGTGAGTGATCTTTCCTTCAAAGTGGATGTAGGCTTACGCCGAACCACTATATATCTTGGTGTTGATCTTGCTTTTCAATTAGTTTTTCGATTATCAATCAATTCATGAGTGAAACATGAAAGATCAACCGGTTAAAAGTGTGAGAACTAGAGAGGTTTAATAAGTTCTTGCTTAAGTTTCATAAGAGATTTCAATATGGATAATTATTTGAAAGAATCGTGCAATAGCATACATAGTAAGTATTTGAATATCAAATTGGAGGTTGCCTTAATAATTATATCTAGATTTTGCTATTATTAATTAACTTTATATTTTATGATTTTATATTTTTTACTCTCTTTTTACTAGGGAAATATTTTGTATGATTTTTTTTATATCTACCTGTTCATCTATAATTTAAAGCAAACTCTCTTGTAAGATGTTATTTATTATATGAAACAGTTTGTAAGACGTATTAAAGTATGTCTATTATATAGATAAAATATGATTAATGATTATAAAAGTATATTTTCTAAAGAATAATAAATGATGAATTAAAATATGATTTTATTATTATTATAATATGATTTATCATTTAAATACTCTACTTATTAACAAATATATTTTACCTATATAAGCGTACTTTAATAAGGGTCTACCCGTATTACAACTCTATCTCACAAAAGTCAGTCTCACTCTCTGAGTAAGCACATATTGATGGCATGTCATATATTATTGGAAATTTTTATTATGCCTAATGTGCATACCTAGTGGGCAATTTCAAATCATCTACAACAATGCTAATTTAATACTGCATGCCTTGGTTATATTTTAGTATGATATTTTAGAGTATATATTTTACGTATTTTTATATTTATTATCTGATGTTGTTTTCAGGTAGAACTAAAACGAAGTACTCCCCCCTTACTTGGTTCGGATCTTCTATTACATGTTGGTGTTACATCTCCTATTACAAAATATTGGATGATTGACACGTAGGATAAACTATTATATACCCTAACAATCAACCCTAAGGGTAAAAGTTGAGATTTTATTCTCCATATACATGTCACCCATCTAACGCGTATAACATCAAAATATAACAGGACATCCAAGATCCCCTGTACCACAAAACTAAAACGATATCCCGTGTTATTGAAATGTATGTGCTTTTGTCATTTTAATCTATTTTAATATAAAGTGTGCGTTTTTCTCTTTAATAAAAAGAACACATACAAATTAATTTTTTCTCTTTCCATGACACACCCATCACACTAATACAACTACTCATTTTATATTAAAATATTATTTTTCTCACTTCACTACACACTAAAATATTAATTTACTTAAAAAAAATAAACGTCTACGTTTAAGTGAGACGGAAAGAGTATTCTTTTATATACAATCAAGGTGGAATACACGTGGATAAAAAATTCACAAATTTTCATTTAAATTTAGTTATATAAAACAATTTCAATTACTTTCATTTAAATAAAATAATTATTTGTGTTTATATTAAATACTGGCTAATTATACTTTATTAGTAGTATTTATTTACATAAAAGATGGTTACACTTTTAAAAATTAAACTTCTAATTAGTAATTATTTGGTATGATTAATATTTTTATTTAGTTTTTTTAAATTATTTTTATTTAGTTAAAATTTAAAATCTTAAATAATTAATGAGTAAGAGTAATATATAATTTAAGCAGATTTTTTTTTTTTATCAAACATATTATCATTTGGGAAATTTTTTTTTATACAAATTTTATAATTCAAAATTAATATTGATATTTTTGTTTCGAAATTATTAATTTACCCAATAGTACTTTTTGGACTTTATTGCCCCTATACCCCCAAACCCTTCTCACACACCCACCCAGCTGCCGCCGCCGAATCACCATCGGACCGCCGTCGGGTCCAACACCGCCGCCGGACTATCACCGGAAACCCCGATGGACCGCCGTTGTCATTGCCCTAGGTGGCAAAATTGATGAAATGAAAGGAGGGGCAATAGATTCCAAAAAGTATCTATTAGTTAGAAAAGATAATTAAGTTATATGATCGTGGGTATTATTTTTTGTTCCTTCATTTTTGTTATTTTTTAGTACTGGCACTTGTGATTTTTTCATTAGGTATGTTAACACTTTTTATTTGTATTATGAATATGTTTATTTATAAAATAATCCACTGCACCACTATCACTTTTCATTAATTGGAGCATATTTGTTATTAAAATATTATAATTTCTTATCTATTTCACAATTGTCTACTACTAAATTAAGTGATGCAGTGAATTATTTAGTGAATAATTCGTAGTATAAACATTTTTAAATAACAAGTAATAATGTATATAAAAAAATGTGATAATTATTTTAAAAAACATAAAAACAATATCACATGTCATGATGTCATGTGAGTGTTTAGTGAAATTGGTAAATGTTATTTCACTGGAAACGGTTGCATCGAGTACTTACGTACGATGCGAGTACAAAGACAAACCTTCCTATCCAACCTAGTCAAGCAAGGTGCTTGAGGTGAATAAAAAATACATCAAGAGTTCATATACAAGGATGCTATCTGAATGCTAATTCTATCTGCAATGTAGTTTGGAGACATCATCCTTGTGCCATGCTGAAGAGCATTCATTCCCATCCATATGTGGTAGATCGTGGTAGCAAAGGTGATGAAAAGGAGCTTTCTTGCTTTTTTGTTGGTTCTGGTATCCTGGTGTATCTTTCTGAAGGAATCTGTGACTGATAATAGCCTTCTTCTTCGCCATCCGATCCATCCTTTGACCTGATCCCATATATGTGTGGTGTAAGGGCAATGGAAGAAGAGGTGCGATGTGGTCTCCTGAGCAAAGCAAAAAGCACATCGTTTGTCTTCTTCCGTGCACCACACCCTATCCTTTGTAGCAACTCTGTCTCTGTGGACCAGCCAAAGTCTGAAGCTGTGTTTCCTCACTATCCACTTGTGCCATACCTGTTTGTAGACAAAACTCGAGTCCGCTATGTATCTATTTCTCAAATGGTGATACATGCGGCTGGCTTTGAATACCCCATTCTCACAACACTTCTCCATAGCTCCAATCACTCCATCGTTCCCTTCTGATTCACTGTCAATGACATTCCTAATAGAAATGAGAACTCTCCATAAGTATGTAGAGTTGTTACCTGGAGAGCTCACTGTCCATTGAGAAGACGAGAGGTAGACAGTGTGGATCCATTTCACCCATAGAGATGAGGCTTCCCTATGTACATCCCACAGTGCACTTGCCAAAAGAGCCTTATTCCAAGTGATAATGTCCTTCAACCCTAGTATATGTATATGTAAATATAATAGTATATGTAATTTTAATAAATTTTGTGTAAAACTGTCTCCACTAGCTTTTTGTAGGGTGAATAGCATACTTATTATACATTTTTATAAAATGTGATATTTTATTAAATAAAATCAACATATATCTCATAAAACTGTTTTATATTTGTATGTTTAATAATAATAATAATAATAAACATTCTTCCCTTCTTCTACCACTTAGTCATCTGCTTATATTTTTTCTAAAATCAAATAAAACTTTTAATGCTACTAAAGGCTGAATTACTCGTGCATGTATATTCATCATTCATGTAAATCATATTCATAGTCTACATATTACGCCCTCTTATAAATACATTACCCATTAGCTAACAAAATCATATAAAAACATAAAACATTATATCTATATAGTTTTTTTTTTTTAATCAGAAGTACTTAAATTCAGGAAAGGTAGACTAACGTAATGTTTGGTTAGCTTAAAGACCGAGGCATACTTCGTGATCTACGATATAAGAAGTCGTAGTAATTGGAGAGGGACCCTTTAATTTGAATTGGGTTGACGAAAAAGTCATGTCCCTTTACAGCTCAAATGATAATAATATTTATTAATAATAATCATAACTCAATAATAAATTGGTGTAACCAACTCTCTCAGTGAAGGTTTGTTTTTTATTGAACAGTGTAGTGTAGATTAGGCTACCTTGGACCATTTCTGACATCGTAGCATGTTTATGTTTATAATGATTCTGAATTTAATTTTATTCAACCTTTCTTGTTATTAATTACTCCCTCCGTCCCAAATTCAAGTTCACGTTTACTGTAGATACGGAGTTTAAGAAAAGTCACTTTTTGACTTACTTTTTAGGGTAGTATGGTATTTTTGGGTAATAAATAAATGATAAAGTATGTTATGTGTGTTAAAAAGGTGATGGCAAATTTGAAATTAAAGTATGTTAGAGGGATATTAGTTTGTTGCTTTTTCCTTTTATGGAAGTGTGAAGTTGAATTTGGGACGGACCAAAACGGAAAGTGTGAAATTGAAGTTGGGACAGAGGGAATAATTAATCTATTCTTACAAAAATAAAACTAATTTATTTATCAAAATTTTCACCACTTTGGAGCACGTACTCAAATGGTATTACGGAGCTAATTCAAAATGGATTAATGAATAAAAGTTGGGGAGATCTGACATTAGAGTATTATTTTTTAGTCAGTATCATGTCTTCCATCCGTCCCGCACAAATATCACAATTTTAATATATTGGGCGTCTGATCTAAATTACATCATTTTCTTCTTTTATTAAAAAGGATTCACCATTACCTATCACATCTCTTTAATACACCTACTCATTTTACATAAAATAATAATACTCCTTAATCTACGTGCAAAAAGCAAATGCACCTCTTTGCTCTGAACGGAGGGAGTAACGGGTTTACACGTAAATCTTATTTTTTGAAAATTAATAATTTTTATACAGAAAAGTTAGAGAAATATCAATTTTGGTCTTATATCTTTTACGAAATATAATTTAAGTCCTATAATTTTTCGTATTTTCAATTTTAGTCATTTTATTTCAATTGTGGTCCTATAACTTTTAAAATTTCCATTGTAGTCCTATAAGTTTCAAATTTAGTCATATATCTTTTTGAATTATCAAAATTAGTCCTGTATCTTTTGAAATATGATATAATTTATAATATGACTAATTTTGATAATTAAAAAAGATATATGATTAATTTTGAAACTAATATGATTAAAATTTTAAAAGATATAAGACCAAAATTAAAATTAAAAGGACTAAAATTGAAAATACTAAAAGTTATAGGATTAAAATTGGATTTTGTAAAAGATACGAGACCAAAATTGATATTTTTTCCGAAAAGTTATAATTCATGTCTCTAAAAATTATTTTTCATGTACTAAAAAATAATTGATAAATCAAGATTTACAAGAATTTGAAGAATAATTTTTTAATTTAGAAGAGTAATAATTTATGTATCTAAAAAGTAATTTTTTATGTACTAAAGAGTAACATGGTTTGTATATTAATATATATAAACCCGATTTACACAAATGTTTGTCTATTTTTTTAACCCAATAAAATTACCATACTTTATTTATCTAAAAAAAGTACTTTATTTAGTAGTTTAACATATTTATTATTTTTATTTCCTTTTTAATAAAAATAAATAAACATATATATATTTTATAATTTACTTAGTTTTTACTCCCTCCGTCCGTTTTAATGTTTACGTTTGCTTTTTGCACGTTGATTAAGAAGTATAATATTTTAATAGATAGTGGGTGGAAAAATATAATATTTAATTTAAAGTGGGTAGGTGTATTAGTGTTGGATGATATATTAATTGTTTTAGGTGGATCTCATATTCCAAAAAGGAAAACGTAAATATTAAAATGAGACGCGCAAAATAGAAACGTAAACATTAAAACGGGACGGAGGGAGTATCTTCCTGAATCTAGAATCTAAATTTAGCTTAATACTATGATGAATAATAATTACTCCATCCGTCCCAGAAAAATTTGCTCCACCCTTTCCGGCACGGAGATTAAGAAAGTGATAATTTTTAGGGGTATAATGGTATTTTTGTAATGAATAAATAAGGAATAATTACTGATAGGTACACACTTTGTACCCATAATTACTACTAGATACATTAATTTAAAATAATTACTCTTACATACAAATATTAAAGTAAATACCAAATATAACCCTAAACCCATACACTTTTAAACCACAAATCCTAAATCCCCACCCACCGCCGGACCACCACCGGACTGCCGGTCGGCCACCGGAATTCTGTCGGACCGTCGCCGGAGCTTCGCCGGACCACCCAACTTTTTTGCTGCACACACTTTTTTACTACACACATTTTTTACTACACACACTTTTGCTGCACAGAAATTTTTGCTGCACACAACATTTATGTGCAGCACATTATAAGGGTAATATTGTAATATTACTATATATTTTTGTAGTTAGTAGTAATATTTTTGTATGTTTGTATCTCATAGTAATTAAGGTTTTTTTTGTACCTAGTAGTAATCCTCCAAATAAATAATAAAGTATGTTAGGTAGAGATGATTTTTTTGTAAATAAGGTGTATGGGGAAGGGTTTTTTTTACTTTTTGTTTTTTTTGGAAGGTACAAACTTTTGTGGGACAACCCAAAATGGAAAGTGTGACATCTGAAAGGAGATGGGGGGAGTAGTTTTTTTTTTAATTTTTATAATATAAAATAAATAAATAATATATATATATATATAATAGATCATTTTCTATCTTAAAAAAACTACTCCCTCCGTCCCGGAAAACTTTTTACGTTTACTGTTCCACGTTGTTTAAGAAAAATTGCACTTTTTGACAAATTTTATTGACTTTGGGGGGTATTGTAGTATTTTTAGGTAATTAAAAAGTATAAAGTAATAATATGTATGTGAAAAATTAGTGACAAATTTGAAATTAAAGTAATTTTTGAAGTTGTTGGATAAAGTGATATTTCCTTTTTAGGAGTGAAAGATTTTGTGGGACAAACAAATGAGGAAAGTGAAAAAGTATTATGGGACGGAGGGAGTATTTGTTTTAATAAAATTAATATTTAGATTAATTTTGAATAAATATATTTTATTTACAAAGGGATAAATGACTAGAGATATGATATTTGAACTAATTAGAAATATACATTAAAATTACTCTTATCATAGGGTTTGATCATGGCTATATATTACATATACAATGTAAGAGACGCTCCTATAAAATTATATTAAAAAATTTTAGGTTTGACAAGTTGGATATGAATATTATATTATACAAATTAATGCTCCAATTACGTGATAAAAACGAAAATTTGGAGAAAAGAAAATGACAAGTATTGGTCCAAAATTCAAATTCACATGGGTTTTTATTGTGTTGGGAAGTGGAAAGGGACCAATCCAATCGAACACATTTAATACTATGGGTTTCATATTTTTTATAAATGGAAGTCAATATGTAGGGTTTGATCTAACATTTGTTCCACTCTTTTTTATTGAATGTTGGTTTTCTTTTTCGTTGTTATTTTGTACTTCTTCATCAGATTAAATATACATTTGCCATCGGATTATATATATATATATATATGAAATTATTTTACTTTTTTTTATGATTAATTGTATTATAAATTTTCATTTAATCTGTTTATGATGTAATTTGATCGGATAATAATCACTTTATTACTGATGCACCCAACTAAGTAAAATTATTAATAAAATGTTATTAATATGTATCTTTAGGTCAATCAAATTTTACAAAAATTAAAGGGTAATTGTTTTCACCCAAAGTGTTTTTACTTTTTACTAAGTACTACTAAGTTAGTTGAATTGATAAAAGTAGTTGTGCAAATGACCTAATGAATAAAAAATAATGTGGCTTCTGACATCAGTTGGTTGATTATTCCAATTTTTTCTTTAAAATCGTAACTTAAGTTAATTCATATATATATATATATATATATATATATATATATATATATATATATATATATATATATATATACACACGAGACGAATTATGAGATATATTAATGTGATATATTAATGTATGATTATTATATAAGTAAAATATATTTATTTGTAATTAAAATATAAATTGTAAAATTAACATTTTAAAATATGATTATTATATAGGTAAAATATATTTATTCGTAGTTGAAGTAGTATAATAGTTCGACATGTTTCACAAAAGAATGTCCCCCCCTCTCTATATATACTCTCCCCGTCCAGCGTTAACGTTCACGTTTACTTTTTGTATGAAAATTAATAGAAAAAATAATATTTAATGTAAAGTGGTTAGTTGTATTAGTGTTGTGTGTGTGTCCTATATGTAATAATTAATTATTTTGTGTTGCCCAACATGACAAAAAAAGAAATGTAAACCTTAATTTGGGACAACCAAAAATAGAAAACATAAATGTGAGGGATGAAGTATATATATGGGTTGTAAGACTATTATCATTGTTATATTGATAAAATATGCTTAGAGCAAGTTGGTACTTATGTTGTAAGATGTTAGATCGATTAATATTAAAAAACAAGAATTAACAAAATCATCAATAAATCTACAATATTATGAAGAATATTAGCAGCCATTAAATTAGGTTAAAATTTTGTTTTCTAATAAAACAAATGCATGAACTGATGAGTTGTTATAGTAGGACTTTTTTTTTTTTTTAAATAAAATTTATAAAGGTATATTTTAATCATGCAACTAATTACTCATACCTAATTAAAACACCTCTTTGAAAAAACCAAACATTAAACTTAGGAGTATAATTTTATAACAATGTTGGATTGGATGAATGCAGTGTGTATATAAACTGTTTAACAAATAATTCATTGATAGTTTTTATTATGTTGTGGTTAATAATTGGGAGATTTAGGTGGCAATAATGCACCGCTAATTACAGTAGGGAATTATGAATATGTTGTTTAGTTGCATTAACTAATTACAATTAATGTTAAGCCTTCTCTTTTTTCCAATAATAATTGGTTTTTCCAAAAGGCAATAAAAAAACCCCATTAATGCACTTTTTACTTGCCTACAAGGCTACTAAAACACCATTTTTCAATATAATAAATACATATATTTTTGTTTTTAAATTTGGTATTTTATTTGTTACAACTTTACACTTATTTATATGGAGTAATAAAGTAGATATTAATGAAGTGAGATTATTACACCTACAATTCAGATTTGTCTTGTTCGAATTATTATTTGACAGAAAAAAATTCAGACTTAATATTTTACTACATACTTATATGTATTAAATCATGATAACTTAGTAACCTACCAACAAAATTAAAAATTTAACCTTAAAGAAATTACTAGTTCTTAAAAAAACTACTTGAGGTAACACGATTTATGGTGAGCAGTTCTCAACTACCAAAACAAAACACGCTTTTAGCGGTCTTTAATATTCCTGTAGTTTTCAAACCTACTATGAGCTACCATCTCTCTTCCCTCCCAATCCATGCAACTGCTTTTTCTTGATTGTTACTTGTGACCTACAATTCTCCATGAATGTGCTCATTATGCACAGGGGAAGATAATTTAGGAAAATGTACTAAGATTAATCTAGAAGCAATTAATGAGAGCTTCAACAACCCCAAATCAGCCTCCTAAGTCGTTGCAGATTGACCAATCAGGCACCTCTGTATAATGTTTTTTTTTTTTTCTGACATTCTACACTGGAGAGCTTCTTTAAAGCTTGGTGAGGCCACATAATTTGGGTTTGTGGGTGAAAAATATGTTTACTGGAAACACATTGAACAATGGTGATGATGAAGAGGAAGGCCTTGTGTTGGCTGCTCTGCAGAGGTCTCCGACGTATGATAGGGCCCGGATGGCGCTCTATCGGGATGTTTCCGGGAAGCTGTCGTTGGTTGATGTTTGTAGGATCAAGGATGATGAACAGAAGCAAGTTCTGGATAAGTTGGTTAGTGCTGTTAATGAAGATATGGAGGGGGTTTTCAGAAGAGTTAGGCAGAGATTTGATGCGTAAGGGTTTTAATTTCTGCTTTTGTTAGTGTTTCTACTTATTTTCTGGAGTTTATTGGTTTTAATTTCTGCTTTTGTTAGTGTTTCTACTTATTTTCTGGAGTTTATTGGTTTTAGCTGATGTATAAAAGCATGCAAGATTATTTGCTCATGTTCATGTTTTTATGCCTGCTATCTGTTTGTAAGAATGACTGCACTAGTTAGATATTGTAGATATACCATGAAACAAGTTAGGGAATGATGCTGCGCTGTCATATCAAAACTTAACATTCTCGTGTTGGTTTGATTGTTTACTGGTTGTGAAGCACAAGGGTTCTAGACTTATTTTCTAATCATTCAGACATTTCTATCTATGTTTGTTACAGTATTGGCCTGGAACTTCCAAGGGTCGAGGTTCGATTTCAGAATCTGAAGGTGGATGCATCAGTCCATGTTGGAAGCAGAGCTTTGCCAACCATACCCAATTTTATTTTTGATATGACAGAGGTAAAGAGACAAACACAAATATCTGTAAAGATAATCAGATTTTGATTTCAGTTAGTCTGATTTGTTTCTATGAATCATGCATTAAAATAGGCTTTCTTGAGGAAGCTCGGGATTTTTTCAGGAGGAAGACAGAAACTTTCTATACTGAATAACATAGATGGTATCGTACGGCCTTCAAGGTATACATAGTTTGATCTTAAATAGAACATTTTTAATATACAATTAATCATTTCTCATTATATTGACTGAGCTTATATAGGTCGACTCTGCTTCTTGGTCCTCCGAGCTCTGGGAAGACAACATTTCTTTTGGCTCTGGCAGGTCGTCTTGCACCTAGTCTGCAGGTACTGCAGCAATGATATTTTTTGTCATAATGCGGTGATATTAATTAACTTCAGCATTATTAGCTTTTCCACTGCTTTTCCAATTTATTGCAGGGATTAGTCTTTTTCAATTCCAATTAGTTCTGAAATTTGAATTCTATTTATTTGCATTTCGTTTTAGAACTTTAATACTACTTGTGTAATTTCTTCTTTGCACACTCATGTTGGAGATACACTCTTATATAATTCTTGTGGAAATTGTCTTTGCGATTCTGTGTTCTGTTTTTCTCTGTTTCGTCACCTTGACTGTTGCCAAGTGTTATTACAAAATAATTGAGTCATCATTATATTTTGAATTTTGTCTCTAGACCTTGTGTCTACTTGGTTCTTATCAAATCAGTGAACCTATTTTTGAAGATGTCAGGGAAAGTTACTTATAATGGACATAGTCTGGAGGAGTTTACTCCACAGAGGACTTCGGCATATGCAAGTCAGCAGGATATGCACATTTGTGAGATGACTGTCAGGGAGGTTCTTGAATTTTCGGGACACTGTCAAGGCACTGGATTCAAGCATGGTAACATAATTTCAAAACAATTCAGCATTTCCAAAGGGAAGGCAATCAGGCATGCATCTTATCTTTTTTGAATTTTCTTGGCCTGTAGAAATGCTCATGGAACTTCTTAGAAAAGAAAAAATTGCTGGAATAGACCCAGATCAAGAACTCGATATGTTTATCAAGGTACGCCTTCCTGAAGTTGTTCCCATTAGCATAACTGAGTGCAGATTTATTTTTGTGCACCAGTTGCAGCTCTTCTGTCATTGAATGACTTATTTTTCTCCTAGGCAGTAGTTTTGGGGCAACAGACAAGTGTTCTCGTGGAATTCATTATGAAGGTGCGCCAGTATAACGATCAGTAATTTCTCTGTATGATGAATGTAAGATTATAAGCAAAATATATAATAAGAGAACGTCTTTGTCTCAATCATGCTGCGATGCTTCCAATTTATTGCTTATTATTGTATGAGGACTTCAGGCTGTATAGTAATTTTCATATGTGGTTCTAAAATATATATAAAGATTTTAGGATTGGATATTTGTGCTGATACATTGGTGGGAGATGAAATGCTTAAAGGGATATCTGGGGGCCAGAAAAAGAGACTTACAACAGGTTGTTACTCTAAATTGCTGTTGATGTCCACTTTGCTGTTGTAGAAACTTTCAGCTTTAAATACTAATATACAAATGTTGACAGCTGAAGTGCTTATGGGTCCTTCTAGAGTACTTTTCTTGGATGAGATATCAACGGGATTAGATAGCTCAACTACTCATCAAATTATCAAATATCTTCAGCACACCACTCATGCTCTTGATAGCACAACACTAGTGTCTCTGTTGCAGCCGGATCCTGAAACTTATGAGATGTTTGATGACATAATTCTTTTTGGTGAGGGCCAGATTATTTATCAGGGGCCCCGTGAGGCCGTACTTCATTTTTTTGCCTATATGGGTTTCAAGTGTCCATCCAGGAAAAATGTTGCTGACTTCCTTCAAGAGGTACTGTTGTATTTTCAATCTTTGATGTTAACTTCTTACTTTAGAAACTTACATCTTAAAGCTCGATCACAGGTTATATCTGAAAAGGATCAAGAGCAATATTGGTTTCTGAACAAGCGGTACAACTACGTGCCTGTGGCAATGTTCGTAGATGGTTTCAAATCCTTCCGAATTGGCAATTTGTTGGCACAGGAGTTAGCTATTCCATATGATCAACGTTACAATCACCCAGCTGCTCTGTCATCCAAGACTTATGGCATAACTAGGGCTAAGCTTCTCAGCATTAGTTTATCCTGGCAGATGCTACTTATGAAGCGTAATTCCCCCGTCTTCATTTTTAAATTCATTCAGGTAATAATATGTTGTTAATTTTCATCCACTTAACTCATCTTATGCAGCCCTCTTTTCTGGAGCATTCAGATCTGATTTGATATTGTTCTAGACTGCAAACTTACATATAGAGATTTTTACTTGCAGCTCTTGTTAATTATTTTGATGATGATGAGTGTATTCTTTCGGACAACATTGCACCATAACACACTTGACGATGGAGGCATCTACCTTGGTGCCCTTTACTTTGCAATAGTTATGATTCTGTTTAATGGATTTATGGAGGTCCCAATGTTGATAGCTAAGCTTCCTGTTCTTTATAAGCACAGAGATTTTCGCCTCTATCCGTGCTGGATTTACACTCTTCCCTCCTGGCTCTTGAGTATTCCCCTTTCACTTGTGGAATCTTTTCTGTGGGTAGCAGTTACATATTATGCCATTGGCTTTGATCCTCAAATAACTAGGTACTCTTTTATTGTTCTCCTTCTTCTTCTCTCTCTTTGCCTTCTCACACTTATACACATATTTAAATATTACTAGTTTATGATGCAGATGCTTTCTGCAGTTTGTGTTATACTTCACTTTACACCAGATGTCAATAGGTCTTTTCCGCGTGATGGCATCACTAGGGAGAAATATGGTAGTAGCCAACACATTTGGATCTTTTGCTATGTTGGTTGTTATGCTCCTTGGAGGATTTATACTTTCGAGAGGTACTCGAGTCACCCTTCAACTATTTTACAGGCATGAATGTAAGTTTAACAGTTCAAGGTTTGAATTTTCTTCCAAGCAGATAGCATCCCAGTTTGGTGGATCTGGGGTTACTGGTTTTCCCCCATGATGTATGCCCAAAGTGCAGCTTCAGTTAATGAATTTCTTGGCCACTCCTGGGATAAGGTACCCTCAGATAACACTTTGTCATCCTTGCTTCACTTTCTTCATTTACATGACCTAGTGTTTCCTTTTCTTCCGATGATAGAAAGCTGGAAACAACACTACTTTGTCACTGGGAGAAATGTTACTGAAGGTTCGCAGTTTATTTCCGAATGACCATTGGTATTGGATTGGGGTTGGAGCATTACTTGGATACACCTTATTATTCAACACTCTCTTCACTTTATTTCTGATTTATCTTAATCGTAAGTTTCATTCCTGAAAGATTTTATGCTCTATGAATTCTTTGATTGGAGACAGCTCCAAGGTGTTTCTATAACTATATTCTGATGTATGATCCGGCCAATACGAAACAATCATTGGTGAACTATACTTCCTAATTTTCATGCAGCCTTAGGGACTCAACAAGCCATTGTTCCCTCGGAGGATCGTCAGAACAAAAGCAAGGGACAAGAAAGTGACTCTTCCATTACTTCTTTTAAAGACTTTTTGCACCGGACACAGTCATTTGGTGGTTTGCCAAAGAACTCCAAGTCTTCGTTCATGACATTTGGGGAATATTTGCAACATTCCCACTCATTCACTGGTTTGGCAAAGAACTGGTACTTGTGCTTTATATTTCTTTTCAAGATTAAGCAGTATGTTCTTATTTTTATTTTAATTGATATGCAGGAAAGTGTAGTAGTAAGAAGAAAGGGATGGTTCTTCCTTTTAAACCTCTTTCCATGTGTTTTAACAACATCAGCTATTATGTTGATGTTCCTCTGGTATATCAACAGCTTATAGTAACTTGTACTCGCAGTGAGAAAACCCGCACTGCTTAGAAATTTAACTCTATATAGCTTTTTCATGGTTCAGGAACTCAAGGGACAAGGCTTACAAGAAGAAAAGTTACAGCTATTGGTAAATGTAACTGGAGCATTCCAACCTGGTGTGCTTACTGCATTAGTTGGTGTCAGTGGTGCTGGTAAAACTACCCTCATGGATGTTTTAGCTGGTAGGAAAACGGGAGGACATATCGAAGGCCAAATCTACATTTCTGGATATCCGAAGAATCAAGAAACATTTGCAAGGGTTTCTGGCTACTGCGAACAGAATGATGTTCATTCCCCATGTCTTACTGTGCATGAATCGCTCTTGTTTTCTGCTTGGCTCCGACTATCTACTCAGTGTGACTTTGCTACACAGAGGGTAATTTCAAGGCTTCTTTTCCATTCAATTTCTTTTCTAAATGGATTTTTCCCTTTTAAGTTATGCTGAGTATCCATTACAGGCTTTTGTGGATGAGGTCATGGAACTGGTTGAGCTCACACAACTACGCAGAGCACTAGTCGGTGTTCCAGGTGTCAATGGTTTATCGGTAGAACAAAGGAAAAGGCTGACAATCGCGGTGGAGTTAGTTGCTAATCCTTCTATTGTTTTCATGGATGAGCCTACTTCAGGGCTTGATGCCAGATCTGCAGCCATTGTGATGAGAGCTGTAAGAAACATTGTTGATACAGGTCGAACAATTGTTTGCACCATTCACCAGCCAAGCATTGATATTTTCGAATCATTTGATGAGGTTCGCTTCCTTTCTTCATAAGAATAAGCAATTTCTTGATGAGGTCTCCTTAACTCAAAGCATTTGAATCCTTCGTTCTTTTGTTCCAGCTTTTGCTCATGAAACGAGGCGGACAGCTCATTTATGGAGGTGCATTGGGCAACAACTCCATCAAACTAATTCAATATTTTGAGGTGATCATTATTTTCCAAGTTGTTTTAGTCTGAGATCTTGATATTTTCTCACACATCTGTATTTTGTTTCTCCTAGGCAATTCCAGGAGTTCAAAGAATAAGACCTGGATGTAACCCTGCAGCCTGGATCCTTGAAGTTACATCTCCATCTGAAGAAAATCATCTCGGTTTGGATTTTGCAGAAATTTATCAGCAATCAGATTTGTTCAAGTAAGTCTTCATTTGATATTAATCTTGAAAGGCCAAATGTTGGATTTGTTATTCCATCTCATCTTTTCTCAGGCAAAATAAGAATCTGGTCAAGAGATTGTCTAAACCAGATAAGGATGCAAGTGAATTGAGATTTCCAAGCAAGTACTCTCTCTCGTTTTTTGGTCAGTTCCTGGCATGCCTCTGGAAGCAGAACCTGTCGTATTGGCGTAACCCGCAATACACTGCTGTACGCTTCTTCTACACAGTTATCATTTCATTGATGTTCGGTACGATATGCTGGAAATTTGGCTCAAAAAGGTTCCTCTCAACCCTTAGTTTAAACTACACCAAAGTTGCCATGATTGTTTGTATAGTTAAGACGATGTGATAGACAAATGTATGTTGTCTAGAATAGTGCAAGATTCTGTATCCTCTGATAGCCATCAACTTCAACTCATCTCATATCCATTCCTTGTATACAGAGAAACACAGCAGGACATATTCAATGCGATGGGGTCCATGTATGCAGCTGTTTTATTCATCGGGATCACAAACGCCACGTCCGTGCAACCAGTCGTTTTTGTGGAACGGTTCGTTTCATATAGGGAGAGAGCAGCAGGAATGTATTCAGCACTACCATTCGCCTTTGCACAGGCATGAATCCTTGGCCTAATCCATGCATTCGTACACGTCTCCTTTTCTTTTAAACTAAAACATGTTGGTAGTGCAGGTTGCAGTAGAGTTCCCGTATGTTTTAGTCCAGTCACTAATCTACAGCAGCATCTTCTACTCCATGGCATCCTTCGAGTGGAATCCGTGGAAGTTCCTCTGGTACTTATGTTTCATGTACTTCACACTCCTCTATTTCACCTTCTTTGGAATGATGACCATCTCCGTCACGCCCAACCACAACGTCGCTGCCATCGTCTCCGCCCCGTTCTACATGCTCTGGAATCTCTTCAGCGGCTTCATGGTTCCTTACATGGTAATAATCTCACTACACTGCCAACACAAGTAGCTGCATACATATACATAGGATTCTAACCAATGCATGGTGGTGTTTTCCAGAGGATTCCGGTGTGGTGGAGATGGTATTACTGGGCCAACCCGATTGCATGGAGCTTATACGGGCTTCTAACATCTCAGTATGGTGACATGGATGAAGCAGCCAAGATGAGTGATGGTGTCACCTTGATGCCTATAAAGCAGCTGCTCAGACATCAGTTCGGATTCAGACATGATTTCCTGGGCATTGCTGGTTTGGTGGTGCTCTCTTTTTGCCTCATCTTTGCTGCCACTTTTGCCTTCGCTATCAAATTCTTCAACTTCCAGAGAAGGTGAAGACAGAGAAACTTGAACAACTCACTTGTTTCTCTCACATTCTTTTGTTTACTATAGTAAAAATGTATTGCTTTATACAAAACTGTGAAAACTTACTATCACTACAGCTGAATTATGGAGTAATTAATTTATGAGTTTGCATTCGTTGTAAAAATGAATTAATCTGTGACACTGTTCCAAGAGAGGAAAAGAAAAAGTTTCTAAAATTGTTGTACAGAAGATATTTATAAATTTTTATTATTATTTTATTTCTTTAAATAGTAAGTCAGATATTTGGAGGCGTTTTAAGCTTGGTAACTCAACAATGGAGAATCTGTTGAAAAAACTATAGTCGTGCACTGATGAACATCCGCCGTCGTGTTCTTCCTCTAGCCACCGCCTCTTGCCGTCTCCGATACCTCTCCACCCAATCAATCTTCACAATCCCCATCCCTACACACCAACCAACTCCAACTCCGCCCCCTCCAAACCCTAGCGCCGCCGCCCCTGAATTCACCCGCATTTCCGAAGTCCTCCTCAACCCGGCTCTTCATCCAGGCAATGGGCTCGAGGAGGCTCTAACCGCGACGGAAATCAATCCAAGTTCCGATCTCTTACTCCAAGTTTTCAAACATTTTGATTCCACTCCGAAACCCTTGTTAACGCTCTTCAAATGGGCTCAGAAGAGGGCCGATTACCAGTTTTGTATGCCCGTTTTCAATGCCATGGTGAACTCTCTTGGCAAGGCCCGAGAATTCGACCTAGCTTGGTGCCTCATACTTGATCAGATTAAAGGAAATCCGAGCGAAACACCCAATTTCGACACTTTTGTCATCTTGATTAGGAGATATTCACGCGCAGGTATGTTTTTCTTTAAATTATTTAAGTTTGATATTCTCATCCACATGTTTCTCCAATCATGATTATGTTATGCATATATATTCTTCGTTTGTAATCGTGCTTCACATTACCCACACAGGTTTACCCTTAGCAGCCATTAGGACGTATGAATATGCTAATGGTTTGGACATGTTCCAAGACTCTTACCCCAAAAATAGTATGCTTGAATCTCTTTTAGACACGTTATGCAAAGAAGGACATGTTAGGATAGCCTCAAAGTACTATGATGAGCAGAGGGTAAAAGATCCAAGCTGGCTACCACGTGTTAGGATATATAATATACTGTTACATGGGTGGCTTCGAATAGGGAAACTTAAACATGCTGAGAGGGTCCGTGAGCGGATGAAGAAGGATGATGTTAAGCCAAATGTAGTCACTTATGGGACCCTCATAGAAGGATTGTGTCGAATGCGTCGTCCTGAGATGGCAATGGATTTACTTGATGAAATGAAGGTGGAAAGGGTTGAACCGAATGCTATTGTGTATAATGCAATAATAGATGGGTTAGGAGAAGCTGGGAACTTTAAAGAAGCTCTGGGGATGCTGGAAAGGTTCTCAATTTTAGAACTAGGCCCCACTATATATACCTATAACTCTCTGGTGAAAGGTTTCTGCAAGGCAGGGGATTTGGTAGGGGCTAGCAAGATCCTTAAGATGATGATAAATGATAAATGTTTTCCGACTTCTACGACTTATTGTTATTTCTTCAAGTATTTCTTGAAGTCAGGGAAGACTGAAGCAGCATTGAATCTTTATAATCATATGGTTAGATGTGGGTATGAACCAGATAGGCTTACATATCATCTGTTGATGAAAATGTTGTGCAAGGAGGGGAGGCTGGATCTTACGACTCAACTTATCAAGGAGATGAGAGCTAAGGGAATTGATTTGGACTTGGCTGCTAGTACTATGCTGATCCATTTATTATGGAAAATGCATCGATATGATGAGGCTATTTTTGAGTTTCAGGACATGTTTCGTAGGGGCATTGTTCCACAGCATCTTAC
This sequence comes from Pogostemon cablin, assembly GCA_023678885.1. Classification (NCBI taxonomy): domain Eukaryota; kingdom Viridiplantae; phylum Streptophyta; class Magnoliopsida; order Lamiales; family Lamiaceae; genus Pogostemon; species Pogostemon cablin. Next base: position 10,052,952 of record CM042955.1, on the reverse strand, counting down.
ATATAGGAGAATGACTGATGAGTTAGAGAGGCGGGGAATGGCTCGTATGGCTGAGAAACTTCATGATCTGATGCAGTCAGTTCCTCATTCGACAAAGCTGCCTATTAAATACAGGGGTTCAAGAACTTCACATGAAAGAAAAGCCTCTATAATAAAGAGAGCTGAGTCAATGTCTGAGATCTTGAGGACATGTAATGTTAGGAAACGGGCCCTTGACCAAGCCTGCCTAGCCCACCTAGCCTGGCCGGCCCAAGTTACCCGGACCAGGACGCTGCGGGTCGCTGCAGATCGCTGCCCCGGCCCGTCCCTAACAAGGCCTGCAGGCCATGCACCCCAACCTTCAAGCACAGGGGTGATCAGTCCATATGCCTGCAGGATGTTGCCAGGGGGAATCGAACCCCTGACCTTTTGGTATAAAGGAGCACTTATGTCTCCTTATACCACCAGTTGTCAACTGGTGGTATAAGGAGACATAAGTGCTCCTTTATACCAAAAGGTCAGGGGTTCGATTCCCCCTGGCAACATCCTGCAGGCATATGGACTGATCACCCCTGTGCTTGAAGGTTGGGGTGCATGGCCTGCAGGCCTTGTTAGGGACGGGCCGGGGCAGCGATCTGCAGCGACCCGCAGCGTCCTGGTCCGGGTAACTTGGGCCGGCCAGGCTAGGTGGGCTAGGCAGGCTTGGTCAAGGGCCCGTTTCCTAACATGTAATGACCCGAGGGAGCTTGTCAAGAACAAACATCAACCAGAAAATGTAGTAATCAGTGCACAGAAGCTCATTGACCACATTCAGAAGAAAGCAACTCGAGGTAAAGCACTTCTTTTTTACGACCTGAAGATTAATTTCATCAACTTTTGTACAATCTCCCGAATTAAGTTGAGACTATCGACTGTATTCATGAAAATTTCGCTGTTATTGAGTGTGATATCATTCATATTGTCTGCAGGTGAATCATAGCATCATCACAGAGTGCTTCATATGAAAGGTAATGACTTTGACTGCTCAGTTGAAATTTTTATATTTTCACATTCAGAAATTTGGATGTTACTAGCATTATATTACTACTTCAAAATAGATTTATCTGGATAATAATGAGTAGTGGAATCTCAAATAGGAAACATAGCCACGACATATCTTTGAAAAGATGGCTAGCCAAAAGTTTTGTCATCATCCGTTCAGAACGTGAAGTTGGGGTAGAGAAAATGCCGTGAGCCAATGGTTGACCAATAATTGTAACGGTGCTGAAGTAAACTGCACCGCAGTCACAAGGAAAGCTTGAACAACCTTTAAGCCAAAAGCTCGCCCGACAAGGAGTTGATGACGGTAAACCTATGTTCATGTACAATTTATTGTGGCTTACCCCTTAATTTATCCTTTTGCAATCTGATTCTTAGTAGCTTCTTCCAATTCTGCGCATATTTCGTCGAACGCAGGTTCTTGTTTTAAGACACACTAGTATGTATACGACAGTTCCTACCAAAACACTACTCCCACCATTCATGAACATGGTTTAAGTTTTCAAAACTTCTGCAGGAATCATACAGATTCAAAGAATCTGTAACAGAATGAGCAGAACTGAATCACTGGGATGAATATGAGAACAAGAATGTAATGAAGCCATCATTGCAGCTCAAGGTATGTGATGATGATGAACAGTCAGCATACCTTAACTTGCCCAGGTATATCCTGGCAGACAATTTTTTGAAATTATCATCACAACTTGATCAAATATATTTGTAATTTGAAATTTGAATTATAATCAAGTGGGGGTGATTTGGATTGGACCACAGGAATCAGTTATTACAACTCTTTTGGATAGAGGTAAGGGTTTTATTATTTCGTTATCAAGATGTGATGACTAATTATTTCTTGGTCCCATATTATGCACCTTTTCATCATTCATTATTGAATCAGGACAATTGGATTGGAACAACTAGTCTATATTACATTATCCTTTGGCTGACATTTTGTTTGTGATTGATAGAATAACCAATTGTCCAACACATTATTAAACATACTTCTGTATGCGATTTTTAGTTGTCCTAATTTTAGTTTTCCCACAAAAACTTGGGTATTGGTGAGGCTAGTGTTATTAAAACAATCGATCTGCTAGAAAATGCAGCTAGTTTTTATTGCTAGTTGAGTCGAGCACGTAGGAGCTACTCTCGTCTCGTAATAAACTTCACTCTAAGCTTGAATATGATTAATACACGAGTAAGTTGGACCCCTTTAATCAATTATAGATGTGATGTATGTAATGGTTCAAGGAATGAAATCAAAGAATGATAAGACAATATGTCACAATAAAGTGAAATATGAAAGTGAGATTGATAATGATAACTCGTGTGACTGCTATAAGCAATTACTATTAAAGACGGTCTCCTAATTTCGTGAGATGTTAAGTAATAATCATTATGCAATCAAAAGTGAAAATTATTAAAAAGTGAGTGAACAATTTTAGGAATAATTTATAATATAAATGAAAATGATAATATTTTAAAATAAATGCCATAATTTTTTTAATAAATGATAACTAATGTCATAATTTTTTTTAATAAATGATAACTAATTATGAATACATAAAATAATAGAACAACCATGTTATTAAGTTAAAAGCCTGATTTCACATAATTGAGTATGTATATATGTTAATGTAATATAAAATTAATGAATCATAGACATAACACTAATATAATCTTTAAAAGAATCGCAACTAATTTTGGAATTATGTATTGATGTAGACTTGAAATGATTCTATGGTTGTAGTGCGTTGGAGATAAAGGGAGGAAGTAAGACAAATTCTTGTGAGATAATTTATCATACTATTTCAAAAAAAAAAAATGTTATACAGAAAATTAATATATTCGAAATAAAGGCAATATATAATAAGTTTTATGCCAACATTTCTCTTTGGAATATTTTTGCCATGATAATGAATTATAGCTCATTATTCAGGTGTAGTTAATTATGAACTTTACCATGGAGAAAAAGATTAGATAATTATTCCAGAATAAAATATGGAGATTAGTAATGCTCCATCCACTTCTTCATTAGTGTGATGTGGAGTAGATAATTAGGAAAGATGATGGAAGTAATGAGTTGGTTAAAATGATTAGAATTGATGTTGTAAGCTAATAAACAAGTTTATAATAGTTTAATGGGCACTAATGTCAAAAAGAGCAGAATGCTAGTAAGAGTAAGACAATGTTATAATGAGGGAATAAAATTAAAAAAAATGTAGGAGAGTGGAGAATCTTTGAGCAAATAAAAATAATAAATAAAATAATAAGCACGAAGGCCAATGTTGGAATACGACGGCTGAGAAATGGGGTGATTGAGAGTGACTTCAACTTGGGAAGAAGAGAGAGAGAGTGGATGCAGTCAACATATGTACTCAAACACACGCATACTTTTACTATATTCTCACACACTTCTCTCCTGTACTTCACACTCCTATTTGATTTAAAATTGATTTCATACGTATTCAATATTTTAATCTAGTATGATTATTCAGAGTCCTTTAATTAATCATTGAACTAAATGGTAAATTTATAGGATAAATTTTAAAAGTAAACAAATTATTTTTTCATAGCCAATAATTATATTTATTTTAAAATTCAATCATTTTATCATAATTAATAAAAAAATTCTTTTTAGTAATTATCAACATATTTAAAGCATATTCATTGTCTTTATTACAAGCAAATATTGAAATTAAAAATAAACTAGATATACCCCTGTAGTGCTCGAAAAATATTTCCAACCCTCCACTCACCACGACCATGCAAAATTACGCTAAACTTCTCATGTAAGTCCTTACACAGAAGAAATAAAAAAATATAACTTCTATAATAAAAAATACTAATATTCAATTAATAAAAGATGATAATACAAATAATTTATAATATAAATGAAAATTGATAATATTTTAAAAAAATAAGTAATATTATATAACAAAAATGATAATTATTTTAAAAAGTGTAAAATTATGATTTCACTAGCTACTCAAATAAATTGGACTGATTTTTCAAAGTCGACATTCTTTTATTAGTTATCCATCTATTATTAATTTTCTTGCATAAATTAATTTTAAAAATAAATAATTTATAAACGTATGTTATCGAACCTCGTCTGATTATCGTCACATTTCGAAAATTATTTTATTATATTTTTCTATATTAAAACAAAGTAATTGGACAAATTTTGAAAATGTGAATTATTAATTTTGGATTTTCTAAATCAAATATATATAGTATTTTATTTTTAAGGAAAAAGTGTAGCAACTTGATCAGCTATTCCATGAAAAATGATGAGCGAAGAAACTTTTCTCAACATCAATGATATTTCAATTGAATTTCTATTTTCCAAAAAAAAAAAAAAAGTAATTTCATTATTGTAAATCAATTCATGACTAGAAAAGCAATTCATCAAAACTCACGTGATTTCTCCAACACAATCATGCAGAGAAGATTCAGGGCCTATTGCATTATTGCTCTTTAAAAAATAAAAATTACTCATAAAATATAAGGGTTAATTGATTAATTTATTTAAAATAGAGGTATTATTTTATTTTTTTTATTTTTTCTACAATATATTCACGTTCTTGTACGGTTGTACCCCTAAAGCGTTTTATGAGTTGGTGTAAAATTCAATTCCAAAATAAGAATAAAATTTTACTTTTAATGAATTTTATAATCTTTGTGTTATCTCTTATAACTTCAGTAATTATTTATATAATGCTCCTTCCATTCTATATTTTCATTAATTATTTATTAAAAATATTATATTCATTAATTCACTATATATTAAAAACTCCAAAAAATAAAATGGAAAATGTAAATATTTGCTAACATTACTGTTAACATTTTCTTAATTTTATAAATGAAAGAAAATTGATTGTTTGAAGGCCTTCGTTGTAGTGTGGTATCTGCGTCCACACCATTAATTCTTTCAAACCGGAGAAAGAAACCCCACTTCAATACATCGGCGAACATTCATACGGATTTACTGGAAGAGAGAGAGAGAGAGAGGGAGAGAGGGAGAGGGAGAGGGAGAGGGAGAGGGAGAGGGAGAGAGAGAGGGAGGGAGAGAGAGAGAGAGAGAGAAAGGAGGGAGAACTGAAAAGAGGAGTATTATTGAAAAGAAGAAAGAACCTCTGTGTATGCCAGAGAAAAAAAAAACCTTCCTTTTTTAGGGACTCTTTCTCTCTCCCACCTTAGAAATAATAATTTTGTAATTCTCTTTCATCTGTTTTCGTGAATCTGCGCCCCCCCCCCCCCCCCCCCCCACCATCAAGAATTAGCTTTCTTGACTGGCTACTTATTACCTAGAGTTAAAATCGGTTGGATTTTCTGTAATTAATTGTTGTAGATGTCTATCCTTGAGCTCATTCACGATGATGATTATGGTGCTGTGAGATGTCACCTCTAATTCAGATGCGACGTATCTAACTCTTTGTACATGGCTCATGCTCACACCAACACTAAAACCAACGAAGCAGCTCCTGCTGTTAATGTGGCTGCTGATTCTGATGTCAAGTCCACTACCTTTCATGATTTTCTTGGCAACAAAGGCCAAGAATCTGCGCCGGCGGTTGTTGGCGGTGGCCGGCCTCCCTCTGACGTCTCGCCCTCCGCCACTTCTGATCTGGGTTCTGGTCAGAATAAACCAAACACCTTTCATTCGTTGTTGCTAAAAATTGATTTAAAATCTGTTGTTTAGTATTCCCTTTTTTATTTGTTGTTTGAACAAGAGTTATACGAGTTGAGTGCAGTTTAGATTCCATATGCAAGTTTTTGAGCGATCTTATACTTTGTTATCAAATTGGAATGGGTACTTAGCGTTGCATTGTTGCTCTAATATGCTAGAATCTGGTTAAAAATCTGTTGTTAAACTCATTAATTAATATATGCAGCATTCCCAATGGATTTGGTTCTTTTGGCAATGGAGTAGTTTGTGTTAGGTTGTTCCTTGGACCTTTGTCCTGTGGGTATATTATAGGATTTGGAGTTGATAGCCGGTTACTGTGTGGAGTGTCGTTTCCTTTCTGTTTCTTTGTTTTTGGAAATAGTTTCAGGGTATACAGAGTCTCTCATATACTAGTAAGTGCTGCTGAAGAGATAGTAGTTTGTTTATCTATTTTCTTGGCCAATAAATTCATCATGTGGGGACTGGACACATGTTGAGTATGAAAGTTACTCTAATTGCAATCCAAATTTCCAATCATCATATTTACCACTGTTGATTAGTTTTGGTGAAACTGAGGTTTGATAGTGTTCTCATCATATATGTTAGAAAAACAAGTCAGTAACCATTTGGAGGGGATACCATTTTATGGATCAAGAGGCCATATTTCAGGACCTGAAAGTAGTAATAGGTTCACAGGGAATAAACGAAGCAACTCTGACTCTTTTATGATGTCATCAAGAGATAAATTACCACAAGGGATAGCAGATTCACAAGACAGCCCACTTTTGACTAAGGTGCTACTGCTGTATCATATACTTTATTTAAAGTAATTAGTGGTTTAGGCCTTAAATAAAGTTGCAGGATATTAATAAGAGTTTTTATGCTGTTCACAGTATACTCTAATATTGGGAGTTTTGTTCTATATCAGCTGCTGCGATATTCAGGGGGAGGGCGACATAGGCGCCCCCATGATGAGGAGGCATCCTTCGGTATGCATCAGATGAGGCCAATGTCAGCTTCTTTTGTTTCTCTGTCTTCTGCTGGTGGTAGAACTGAAGCCAATCCTTCCAAATGGGATAGGGCTACAGCTGTAAATCCCAGCCCTGCTTTGCAATATCCTCCACGTAGTGGACAGGTCATGCCGTTTGGCTACCAGGCGCAGTCAAACAGGTTCAAAGACACAACTGTGGGTCCTTTATTAATGTCACAAACAGCAGCTGATGAAGGTTCTCGTACTGGAATTAAAGGGTCTGGAGTTCTGAGCTCGATCAATGCTGCTGGAGCCATCTCTGGGAGACAGCCTGCAGGTGTGCTCATACGCAGTGCTAAACCGAAGTCAGGAGTTGGCATTTCTGAGCCAGAGTCTTCTACACCCAGGTAAACTCAGAACACAATTACAGCTTTATCTGATTATTTAGCCTGGACCAAATGACAAGCTTGAAGACCTTTACTTTTATTGATCAATGACAGCCAGCGTGGAACAGAATCTGCTGGTCGTCAAATGACTATATTTTATGGAGGCCAAGCACACGTTTTTGACAATGTTCATCCCAACAAGGTATTCTTCTGCATCTCAGTGAAATATGTAACTAATTAGATATATGGTTCATACAAAATTACTATGTGGAAAGGTTTCTTTTACTTAATTGCTTTAGCATAATTTTCAACAGGAATAATAAATACTTCGGACTGTTGACATAGACTTGAACTTTTCACTGAAAGGGACACGACGATCAATTTTATTTCCAATGGGATTTAGAACCCGGTGTGAACTATTTTCATGATTTGTAAATCAATTCACCAAATTGTCGAAAAGATTAGGACTCAACTTGTACTTTAGTAAACTAGACATCGAGATGTTTATCTGATAATGGGGTGGTGGTGGTAGTGCTGTATGTTAAACAATTTCACGACTTAGTTAGCTGATACACCTAATAACCTTTTCTCTATAGCTCGTATATTGTGAAACTGAATTCCATTTTTTGTAATTCTATGTTTCCTCAGACTAATTTAAGATTCAAGTAGTTTCTATTTTAAGATTCAATTAGCTGATACACCTATTGACCTTTCCTCTGTTGCATGTAATTACCGTGGTTATCATCATTGTTGATTCACTCACACAAGATTTTAGATTTCTTGCTACATGGAATTCCAATAAATGAAAATGTCAAGATTATTTTGTTTCTACTAAGGTAGTTTTGTTGATATAATTATGTGAGGTGCTTAATAATCATTTCTTTCATGTGTCTTAAATGATAAGTGCGATTTCATTGAGTGACACTTGTTTTGTCCGAGAACTGAGTTAAGAGCAAAAAATTAGCTTTTGCTGCTTTATACACCATTTCTCTCTGCCTTGGTAGTCTATAGATTTGTGCCTTTTTTAACCAAGGTTCCTATGCTATGTAATCTCACAACGACAGACAGTCAATGGTGGGAGACACTTACAGAGGTGCTAATTACTGTTTTTTCAATTTATATATTAATTTTGTTCAAACCAACATGTGACTTACTCGTGGCAAAACTGTGGAGGTTAGAGGGTTAGTGTTGATGACTTGGATCCTACTTGTTGTAGGAGAGTAAGTTCATAGTCTGCAATTTTTAATGAAAATTTGAAGGTGTTATCTGTTGTATGGTTAATAAATGCAACTTAGATCGTTAATTGGTGGCATTCGATGCGATGTACAAACACATGCAATGATGAGATCAATGATGTTTTGGTTGTATTTCTAGATTAGGATCACAATCCAGTTAAATTATACTTCAACTCTGGTGTTCAGTAATGCACAGTACTCATTTCAGTATCTTCTTATCGACTTCAGGCAGATGTTATAATGGCTTTGGCTGGATCAAACGGAGGATCTTGGTCGACCACGTACACACCAAATTTAACTGCCAGGCCATCTCCGGTGGAAAAACAGGTATCTGCTATTGGGGATGATGCTAGCATTGCTTTACTGAGGGACTTGCAGGGGAGACAGCCGGACAAAGGTGAATCCCACCGAGGCTTTGGTTTGGGTGATTGACGAATTCTTATTCGTTTCATTTAAAGGCAGTATTGTTTAATACTTGTAGCTAGTTTAGTCCCTATCTTGTTCTACAAAAGGATCTCATCTCAACCTTCATCAATGTTTCCATCATGAAGATATATATGTGATCTGCAACGAGGGAATATTGTCACCAATATTCTTGCATTTTCCGCGAGGGTGTCGACTGATCGACTCCGACTACAGGTGGAACGACGTCGAGCTGCGGTGCTGAAGTAAGGAGGTAGAGCTGCCGAATGTGGCTATGTAACTATTTCACTTTCATCGATCAATTTCTTGTGATGGGTTTGATAGAGCAAATTAACTAGAATTTTTAGGTTTGTATCAAGAGTAGTTGTCCCAAGAATTTTAATCGAATTTTGTTGCTGGTAATCCAAAATCGAGTATGCATAATTTGATCATTCACACTTTCTTTTTATATTTTACTAGATTCCCATCCTCCATCCGTGGTTAGCACGAAAAGAATTATATTAATTATATATATTTTTTATTTTACTCATATATATATATATATATAAGAGAGAGACTAGGGTGGAGCCGGTCCCCATGAAAATTTCATGAAACCGGATCCCAAATCAATCTCTCGGGTTTGCTGGGTTTTGAGAGATTCAAAGCCAAATCTTCATCTTTTTCTTTTCGCTTCCTCCTCAAAACGAGTTGTTCAAATTAGGCATCTGTATTTACCGCAACCGCCACCAGTGGATTCAGATGAAGAGTATTGCGTGAGATCTTTGCCGCCGCCGCCGCCAGTGTTGGCTCGACGGAGGAAGACGTGGTAACACCAACAAGCGTAGAAGATTTGGGTGTAGAGCGCCACCAATGTAACCGCAAAAATAATCACGAGTATAGTACAATACCTAGCTTTCTCAGCCCACCGCTGCTGCCGCTCATTATCGGCAGGTATGTCCCTGGACAAAATTGGTTTATAACAATAAACGATGGAGTAAGAGTGAAAGAAAATTTAAGATTGTGGGATTATACTCCAGGAAAATAAATTTCTCTGATAGTACTCTTGATTTGCATCTTGACTTCGCTTGTTTGATTGATTTTTGTGGGGATTATATCTTTGCGTGGAGTTGATGTTAACAGTGGGTTTGATTGTATTGCTGGCATTTGGATTCGTATTAAGAGTTAAAATTGCAGTCCCATTAGATGTGGTATGCTACCACACGGTTGGATCCATGAACGGCCTCCATCAGTCATTTCTAACAGGGATGCACTCCATCTTCATCATGTTTTGCACCACGCTAGTATTTTTCCTTCTCCATTTACTACTACTACACTTTCTTGCTTCATGTTTATACTGATTCTTGAGTGATATATGTTCTTCTGCTGATTTTATTAAAGTAATGCACTTTTTTCAACAAAGAAGCTTTTGTTGAGGCTTGGTTGAAGTAGAATTTGCTAAAGGAGTTTGGGTATATTAAGGGTTTGAAGGATATGATTCCGGTTGTATTGACGGAGATTTTGGGAGTTAGGTGCCTTGGGAAGGGAAATTTCGATGCCCAATCACAGGGTTTGAATTCAATGGCAAAAATAATTTTTTGTGATCACAGATTGTGGACATGTTTTGAGTGCAAAGGGTTTTAAGGAGGTAAAAATCTTTTGCTTTCTTTTATTTGTCATAAAGAGTTTGGAGAGAGATATGATTGTGATCAATGAGACTGAGGAAGAAGTTAATAAACTACAGGAGAATTTAAAAGAGGAGAAAGCTAAAGCTACGAAAGAAATCAATGAAACCTATGAATGGGGATAGGAATGGGAAGGTGGTGGGTCCATTGTAATTTTCTGTTATTTTAAATCTGAATACGTAATTTAGTATTTGGGTTGTGCTTTGGTTAATTCATGTGCTGTAATTTATATAACATTTGTTTGTGAGAAGGAATTTATGGTTGCAGAATACATTTGAAGAGGGGAAATTGAGAATATTGATCTTTTTTAGTAATTAGTCACTTTTGGTTGCATATTCTTGTTAATAAAAAGTAATTGTTATGTTAAGTAAGCAAACGCTCTGTATATATAAGGACATTGATTTGGTATCAATTTGTATGTATTTAACACGACTCGTTGCATACAGAGTCGTGCAAAGTATTGTGGGAGACCAGATGTGGAAAAGTCCGGAATCAGAAGCGATGCTTTGAATACTGCTGCATATCTTGTAACAAGTGCAAGTGTATTCCTTCTGGAATCTATGGGAACAAATCGGAGTGCCCTCAACTCCAAGGGCAACTCTTACACTCTATAAAATGTAATAATAAACCTTAGTATCAATTTCGACACTACTAATGCAATATTGCTGCTGGAATAAGTTATTGTTTATTATCTACTCTTTTCATTTCAACAAAAATTATTTTAAGAAGTTTAGAATGCAATATGATTATGCATGCATACACTATAGTATACCACTTACATCATCTTCTGGATACTACTAATTTTATAGTGTGGTTGAATTTATTCTAAAGAGTAATTTAATTATTTTAAAGAGTAATCTATCAATTTACAGATTGCATACAAGTTAATTCTTCATGGTTAATGGTTTGTAAAGAGTAATCCAATTATTTTAAAAAAAGTAACCTTGTTGACTAAATGGAACATAAACAAATTAACATAAAGAGTAATCCAAAAACATGTTCATAGTAACCCAAATAATTATAAAGAGTAACCCAATTAGAAAAGAGTTACCTAAAAAATGTTGAGTAAACAGAATAGTACATAAACAAATCAATCTAAAGAGTAATCCAAAAACATATTCATAGTAACTCAAATCATTATAAAGAGTAACCAAATTAATAAAGAAAAGTAACCTAAAAAGATGTTAACCAAACATAACAATATATAAATAAATCAACAAAAAGAATAATCCAAAAACTTGTTTATAGTAATCCAATTTATTATAAAAAGTAACATAGTGAATCAACAATAAATTTTTCAAAACAAGACTAAACTAATACAATAGAGTAAACTAATGAGAAGCAATAACAGCAAGAGATGACTTAAATAAAAAATTTTCTTTACCCTTGAAGAAACTTCTACAAGAATTAATAAATCTCTCTATGAAGAAATCTAATTTCCTTTTTATTTTCTTCAAAGACTAACCCAATAAATTATAAAGAGTAACCTAATTAATTTAAAAGAGTAATTTACTTTTTTTTATAGAGTGACCTAACAGCGTATTTAATTTCAAATAGTGGTCCAATTTATTCCAAAGAGTAATCTAATTAATTCCAAATAGTTGTCTAATTATTTTTATAGTGATTTAGCAACGTATAGATGGTTTATAGTGATTTAACAACGTATAAATTTCATACATTTTAATTAATTTCAAAAAGTGATCCAATTAATTCTAAAGATAAAGAATGATCTAATTAATTTCAAAGAGTAACCCAATTATTGTATATAGAGTGATCTAACAACGTATAGATTGCATACAATTTAATTAATTTTAAAGAATGATCCAATTTCTGTAATTTTCTCACTCTCTCTCATCACACACAAAAGAACCGTGCTATGGGATTAAAAGGAAATTGTATAGCAATTCTACAAAATCATCCCCAGCAATCTCTCCCTTAATTAGATTAAAAGGAAATTGTATAGCAAATCTACAAAATCATCCCCAGCGATCTCTCCCTTAATTCAATATTTAATCTGACAATGGAGTCTTGGAGTAAGCAACAATTTAACATATCCACAATCTATACTAAAAAAAATATAAAAATTAGAAAATGGAATGAGTATTTCATTACATTTATTAGCAATTAATCCCAACATTAATTTGTAGGAAATTAATCCATGAAACCTTAACCCTATTATGATTAACGAGATCTAAACCGTAAAGCGGAAGCGTACCTGATCCAATGAGTCTCTAGGCAGAACACGAACTCAGGATCAGTGGTTATATGGCCTTCCTCAACTAAGCCCTCCTAATTCCTTTATGGGGACCATAGTAATCCCTCCCGATGGGGAGAAGGGAAGACCATGTGTGGCTTAGTATATTGGGGACCATAACCGGGTAACCTTTATATACTACTTGACTAGACCACCCATAATCACCTATTCACGTAGTATTGGGTATCTACTCATTTGGCCCATATTAATTATTATTATAGCCCATGGACCTTTAACCTTAATTGGATCACTTAATTAAGTCCATAAAATAATTGAATAGCTAATATAATTGCATAATAATATATTGCCCACAATTAGATTATATTGGAAATTATAAAATTTCCAACAATCTCCCACTTGGGCTATATATTTTCCGTTAGCAATTATATCAAGAGTCCTTAGTTGCGCAACTTTATGCTATTCTTCTTCAGGCTATACTTAACAATCTGGTCCATCTCATATACTAATATGGAACTACCGCGGCATTCACCACATTATAAATCGTGATTAAACCCCGATAATCACCATATCAATATACTCAATGACATAGATCAAATACGGTGAGTAGCATGAAAATTACATGCAACGTGATCAATATCATGTCTATTTCCAACTGGTCCAACTTTAAACTTTAGTGAGATCAGTCCATAATGTAAAATATTACAAAATGAAATAACTTAAGTGAATTCACAATGAATTCAAAGTCATGAATTTTATTCTGCAGAAAACTGAATTATCCAAATCAAAGTGTCTTGAAACTTTAAAGAGCAATAAATATAGACTCCCACTAAACCAATGTATTCTAAAACCATATAACACCCACATGAGTAGCTAGCTCATAAAAATTACAGGGCGTTGAATACATAAATAGCGGATCCGAATTTAGAGTCTATCATAATATGCTTTACTAAAATTTTATCCACACAAAACACTTTCTTTAACAACCACGAATTCTATGTCAATATGCTTGACTTGTAAGTACTTTTGTTGTTAATACTTTACTGCGAATTAACTGTCACAATAAACTTTATGTGACAAAGTTTCGCAACCTTTATTTCATGTTTGAATGCTCTTTAGTATGCTACTATTTCTGTTGTCATGCTTAATGAGCTACAATTGTTTGCTTAACACTTTTACTTATATAGCTTTCAAAACCAACAGAAGATGTAGTGTGAAATGGATCTTATACTATATTGGCATCCAACAAACTCAGAATCAGAATTCCTCATGATCTCTAACAAATCTGATCCCTGATGTACAAGCATATTATTCTTAGTTCTCTATACATATTTTATAAAGATCCATACTAGAGTTACTTAAATGTCTACTTAATATACCAACAACATAAGCCAAATTAGGTCTTGTAGAGACCTCATCATACAACAACTTCCAACAACCAATGAATATGGAATGTTTCTACATTTCTTAAATCTTTAGTTTAACTTTAAGGCACCTGATTGAGACTGCACTTGTCACCCTTAGTTTAACGTAAACATTCTCCCACTGAATCACATAATCATCTACATTTGTCTCAAAACCAAATGAGACACTTACTTTATGATGATACTTGTGATTCCTTTACGAAAAAAAATTTTGCTTGAGTGCATAGATGGATTTCCTATTAGTTCTTAAACCATTTAGATCGTATCATCAGTATTGCGATCAAGGAACTTTATCTTTACATCCATCTAATATGATTCAAGATCAAAATGTGCTACTAATGTCACGATTATCTTATAATAATGTCTTCCTTCCCTTTTGAGTATAATCCTATATCAAGATGCAAACCTAATCATCTTGTATTGATTTATACTCATAACTTATAGCATTAACACACTTTGGAGTAATTGGACCTTTCATGGTTTGATGAACATTGTTTGAATGTTCTACCATTAATTCTATAGTGTCCTCATTATTTAAGAGAAAAACTACATAATCATTCGAATTGTCTTTCACCCAACTCTAGTGGTTTTCTTAGTGATATTAATTATTGAGGTTGTTGAATTTGTTATTCCTTAAATATTATTGACATTGTCATATCGTTATTCTGAATTTGTACCAACTCTTTAAAGCATAAGTGGGGATCGAATCGACTCCCCCTTAAGGACAATGTCTCTAATATTATTCTTCTCCAAAATCAACATCCTCACATAATACCGTATTACTCGTCTCAAATATGATCCGATTAATTGGATCATAAACTTTTATTTTTATTCATAACCAATAAAGTAGCTTACATTTATTTGAGTCCAATTTCTTTAGTAGATCCCAATGATCTAGCTTTAGTTGGACATCACCATATGTGAAACTCAAAGAGTTCTCACAACTACTTTGGTTAAAAATTTATTGAGACCATAAGTTGCAATCTTAAGTATTTCTCACATTAGTGACCATATATTGTGGAGTTCAATTATGTCTTTTAACTGCACCATGCATACTGAATAATTTAATGCAGTGTATTATAAGACAATTTCACAGGCCTTTAGGAGAAAACAAAAGGTTATACTTTAGTTGTCTTTAGCAGCTTTCTTAATGGGATTTCTTGTATTGCCCTTATACTTTATTGAGATTAAGTTTGACTTATTAGTCTCATCCTTATTGTGGAAGTTCACTAATCAAGTATGATTTTGATGTTGATATATGAAAAACTTAATTAGCAGACTTCTTAATTATACAGAGAATTAATGCAAAATAATTTTTCATGCTCGCATTAAACTTTATAATCTTTCAAAAAACTTTATAGTCTTTCAAAATTTAACTAAATTAGAATCATCTTGAAGATTCGAGCACAATATTAGTATCAAGTCTTTGGACAAAAAATACTAATTTAAATGATGCTCTCATGCAGTAGTCAAATACTGACAATAAAACTGTCAAGCAATAGCCTTCCTGTGGGCCGACTTATTACTCACATGTCAAACCAAAAAATTGTCACGTATTTACCACCACAGGTACTTGTGTATTTCTGCCAAATATTAATCTACCTGTGGGCCGATCAATACCCGCATGAAGATA
Source organism: Pogostemon cablin (assembly GCA_023678885.1). NCBI lineage: Eukaryota > Viridiplantae > Streptophyta > Magnoliopsida > Lamiales > Lamiaceae > Pogostemon > Pogostemon cablin. The sequence goes on along the minus strand of CM042955.1, from coordinate 10,037,319 downwards.
CACTCATACAACATTATTAATTGGGAACCCATCACAAGACACCTTGTGCAACATTAACCTCGTCTGTGGACAAAAACTAACTGCAGGGGTAATCTTGGTGTAATAATCAAGTATTGACAATAAGTTCTGTCAAACAAGAGTCTATCTGTGGACCGACTAATGTTCACATGAACAATCCAAATAATTATTACATACTTATTATCACATGTATGTTATTATTCTGTCAAACTGTGCCTACCTGTGGGCCGAACACAGAACACATGAATAATCACACACCCATCTATGTAATTTCAATAAATCTTTTCTCCACACACGATATTGCTGTGACAACATGGTGCTTCGATTGACTAGATTGAAGGTTTACTAGACTAATTAAATAAATATTAAAATATTTAATTTAATTAAACGACATTAAAAATAATGTCTCCCCAATTTTATTAATTTAATTCAATAAATTAAATGGAAACTTTAGATGATTCATACCATAATGAAAGATTTCTTAATTTAATTATTCCATATCCTAATTTAGATGAAATCAAATTAGGCAAATATCCTTATATAAATAAATAATAATGTACCATATTAATTCTAATTTCAGTTATCAAATTAATGAAATTAGAATTACAAGTCAATTATACCATTATTTACTACCAATTCAATCATTCCTTTAAGATAGAGACGACCCACAATGAATAGTGCAACCGATAATAATCAAATTAATATATCACACATAAAACTGACGTCCACCATCATATCAAAGCCATTTAATTAATTAATACAATAGAATGGAATCTGAAATCACCTAGCAGTGAGGATCAATAGGAGTAATTAATATAGATACATCAGTTCACCCATTGAAATTTTATTCATTAAAGCAAACAGATTGAACATCCTCTGACATCATTCTAATTGAATAATCTTCAATTCAAGGAGATTGTTACACACGAGGATTTCGAATTAAAATTTCTCAAGTAACATACATGGTTCACCAAACTTATATCAATTTAACATATCTCAGAAAATCATAAGTAGGGTGGCTCTGATACCACTTGTAGGAAATTAATCCATGAAACCTTAACCCTATTATGATTAACGAGATCTAAACCGTAAAGCGGAAGCGTACCTGATCCAATGAGTCTCTAGGCAGAACACGAACTCAGGATCAGTGGTTATATGGCCTTCCTCAACTAAGCCCTCCTAATTCCTTTATGGGGACCGTAGTAATCCCTCCCGATGGGGAGAAGGGAAGACCATGTGTGGCTTAGTATATTGGGGACCATAACCGGGTAACCTTTATATACTACTTGACTAGACCACCCATAATCACCTATTCACGTAGTATTGGGTATCTACTCATTTGGCCCATATTAATTATTATTATAGTCCATGGACCTTTAACCTTAATTGGATCACTTAATTAAGTCCATAAAATAATTGAATAGCTAATATAATTGCATAATAATATATTGCCCACAATTAGATTATATTGGAAATTATAAAATTTCCAACATAATTAGCAACCGTGCTTGCCCTTGCTACCAGCCCCCAAACCCCCTCTCAAAACACCCCTCAAGCTGTCGCGCTTGCCCGATGCCATTACCATGGATTCTTGAAACCTGCCAACTTCATTTCCTCACACTTTTAACAGGGGTGTAGTTTAGAAAATGGATCAATAGGGCTTACTAATTTCTGTCACTATCAAATAAACTGATAATCATAATTCTCCTTCTGCATATGCTTCATCTCATACCATACAGCAACCAAATTTCATTCACATTTACAAAAATTAATCTACTTGGAATTTTTAGTTCAACCTCATGTCAAATTCTCAACGAAATCCAAAATTAATTTTTACTTAAAATTAAAGAATCGATAAAAGGTTTGAGATAGATAACAAAAACAATATATACTCTTTTGTGGAGTAATTAATATATCTAGATCATAACGAGTTCAGTTTAAGAGCACAACTAAGTAAGGTAGCTATAATTATCATCATCCCAAATCACTACACAAAAACAAAAAAACTTGCAGAATCACTATCTCCAGATGGATGGATTCTTATGGACTAAAACACCTTTTTTTTTTTTTTTTTTCGTATTTTCTTATTTTTCAATCTACCTTTGTATACCTTCCACATTTCTGCTAACTAACCTTAATTAATCTGCTTCTATACAATGTATAAACATTGAACACAGACAGAGGTCGGGCCATTTTTTTCTCTCCATCTCTTCCTTTTTTTACACCGGACTTCCTGATTTGCTATCACTATATTTCGATGGTCATTCCTCCCATGGGGGCTCTTTGGAAAATTTCTTTTCCGCGCTTCGTCGTTCGGTAGTTGACGATGGTGGGAGGCAGCGTTGACGGAGAGAAGTTGTTGCTGTTGCGTCCCTAGGGCGACGGACGGGGACGAAAAGACGATTGACGGAGTGAAGTTGTTATTGTGCCCCTAGGGCGGCGGATGGCGATGAAAAGATGATGGCGCAAAGAATTTACGAGGGAAGAGAAAGAAGAAAGTGAGGAGTGAGGTGGGGATAGAAACCAGATAGAGAAGGGTGAGAATTGGGATAAATATTTGAAACCCCTAACCCGTATTTTTTTTATCCTAATCCATTTTCCGTAAAAGATCCGATCTTATGAAAATTAAAAAAAAAAATCTGCTCCATACTAATCATTGTCTATATATATTTATTTATTTATTTACTTGAGTTTATGTATTTTATATAAAATGCTAATTATTTATATATAATAAGTATATAAATTTAATTTTTTTAACATAACGTAATTTTATATTAATCAATTAAATCGTATTGTTTATACGCTTAATTTTTTCATACATTAAATTTGGATTCGATATTTAAAATAAATATTAACTTTCTATTATTAATTAATTACATTAAATCAAGCTAGCTCATCTGATCATTGATCTACTTAGTTTGGGTGACCCAGATTCAAATGAACGATTGAAAATAATCAATGATGTAGAAAAAAAAAGGTGGGATATATACCAAAAATATTTTTGAAATGGATTCACATAAAATTTATATAAAACCTATTTATTATTATTATTAGCTTAAATTGCCTTATATTTTAAAATATGATAAATTAAAGTATGCTTAGGACGTTATAAAAGAGATTGTATTAAAATAGAAGATTTGATTTGATACTCTTGTATAATATTTGTAAGCGTAGAAACTTATTCAATGAAATCATTATTCATGAGATCAGAGCTTTTAATGGACGTCGAAGGCGCGGAGGGAACTGAAACGGCTGAAGCTGCGCCTTTTGGGTTTCAAAAGCAGGCTTTCAGATTGGGGTGGATAAAAGCCGTTGTTTTGTTGAGAGGCTTTTGGAACTGGTCTTGAGCTTCATTTCTTTCGAGAATGGTGGATTTCAAGAGAGAGATTTACGAAAGAGACGAAGTTCAAGACCAATTCCAAAAGCGTTGGACCCCTACAACAACCAGCAAGGCAGAAGCTGGAATTGGAGGAGAAGTTGAAATCCGAAGTGGAAGAAATGAGGAATAACAAAGACTACATCAACCAGTTAATTTCATACAAACAATTGGACAATGCGTGACCTATAAAATAGTACTCCCTTCGTCCCAAGAATACATTCACGTATTCTTTGGCACGAAATTTAAGAAAAATAACTTTTTGTTAGTGTGATGTAAGATAGTACTCCCTCCGTCCCAAGAATACATTCCCGTATTCTCTGGCACGAAATTTAAGAAAAGTAACTTTTGTTAGTGTGATGTAAGAAAGAGAGGGGGTATTTTGGGTATTCTCTGACACGAAATTTAAGAAAAGTAACTTTTGTTAGTGTGATGTAAGAAAGAGAGGGGTATTTTGGGTAATTTGATAGAATAAAGTGTATGATATAATAGTTAACTTTGACTAGATTGTGTGTAAAAAGAATATAGCATTTTTGTAATATTGTAGTATTGTAAGGTTATTGATACGATGTATTTTTTCTATTTTTAGGGGATGAAAATATTATTGGGACGGACTAAAATGAAAAGTTGCTAATGTATTTTGGGGTTGGGGTAGTAAACGATAGTCCGTTTCATATGTATACTTTTTTTTTTTCCTTTCTTAAATTTACAAAGAAAAAAAAATTATGTAAACTGTAAAATAAATTGGGGACGTATAATATCCTTGAATCCCGATTCCCGAAATCTATCCATCATCATTATCATATCTTGTTGAAAGATTCAGTATCTCCAAATACATACAAATATTAATTATTTCCATTCTCTGTAATAAACTATGGTAAACAATTCCTCATAATAATGGTGTCATTTGATTTAATACACGTACTTATTTATTTGAAATACAAACTAAATAAAATGGAAACTAAACTTAAATTGAGATCTCAAACATAATTAATTAACCCATATAGAATTCCCAGATTTTCAAATAAGTATTCTTAAATTGACCATGATATTCTGTAATGATGAAAGACAAAAAGGGGTGCAATATTTAAAATAAAAATCTAGAATTAATATTCGAAATGATTTCGTCTTTTAGCGAATCTAGTAATTTAATTAGAATATAATTGGTCATGCCAATTGCCACCACCAACTTTAACATGCTGCTTTCTATCCTACTGTTTTTATCTTTGTCTTATTTGAACTCACACTTTTTAAAAAAAAAAAAAATTAATTACCAACCATCATCATAAATATAATTAGCAACCAAGTATTTGTATTATTTTATTATATATTAAATATATATACAATATTGTTTTTTTAGAAAAAGATATCACACTAATTTGACTGATGAAAAGTATGAATAGATATAAATGATTTATAACTACTTAATTAACGGAGGGATTATGTGTATACATACATAATGCAACATGATCAATTGTAAATAAACTTGCCCAATTGTATGAAAATTCACTAAGATATAAGGAAAATTAAATATTTGAGTTTAATTTTGTCTGCATTGTAATCTTGAATGATTACGTATGTTAATTTGGTATATATATGAACCACTTTTATTATTCTAGTACTAATTTTACTATTTTATTTTTAGAATTTTTATTATCAATTCATAATTCATTCAAATGTTAGTATTGATATTCATTAAGTAAATTCTTTATTTCAAGATTTTATGGTCAATTCATTAAAATTAAATGAATAGATTAAATATCGAGATTCATTACGTGAATTTTTTATTTCAAAATTTTATGGTCGATTCATTAAAATTAAATGAACAGATCAATTTCAAAATATTATGGCCGAATTCATTAAAATTAAATGAGTCGATCAAGTATTGAGATTCATTATGTACATTCTTTATTTCAAAATTTTATGATCGATTCATTAAAATTAAATGAATCGGCCAAAATAATGGATTTATAATCCGTGCATCCGAATATAGAAGGGGGTGTGGCTCTAATATAGTATGTATATGAGCGATAAAAGTAGATGATGATATGGTGGTGTAGGTTTACTAGACAAATTAAGATGCATACATATCCTTCCCTACAATACTGGACATGGACAACCACAAATAACTCCAAAACCACTTTAGGACAATAATAAGTCCAAACAGCCGCCCAATGCCACGTGGAAAAACAAATCACAATGGAAAAAACCAAATATTTTGAATATCTTTTTTTTTTATTTAATGTCATAATGATTTTGTCCCAACATACAACCCTAGCAAGATATATATGAAGACAAAAAACATGTAACAAATGAAGACACATATATATATATACTATATACCTATATATCATCAATCCTAGCTTGTTAGTTAGTTACCACAAAATGACAACCTCTCTTTCACAAGCCTATAGAGACACTCTAATCCAAACCAAACACATTGTCCCTTTGGATTTCGGGAAGATCCAAGATCTTCCCGAGTCCCACGCATGGCTCCAGAGGGACGATTTTTCACCCTGTGCGGATGAGTCTGTGCCGGTGATAGACCTAGAAGGTCCGAATGTTGTGGAGGCGGTGGGGAATGCATGTCAAAGATGGGGAATGTTTCAAGTGAGTAACCATGGGGTTCCATTGAGTGTTGTTGAGGATGTGGAGGCGCATGCACGGCGGCTGTTTGCCCTTCCGGTGGAACGGAAGCTGAGGGCGCTGCGTTCGCCTAGCGGAGCCACCGGGTATGGGGTGGCGCGGATTTCACCCTTCTTCTCAAAGCTAATGTGGCATGAGGGGTTCACCATCATGGGGTCTGCCATTAACCATGCTCAACTCCTCTGGCCACATCACTATCAAGAATTTTGGTAAGACCATACAACACCATATTACTTTTATTTATATATATATATATATATATATATATATATATATATATATATATATATATATATATATATATATATATATATATATATATATATATATATTAATGATATGTAAAATCGACTTGATCAGTTCATGATATATATGGATCTATAAGCATTAAAAATTAACACTTGTACTTTTTTGTTTTTTTTTTTTTTTGTTTTTTTTTATGTATAGGTAGTTTATGATCAGGAATCCAAATTAATTTTACTTCTTTGCCGGTTTATTTCATTTATTTAGTGTGTAATTTTTATTGAATTAATTTAATCCCAACAAATGTTAAATCTAACTGCATAAAAAACCCAGTTGAAATCTCTATATTGATATTATTATTACACATATATAGAAAATTCTTAATAAAATGAAATGATCAGAAAATACTATATCTTTGAAATGCAAGATAGTGTACGTTAGATTAGACGCGACTTGCGAGACTAAATCAAACATATAATTGGGATTTTTACTCTTATGGTTAATTATTTAATTGGTTAATGTTAAATATTAATTTCAATGCAAGAAATTGGAATCTTAAATTAAACTCTGAGTGATTAAATTAGTGTGTAATTAAAGTAATTTTTGAGTAAATATTGTGTGAGATGATTTTAGCAATTTTTTTTTAGGGACGTCCGTGGATTAGAAGTACTTTTTATATAGGATTAATGTTTCCATTGTTGTTGGAGTCATATGTCCTCTTGTTCAAGAATATATATACCTCGTAGAAGCTTTAATACTAAAGTTAATATATTCTCATTATATATATGCGTGTGTGTCAGAAAACAAATTAGTGTTGAAATTAAATAATATGGTCCACTTTTCCCTTGGTGTTCTCTTTGAATTAAAATACTAATCAATTAACTTTCTTAATTAATTAACCATATCTTGTAGTAATCGCACTAAACAATTACCAACTTTTAACGATACCTAATTAATTTATGTGTAACAAAGAAGATCTCATCATCCATGTGCTTGCCATCCAAAATCACGTGTTGCTTTAGGAGAAAAGATATTTTTATTATTTATCAATTTAATTTAATGTATTAGTCATGAAAAAAGATTAATTGAAATCATCATTGCATCCTCGATATCTTATCTAATATATACTAATTGCGAATACACTATTATAAATAATTTTTTAAAAGTATGAGTTATTATTATTATTATCATTATTATTATTATTATTATTATTAATGTATATCTTTAAATCATGTATATCTATAAATTTAGTAATACCTTTGATCATATTTTTATGATTTGTTAGAAATAAATAATTAAACCAATTAATAAAAATATATTCAATTCAATATTATTATTATTACTCATGTATATATTCAAATTAAATACCACCTTTAATCATATTTTTTTTATTGGTCAGAAATAGATAATTAAACAAATTAATAAAAAAAATTACTTTTAAAAATTAAACATAAATTTTTTAGATTCTTAAGTTTTAAGTTCTAAACAATTGATATTATTTCAAATTTGAAGAATAATAAAAGGAAAAAATTTGTGTGCACCCGGGGGCATGGGCATACTCCGGGGGCCTTTAGAATTTTGTATTAAATTGTATATACATTAGTATAAAGATGTGTGTACCCTTTATTTTCTAAAGAAAAATAAAAAATATTAATAAAAAGTGTATACCATTTATAACAAAATGGTGTACCCTTACTAATTAAAATGTATACCCTTTAGAACAAAACAATATACACTTACCTATAATACTAAATTCTAAAGGCGCACGGTGTGCCCCCGGGTGCACGCAAGCCTCACTCATAATAAAATTCAAGTTTTTCTTAATATTCATTTCCCTACAACAAAAAATGCCTTTAACCACGGATATTTTTATATCATTTTAACATCAATGTGATAATAAGTATTGTATTGCTACATTATATTTTTAGGGGTGTTAATATGTGTGCTATAAAGACACTTAATAAAATGGTGTGTTTATATTTATCATATCACCACATTTCAAAAGCAACACTTATTTATTGCTACATATTTTTTACTACACAAAAAAAAGTGTCCTTATATGTACTCTTTGGTAATACTTTTCCTACACCTTTTTAACACACAAAAAAAGTGTCCTTATAAGTACTGTTTAGAGACACTTAAGAATACATATGTAAATATATATTTTGTTACTACACACAATGAAAGATTACAAATTATAAAATTTAATTTATTTTTTAATTTTTATTTTGCTGTTAAAATATTAAAATAGAAATATTTTATTTTATTAAAAAATTAAATTAATTTTTTAAATTTTTTAAAATAAATAATTTTTTTAATTTATTTAATGATTAACAAAATAAATTTATTTTTACTTTAATAATAAAATCTTTTACTTTAAATAAATTATTTTTAAAATAATTAGTTATATATTTTTATATTATTATTATTTATCTTAAAAAAATTAAATTTATACTATAATTTAATTAATAATTTTATTTCATTATACTTATTTATATATTATTTTTAATAAAATATTACAAGAATCACTTATAGTTTAATGGCTTTCTGACTTAAATAAGTATTTAATACAAGTGATACAGGTTCGAGTCTAAGAGAAAATACTTTTTTGCAGGACAATTGCAGAAAAATAAAATATCGTGTTTACTTGGAAAGAAAAAAAAAACATTTAGAATTTTTGTGCAATATATAGACACTATATAATACTCATACATGAATGCAAGTAAATAAATAAAAGAAGAAAAAAAATACTTCTAGTAATTTAGAAATTGAACTTTTGTATTTTAAAGAAAAATACTTTTTTTCCTAATGGTTTAGGATTATTGCTTATGTTCTAGAGTTTGATTACTATTACTTGAGTTGTAATCTTGAATGGTAAACTTTTTGATCTGAAGTCCGAATAACATTTACCGCTTTAATTTCTTTTTTTAAAAAAAAATTATTGATAATAAATAAACAAGATATGTGTGTGGGTGTTATGTGCGGTTTATTTGGCTTATCTGCCGCATGTGGCTCAAGGTATCATTTTTTAGATTAAGTCTCATCTTTTTGGGTGTTTGCATTATTTTTACACTTTTTCCGGGGTTTTTAATAAAATTTGGGGTAATTAGAGAGCGTTATGTGCAGTGATGCAATGGAGAATTATCAAAAGAAGATGAGATCATTAGCATACAAAATATTGGTGATCATGTTGAAAGCATTGGGAGTGGATGATGAAGTGGGAGTAGGGTACGACTCTGAGGGTGCGTTGCAGCTGAATTCTTACCCTAGCTGTCCAAACCCTACCCAAGCCATAGGGTTAGCACCACACACTGACTCATTGCTACTAACAATCCTTCATCAAAATGACACTAATGGCCTCCAAATCTTCCAAGAAAACAAGGCTACTTGGATACCAATCCCTCCAATATCAGGTGCCCTTGTTGTCAACATTGGTGATCTCATGCACATTATCTCAAATGCACGTTTCCGAACGGCTTATCATCGTGTCGTCCCAAACGAGACCACCCATAGGTTCACCCTCGCCTACTTCTATGGCCCTCCGACAGATTCCATCGTTCAGCCGCTCTCCCAGCTTCCGTTTCCTCGTTTTCGACCCGTCACCGTGAAGGACTACATCGGCCTCAAGAGCAAGCATCTTGAAAAGGCACTTAAGTTGATTAGGATTAATTGATTGATTGAACATGCATGTTGGTTGTTTGATTTAATCCAATATATATTGTCGGAAAATATGTTGCTATAGTTAAGATCAAGGGTTTGGAATGGCTACTAATTGTGATTGAAATGAGGTAGTCAAGTACATGTGAAATTAGAATGAAATTTAACTAATGAGAGTAAGATTTTGACATTTTTTTAAATAATTAATATTGTTTTCTTGATTTAAATACGTACTGTATTAACGATCATGTCATTTACTTGTGAATTTGTGATATAATTATTACTATATTTTAATAAAAAGTAATCCTCAGATAATATTTTTTATAATTAAGTTATAGGAACGCCACATTTTAATCAGTAGTTTATTATAGTATTAATACTCTCTCCGGCCCATAAAAGTTTATATGTCTCTTCTGACATGAAGATTAAGAAAAGTGATAACTTTTGAGGGTATTATGGTACGTATTTTTTTGGTAATAAATAAATAATAAAGTATGTTAGGTAAGAGTAGTTTTTTTTTTAAAATAAAGTGTTTGGAGAATGATGATTATATTTGAATTTTTACTTTTTTAGGGAAGGTATAAATTTTTGTGGGATAATCCAAAATGAAAAGTGTGACATCTAAAATGTGACGAGTAATTATTTACTAATGAACATATATTTTTACTAATTTTAACTTGCGTGCTTTTTTTATGGAGAAAGTGCAATGGAAACCAAAATAGAAGGAGTTAATTTCATTTTTACCCTATAACTAAGCAAAATTTCGATTTTTGCCCTAAAAAAGATACGTGGTTCAATTTTGCCCTGTAACTAATGAAAAATTTTAATTTTTGCCCAATTTTCGCCGGAATCCGCCACGTCATACTTCAATTTGGGAGTTTCCGGCTGGTCAATACGACGTGGCAATTTTCACTTTTTTTACACTAGAGTTAAATCATTTTTTGCCCTATAACTAATCAAAACTTCGATTTTTGCCCTAAACAAGATAAGTGGTTCAATTTTATCCTATAACTAACGAATTATTTTAATTTTAGCCCAATTACATGACCTTCTCTTTTTTTTTAATTTAATCACGAATTTCTATTTTTATCATGAATTTTAATTTTTATTCTTTTAAATTAATTTTTTTTGTGTTTTAGTTTAATTACAAATTCTTCTATTAATAAAATATATGGCTATGTTAATTAATAAATAATAATATAAAATATTAAATATTTAAAACAAAATAAATTAATTAAATATATTAAATATTAAAACTTATTAAAAAAAATTCCCGACAAAAAAAATCTTTCCATATTGTTAGGGTTTGTTTCCCAATGTTATGTATGTGAAGTAAATCTTTGTTTTGCATCTCCTTACCTAAAATCAGCACCATTCTTATACTCATAAAACTAGAACTGCAAGTGTTTTTAATAAGTACATGAGCAATTGCACCATTCCTTCGAAAATATACGTAATAACTATCACTCCCATTTATTTTTTTTGTCAGGAAATTTTTTTTTAATAAATTTTAATATTTAATATATTTAATTAATTTATTTTATTTTAAATATTTAATATTTAATATTATTATTTATTAATTAAGATATTCATATATTTTATTAATAGAAGAATTTGTAATTAAACTAAAACACACAAAAAAATTAATTTAAAAGAATAAAAATTAAAATTCGTGATAAAAATAGAAATTCGTGATTTAATTAAAAAAAAATAAGAGAAGGTCATGTAATTGGGCAAAAATTGAAATAATTCGTTAGTTATAGGGCAAAATTGAACCACTTATCTTTTTTAGAGCAAAAAATCGAAGTTTTGATTAGTTACAGGGCAAAAAATGATTTAACTCTAGTGTAAAAAAATTCAAAATTGCCACGTCGGATTGACCAGCCGAAAACCCCCAAATTGAAGCATGACGTGGCGGATTCCGGCGAAAATTGGGCAAAATTGAAATTTTTCGTTAGTTACAGGCAAAATTGAACCACTTATCTTTTTTAGGGCAAAAAATGAATTTAACTCAAAATAGAAGTGAGGGAAAACACAAAGGAATGTACAGCAAAATAAATAAATAAATAAATATATGAGAATTAAATAAATTTTGAATACAGAATTATTATTTGAAAATGGGACTTACTACCCAATGCAAACATCCAATATGCAAAAAAGCCCACTCTCATTTAAAAAATGCAAATATGTCCACTTTTTAATTGAATTGATCTAATTACCCCTAAAAATATATCACACCAAGAAATATTTTTTATCTTCTTTTTATAATTCAATTTAAATATTTATAATTAAATGTGCTGTATTAATTTAATTAAATTAAGAAGTAAATTAATTATTATCAGAAAATTTTAAATTGTTTAAATTTAATAAATACTTATGATGTTGATTTAAAAAGAAAAATAAAATAATAAAGTTTGTAAAATTAAAAAAGAACGAATATACATTAATAACTTATATGGAGTATTAGTATTTAATTCATCATTATCCAATTATATTTTATTTAAATTGTGTCTTGTGAATAATAATATTTTTAAATAATTTAATTAATTATTACATTTAAACTATCAATTAATTAATTATAATAAAATTTTGGAATTGTACGAGGTTATTCTCAATCATTTAATTAATAATTAAAGATAATATATTGTCCAATCTAAATTTTAATTAACCATAAATATTTAACATATTTTGAGTCAAATCAAATGTAAGGGGCAATTTTGTAAAAGAATATAAAAAGTGGGCATATTTGTTAATTTTCTTTAATAAACACTTTTGCATTTTGATTTATGGTATTGGGTATTTATGCTCAAAGGAAAGAAAAAAAAAAAAAAGTACTGTAAGCTTTATTGTGATATGATGTGTGGAATGGAGACAAACAGATATAGAGTTAAAATTTAATTAATAATTGCGATTACGTACAACAATTGAATTAATTACTCTGGTCACGTCATATGTACTAACTACAAAACTAATCACCTTTAGCTTTGTCTTCATTCTGCAATGGGACGGGTATTTCCATCCTATCTACCGAACCTTAATGGGTAGGGTACGGGTAATTGTAAATGGGTTTGGCATGAGTACGGGTAGTTGTAAGAAATACCCTTTAGGATTTGGGACGGGTACGAGTAATGCCTCAAAACCCGCGGGTACCCCGATTATATATATATATTTTTATAAAATTTAATATATATTATATAATTTATATATTATAAGATGTTTTATATATTTAATTAATAGTTATAAGTTTTATTTAATCATATCTATTAAATATTTATTTAAAATAATAGAATTTAAATTATATTTAATTAATAATAATGTGATTTTTATTATTATAATTATTTAGACAATAAAAAAATATAAATATATATAAAATAAATGAATATTAAATGGGTATGGGTACCCGCGGGTATTGCTAAACGGTAATGGGACGGGTACGGGTACCATAATAAATTTTTTAAACGGGACGGATACGGGTACGGATAGTTGTTTTTTAATTGGATACGGGTACGGGTACCTCAAAATAAGTGGGTACCCTACCCGTTGCCATCCATAATTCTGCCAAATACATGTGCATAGCGGTATTTGAATTAAGTCATTTTAAATCTATAAATTTGAAAATGAGTGGATTTTAAATTATTTGAATTTTAAATCAATTCATTTGAATTCCACTGCTTGGATAAATTATGGATCTTTGAAAGGATTTCAAATCCATAATTCAAAAATTATTTTTTAAAATAAAATTTTATATATAATAAATAAAAATAATAAAATTTTATTATATTAAATATTAAAATCTAAAATTTAATTAAAAATAATTTTTTTAGAGGGAACTCTACCACCCAACCTACCTCATCCACCACCCCACCCCCAAAAAAATTTTTTTTATAAAAATTTAAATTTTTAATATTTTTTGAATAATAAAAAATATTACCACCCAATCATATCCCTACCCACCCCACCCCACCCCACCCCACATCAATAAGAATTAATATGAGAGTATAATGCTGTGTGAAATAACATAAAATGATTTAGCTAACTATTACTAATTGGCATTCAAGGGGATTTCACCATGACTGATTAAATAATTAAAAATCCTTCTACATATAAACAAACTTTATAATAATAATTCAAGATTCGATCAACGAAAAACAAAGGTGTGACTCTCAAGTGATAGAGACAAAAAAAGAGAGTGGGAATATGGTGTATGATTAACAACAAAAGGAACTGGCGTTGTTCAGGTACTACAACTTCGTTCACGTTCGTCTATCTGGGCTCGTAGCCTCTCGTTTCTTGCGCATTCTTCCTGGAATTATAAGGATGTAGAGATGTCATAACCATGTCTGAGAACCATATAACAAGGATAACAACATCGAAGCTACTGTTGTTATTCACGCGAAAATTCGGTAAAGTAAGACCACGAATGGAGTTCAAACAATCCTATCTTATCATTCTTAAATTGCTTGTTGAAAAGGTAGGTTAGGAGAACTTGGGACAAAACTAAACCCATCTCGTGTCAAAATTTCTTGAACATGCCAATCTTGACACCTACAACTACGTGGAACTCCATTCTTGTACAATCCAACAATGGAGTGTAGGAGATAAGAAGATACAACTGGATAGAACTCGACTAGTTTGTAATACAGTTTGATACCTGGAAAAGTTTCACGAGAGACGAGCTCTCTCGTTGCTCTGAAATCGCAGCTGTGTATTTTTCTTTAATAGCATCACTTAACTTCTGTTCTGATTCGAATGCTTGTTGCACTTTCTCCAGTTTCTGTAAAATTACGTCACAAGTAAATCGTTTTCACAAGTTTATCAAAAGGTCAAGTTTCATGGTTTTGAAATATTAAGATAAGATTGCATATTCATAATTTTGTGCATTACATTTTCATGAGTTTAACATTCCCTTGATATTCCTATTACTTTCTTGATTTGTATATCCCAACACATTTTTCATTTTCCAAAAATGAAATTAGTCTGGTTTGGGATATTATCAGAACATGTTAAAATTTTCCATCAATCAATGTTTTTCTTTCCTACAACCAAATTTTCAACACCATTATCAGCACGTAGGTTGAATAATCCAAAAATGGTAGAGCTGCTTGGAATATGTCATTAGAGAAATGTTATCATCAATTACTATTAATTATGTAAAAGTAGACGACATAAAATGTGTACCTGTTGAGTTCCTTTTAAGATCCCCTCAAAGGAGTTGAAGAGTTTTGTCCTCCCATCAGCACTAGTAATAGCATTTTGGAACTATAAGAAACGGGCACCATTGTAAAAACATTTCATAAATGTAAGTAGAGTCCACATAACAAATTCAGATACTTACAGTAGAGAAAAATTATTGGTAATATAGTTTAAGTAAAGAACTCGGACGGCATAATGTGCTTCTAAAAGGCACAAGTGCAATTCAATTATTCTGAAATCTCCAATTTAATCAGCACTTGATTGCACTAAAAACTTGATCACTGAATTTTTTTATTTTTTATTATTATTTTTTTTTAAATCTTAGGTCCCCAGCATGAGCATCGTTAGTCATCAAATGGGCTCTGCAAAATGTGTGAGCAGAAAGCTCAGATGTGTAATTGAATCAAATTAACAACTGCAGAAGGAGCATATGATCCAAAAAACTGGTCACTATTAATTTTACTTCAAGATCAAAGTCAAATCTGATTTTGAATTGTGGAATATTACAATGTTTTAGGAAGTATACTTTACTGTCCATTGATTAATATGAGATCTGTAACTATTAATCCATAAGGATACAAACTGAAGGTTTATGATGTTGAGTACCAATTAATTCGTGTAAGATTTCCTGCACCACTTAAAGATTTGGAGTTCCCAATCCCCATGCGGGAAAATACTAAGAACCAAAAAAAACTATGCTATTTAGAAACTTAATCATCCCCTCAGTCTTTGCAACTAGAAGAAAATCAACAGTATAATAGTTGAACGAGACAGTTCCAGAAAATATATAAATGTGGCACATCACTGAATCACTTAATATAGCAACCGAGAGAGAGAGTTATTTGCATTGATAATAGACGAATAAGATAAGCAGAAGAAAATTACAATTTAAATATATCCAGCATACTACTGCAATAGAAGCACCAATCATGGCATGAGAATAGACAAGAAAACTCAACAAGCTTTACCTGCAAACTAATTGAGTTCAGCAAGGATGTTTCCTTCAGCATCAATTCTTTAATCTCCAATAAGGCATTATATGTATCATAGTGCTTGCGTGTTTGTAGAAGCTTTTTCTACAAAATAGCAAGTTTGGCTGCAGTTCGGCCTTATACATGAGCTAATACATGGAGGATTCCAATAGGCACTGATAAGTATAATATACTAAAAATATTTACCTGAATTTGAGTATTCAGTTCAGAAAATCTGAGTTCATACCTGCATCATTAATCACAAGTTAAATATAATACAAAAAATTAAGGTTTTTTTTTTTTTTGGGAATTAATTTAATAGCACTAATTGAAGGTGTTTAGGAGGGTACTGCATTAGTTCAGCTTGCAATGGTACTTCATCTAGTTGCCGCTTTAGTAAGACAATTGATTTTAACCTTGTTGCTAGTTCCTATCATTAATAAGGAGGAATGAAGAATGAATCAGTTTACATAAATTAAGTACAATAATAAGCTCAGAAAACACTATATATAGAAATACTAATTTCCAATAGAAACTTTTTTCATTAATAACACACAAGAACAGAGATAGAGAGAGAGACTGTGTGTGTGTGTTACGATTACCCACATCAGTTCCATAGGGAAATGTGGAAGGGCAAATAAGTGGGGGACAACCTTTTACCATTAACCAAGGTTTTGGTTAAGTTAGGGCTCCTTGGCTTATATGCCTAGGAATGTGGTCCAACCTACCGGATCTGGACAGGCTGTAAATAGGGGTTATCGGAGGGTGGGCCCAGGGTTGCCACCCCGGATGGACCCAAGGGGGTTGCAACCAGGAGTTGTGGGACTTATTGTGTTAGTTGCCATGTGGAGTGCGTGGCCCGTGGATGTCCAGTTCAAAGGAGATGGATTTTTATGATATCCTACATTGGTTCCACACAAAAGTATGTAGAAGGGCATATAAGCGGGGGTCAACCCTTTACCTTGAACCACGTTTTTGGGTCAATTTAGGACTCCCTAGCTTATATGCCTAACAAGAGAGAGAGATTACTGGTACTGATTGCTAGCCATGTTAATAGTTAAGAAAAAAAGAATGTGAAATTGCTTAGTCATCTGAATCTGAGCCTGAGATAGAGTATCTTTGACACTTGAAATCTGAAAACTATGAATGGTTATACAATCTATACTTTGAAGAAGAAAAAAGTAATACCAGAAATTAAGACATCAACCAGGTAATTTTCAAGGGTAAAATCTCAGGTAATTTTGTGAGAGGAAGAATGAGTTGAAAACAAGATCTTAGTAGCACATGAGATGAATAGTAATAGTATAGCACATTCAGACGGCAGCTCAGATCTATGATACGAGGCTATGAGCAACACCATAGTTGAGCAAGTTCTACTAGCACTTCAATAAGATACAGCAGAAGAAGAAGGAAGTCAACAATTAAACAATTACTAAGTTGCAGAAGATGAAATACAGATGACTGAAAGCAAATCAGTACATAAGTGCTATGCAGACAGAAAAAGAACACAAAAGACTGAATAAAAAATTTCTCCAGCAACTTGCTACAAAAATCTGCAGAAACCCAGATTTTACAACGTTGGATTTACCCAGACAAATTTGTCAGGTTGCCACATTTTAAGCGCTGCTCAAAAATGACAAACAGAAGTACTCAATTCACTGAAAATGCTGAACAGGAATCATTAGAGGAAAGAGAGCATGACAAAATATCCAAAGCAGTGAAAAAGACACGCACATATTCACACATTTATTTACAGTTCAGAGAGTATGGATTAGTTGTCTGACCTTCTTTGCTGACTCAAGTCTCTCATTACAGTCTTGTAAAGAATGAATCAACGTATCAGAATCTTCATGACCTGAACCAGTTTGCAACATTTTATCAAGTTCATCGATCTCCTGCTGCAACCTTGAACAATCTAAACTGCATTTGGACTGGATATCAAATCCTTGCTTCTCAAGCACCTAAGGAAACAGACAAGCATGTTAACCTCAGATAACACTATGCCAGCACAAGTGCCGGAAAGTAAGGAGATGTCAATTCTAAAAGAATACAATTATTTGATATATCCTTCCTTTTCATCCACATTGTGCATTAGAAAAAGGAATGTACAAGAAAAAAGACATCCAGAATTAGCATTATATGAATGAATTCAGCGTTTTCAATAACGAAAGAAAAGAGAAAAGAAGATATTGATTTGGCAGCAAGCACAAAGAAAAAAATGTATAAAGATGAAATGACCTTCAAAGCCTCCAAAAGTGAAAACACTCTCCACCCCTCAGAATTAGCGCATTCTTTATCAATTCTTTCGCGAAAAATTCGCACTTCATCCAAAACATCAGCCTCCAATCGATCCTGATAGGCCATTTAAAATATACATTTACACACAGCTGATACAAAAAAGGCCCTGGATGGAACTACATATTACTTCAGTGTGCTAAAAAAATGGAGCACGCGATCACCACACCAAGAACAGAATAGCAGAAAATATTCAACAAAGAGAATGCACAGGTGAGAATATAAATTAACCAATTATTTAAAGATTGCCTTTTTCTACTGAAATCGAAAATTTTCCCAAAATCTAGCAACCCCTACTTAGAGATTCAAGGAAACAGGTATTTGAAGTAATTAATGCGGGTGAATAAAGGCATGAAGATTACCTGATCTTCAGCCATTATTTACAGCCAATAGACTATCCAAGTCGAAAACATAAAATTGCTGAATAATATGCTAAGTGTTCATGTTACTTGAGATTCCATCGATTTAATCGGAAACTGGAATCTAAATAAGTTTCTGTTTGGCAAGCGTCGAACAATACGTGTTTAGGAATTAGGATGGATTTAAACTATTTTCCTATGGCGCGGCACTATTGCCACCCGAAATATTGCTGAAGGCACTCAATCTATTAAAAAATATAATATGAAAATACCAGAATACCCTTTTAAAATTAAATACCCAAATCATTAAAATTAAGCATGAAAATGATTATTGCTTTGTACACCCAAATCCTGGGTTTCAATTTATTGCTGAAGTGTGAATCTTGCGTTTCAATTTATTGCTGAAGTGTGGAGGCTGGTTTCCTGCTCCACCATATGCCCCGTGCTTTGCTGGTAAACCGTCGGATGTGGGCGGTGATCGCCTCAAACCTGTTGAAACTGCTGCTGCATCGTCGGAATCAGGTTGGGTTTGTTTCAAAGTTTCTGGATTTGGATTTTGCTGGGGTTGAAGAACGCGACGGTGATTAGTTTCTTCCGCTATTCTCCTCGCCGAACTGCATCATCGGACGGCGTAGCACCGCAGAGGTCAAATTTGAAATCCAAAGCCTTATCCATCTCCAGGATTTTCCTGTCAAGGAACGGTGGAACGGCATCCAAAATCACCAAAATCCTTCACCTCCGCATTGAACTCCTATTGAACATCCCAACCATTGTATTACTGGAGTTCCATAAATTAGTACTTCTCTCCCTCGGCCTTCCACAACTGAGAGGAGAATGAAAATCTCAGAGGAACACAATCAAAATCATATCATGGATTCCACAGAGATCATACTATTAGAAGAGGAGTCGATGATCTAATCCAATATGAATTTCTCGATTTTGGGTGGTTTGGGGATAGACTTGAGTTTTTGATTTTGTAAGGGTACTATAGTCTTTCCTTATTATATTTTTAAAGAGATCGAGTGCCTTCAGCAATATCTCGGGTGTCAATAATGTCGCCCTTTCCTCTATCACTTTTCTTAATTAATTATTATTATATATATTTTTTAATTATAGTATTATTATTAATTGTTAGAGTATATGTGAAAATTGATATTAAAAATAGGATACTTTATTTAAATTGTTATAATAGTTGACAAACAATGTGTAATATCTTCATTTAAATAATTAAACCTAATTTTACTTAAGCTTGACTATAAAGTAATTTCATGTCTACATATTTTACACAACATATGTATTTTAAAATTTTGCTCGATAAACCATTAAGTTAGATTTCAATTTACATAGCCTAAGTAATCTGCATTAATTATTACTAATATCTGCATTAATTATTACTAATTAATTTATTTTATTTTAATGAAGTGGAGTTCTAGTAGTTCATGTTATGAACTTAAATCGAGCGCGAGCGCCCAAACATGCCTTTTACAGAGACAAAAACCCGGAAAAGCCCCCAAGGCAAGTGCTTAAAACCCTAGAAGGTTCTCCAATCGTCGTTTCCCATTTCTGCTCTCTGAACTCACACAGGCTCGCACGCGAAGAAATCTACATCTAACTATGGAAGCCATGCTGGTAAGCACTCGATATTATGTTTATTCTCAGCGTATAGTTCGTGTTTACTATCCACGAACAAATCCAATGCCATTTGTGTTTCTTTGCATTGAATCGTGCTTCACCGCCGGTCATGAATGATTCCTTGTAGCTCTACCTATGGATTAATATTAGAACTCGGAATAGTATTAGTTTTTTTTATTGAAATAGTTCACTGAAAATGCCATATGAGTGTGTAGTAGAAGTGTGAATATGATGAAATTTGAATTTCTGCTAAGACCTGTGATGTGAACGTACGTAGAACCACATGCTCCGTGTATGAAAGTTATTTTTTGTTGTCCTGGTCGTTTCTTCATGTTTGGCTAAGAATTAGTAGCACTTTTGGGGTTTAAAAATTAATTCATTTATATAACCCTCTCGTGTTTAGGTTTAATACTTAGAATAGGAAACATATAACTACAGCTATGAATTGACATTATTCTATCTAGCTATTGCAAAGAAAAAGGAGTTGTTTTGTGCAGCAATCACTATTGTCAACAGATAATAAATAATTTGCTAAGATTATTTAGATCACTGACAGCTTGTGAGTGCATCTCATCCTTTTCACTTGCACTACCTCATGACACTTGACTTTCTACATAGGACGTTGACCGCTTCTTGCCTGTATAATCCTCTTTTTGTACTTAACTTGATTCCTTAAAATGTTGCTTGTTAATCTTTGCATTTTCTCTTTTCACCAATTGATTTCCAAATGCTGTAACTAACTTTTACGGTGAATTGGCACTAAAACAACAGCAACCCCAAATTATACTGCTCAAGGAAGGGACTGATACATCTCAAGGGAAACCACAGTTAATAAGCAACATAAATGCCTGCATGGGTGTGACTGATATTGTACGAACCACCCTTGGTCCAAGGGGCATGGATAAGTTGATCCACGACGATAAGGGGAAAACAACCATATCTAATGATGGTGCCACCATAATGAAGCTTCTTGACATTGTTCATCCCGCTGCCAAGATCCTTGTAGATATTGCCAAGTCCCAAGATTCTGAGGTATAGCATTTTGATAAATTATCCATGTGCCATGAGTTTCCTGTTTCTCAGTATTTCCTCTGTTATATGTACTTGAGCATTAGTGTTTTGTGTTCTTTTGTTTTAATCTCCATATATTTTATTGTTTGCTCTTCAGGTTGGTGATGGAACCACTACTGTGGTTCTGCTTGCAGGGGAGTTTCTGAAGGAAGCAAAACCTTATATTGAAGATGGAGTTCATCCTCAAAACCTTATCCGTAGTTACCGAACCGCTTCTCGTTTGGTAAAATATCTGCTTAATTTGATCTGGTTGAATATGAACATAGTACCATGCCTTATGCATTTAATCATTTCTTTTATAGGCCATTGAGAAAATTAAAGAATTAGCCGTTAGCATTGAGGGGAAAAGTTTGGAAGAAAAGAAGAGTTTACTGGCTAAATGTGCTGCTACAACTCTATCTTCAAAGCTTATTGGTGGCGAGAAGGAATTCTTTGCAACCATGGTGGTAGATGCTGTCATTGCCATTGGAAATGACGATAGATTAAATATGATAGGGATCAAGAAGGTACATAAATCCTGTATCTATTATCAAACTTTTATTAATTCAGACCAGTATAGAGATGTTCTAAATATTGCTTTTCTGGATTATATTGTATGTTTTTCTATTTCCTTGAAAATTTTTGGCATGATAATGTGTTTTTGCAGCTTGAATAATTAACAGCAGTGTTATAAAAGAGCATAATGTTTTCTGGAAAGCATGCTTAGCATAATCATTCTCTGCTCTTTTGTCTTGACTTTCTGGTGTAGGTTCCAGGAGGCACCATGAGGGATTCGTTCCTTGTGAATGGGGTGGCCTTCAAAAAAACCTTTTCTTATGCAGGTTTTGAGCAACAGCCAAAGAAATTTGTAAATCCCAAAATTCTTTTGTTAAACATAGAATTGGAGCTAAAATCAGAGAAAGAAAATGCAGAAATAAGGTAAGGATATTTTCCCTAGTTTGATTGGTGCGTTCCAACTAGTTCAAAGATTGCTTACATTGCCTCCAAACTTTTATACAGGCTGTCAGACCCATTGCAGTATCAATCAATTGTAGATGCAGAGTGGAATATCATTTATGACAAGTTGGATAAATGTGCAAAAAGTGGTGCTAAAGTCGTATTATCACGCCTTGCTATTGGTGATCTGGCTACTCAGGTTATTGTTGTTAATACTTTTAATATTCGGGCATTTCCACCTACATTTCCACTATATGGATGATACTGATTTTAAGTGACATGGGCAGTTTCTCTAATATTTTAACATGGAACATATAGGGATACTGAACCACCACCAGCACTTTTATAAAAGAGACAAACTGGCTTTGTTAAATCTATTATATTTTGCAGTATTTTGCAGATCGTGACATTTTCTGTGCTGGACGTGTTACTGAAGAAGATTTGCAACGGGTTGCTGCTGCTACTGGTGGAACTGTACAGACAACTGTGAACAACGTAATTGATGAGGTTTATTTCATTTTTTTACTCAAGTCAGAATTGACAGATTGGAGATTATTTTCATCATTGTGGTATCAGTTATATGTTATCTGAGTTGGCGGCTGAAATTTCTATGTGAAAGGTTATGGGTTCTTGTGACCTTTTTGAGGAGAAGCAAGTAGGAAATGAGCGATTTAATATTTTTAGCGGATGTCCTTCTGGTCGGACTGCCACAATTGTTCTTCGCGGTGGAGCAGATCAGGTTTGTTTAATACTCTGTCTTGCAACCATGATTAGTTGTGTCTGTGGTTGTCACTTACGTTTGGTAATTTTTTAGTTTATTGAGGAGGCTGAGCGAAGTTTACATGATGCAATCATGATCGTCCGAAGGGCTCTTAGAAACTCCACTGTAGTTCCTGGTGGTGGTGCTATTGATGTAAGAATTCTCTGCTGGTTTATGGAATTATAGATTACGAATTGTGAAGTTTCTTATTATTGCCAGATTGATTTATTTAAAATATTATTGCGTTTACAGATGGAGTTAAGTCGATATTTGAGGCAGCATGCACGTACCATTGCTGGGAAGTCCCAACTATTTATTAACTCATATGCCAAAGCCCTTGAGGTAGATCTTCTGAAAAGCATGTGTCTCATTTCTAGAAATGGCTACTTTGTTATTTTTGTATGTATGGGAATCAGAACTTATAAGTCGCCATGATATGTATAAAACTTTTATTTGGAACTTGGAGATATACTGATGATATCCTGTGGGAGCCAAATGCTTGGCCCAGCTTCTGTCTGATAATATTAATCAACTATAATATCTCATTGATTATTGGATTTGCTTTTTGTAGGTAATCCCCAGGCAACTGTGTGACAATGCTGGTTTTGATGCGACTGATGTGTTGAACAAACTGAGACAAAAGCATGCTCTTCCATCTGGTATGTGTTGTATGGTGAATGTAGTCTCATGCTATAAATTCTTTAATGCCTTGTGTGGTGAATATGTATTCTGGTTAATTACTAATTTTTATTTATTTATTTTGGCATTTCCCTGGGGTTTTTGTTCAATAATAAAGCACACAGTTTACCACCAACCTCATGATTTCTGAACAGGTGAAGGTGCACCTTATGGAGTTGATATCAACACTGGTGGTATTGCTGATTCATTTGCCAACTTTGTGTGGGAGCCAGCAGTTGTGAAGGTATTCCAACACCATGGTGTATAGTACCTGTGAATAACTGGACATTAGACTGACATTATACTTTCCTAAAACTCCTCAGATTAATGCCATAAATGCAGCTACAGAAGCAGCTTGCCTTGTCTTGAGCGTCGATGAAACTGTTAAAAACCCTAAGGTAACATGCCATGCTTTCCACTTTCAAGTACATTATTCTCATAATTAGTGTCTAAGACAAGTGCACAATTATCTCCTCTTAAACCATGCATAGTTCTCTCATAATTCGGCTGTGTTGTAGGCTTGCAGCTATACCACTACTAAAATTACAATAAGATGAAATTGTGAGGTTAATGCATGACCATAGTACATAGAGATTGATTGAGCTAAGCCTTGTCAATATTCTCAAGCTTGACTCGAACGTGATTGAACTTATAGACCTGAGCTTTAGTTTGACTCTATGACATGCTCGAAATTCGAGCTCAGTTTGATTGCTTGTATACACAGATTGGATACAATATGATGTAGTTAAAAAGGTTTTGATAAGGCTAGCAAAGCTGTGTCATGTATTAATTGAGCTCATTGCCCGACTTGATTGAAATCAATTTTAGTTCAAATCCTTTTTCCTTAATTGATATCGTGTAGCTTGGAAGCCAACTTCTCTTACCCTATATTCTCTAATCTTCCTGTGTCACTGTAATGCAGTCTGAGAGTGCACAAGGTGAAGCTGCTGCAAGTGCCATGGGCGGCAGAGGCCGAGGCGGAGGTGTTCGTGGTCGTGGGATGAGGAGGCGATAGACTTTTTGAGCCCGTATTATATACCCTCCAAAGCATTTGTTGGCTAAATTTTGGTTCATTGTATTCGAGTTTTAGATTGTTATTCACCAACAACTTCATAACTGACTTTAGCAATGTTATGTTTTGAGCCATCTTAAAAATTTGTAGCATTGAATGATGTTTTGAACTTTTCTTACATAGTGACTTAATTTTTTCTTAATTTTGTTATATATGGTGTAAATGGACTAATATGGTTCATTATATTTAATACTTCATGTATTTAAAATTAAATTTTGGCTTTTTTTTTTTTTTCGGAACAAAGTTAGTTTATTAGCCGTTAGTACGTTCATACTTTAATACTCCCTCCGTCCCAACTTCAACTTCATACTTTCCGTTTTGATCCGTCCCAATTTCAACTTCACACTTCCATAAAAGGAAAAGGTACATAACTAATATCCCTCTAACATACTTTAATTTCAAAATTGCCATCACCTTTTTAACACACATAACATACTTTATCATTTATTTATTACCCCAAAATACCAAACTACCCCCAAAAGTTACTCAAAAAGCAACTTTTCTTAATTTGCGTGTGTACAGTAAATATGAAGATGAAAATGGGACGGAGGGAGTATTATTATTCTCCTAGTGTTCTTACAACTCCTCACTCATATGTTTTCTTGTAACTCCCTTTTCCATAGGGAATCGAATTTTGGTCAGCTCACCTGTGAGCGGTTGTTGTTTCATCAAAACTGGTTCCACTGGATAGAAATGAAGTCAACGGTAAAGTGGTTGGATGGGTTTGGACAATAAAGTGCAGTCAAATATCTATAAATATACTCTATTAGTCTCGATGACATACTTCTCATTTTGGGCTGTCTCACAAAAGTTCGCATTTTCCAAAAAAAACAAAAAGTAAAAAACAATTACTTTTCTCCATGCATCTTATTTACAAAAAAAAATATCTCTACCTAACATACTTTATCATTTATTTATTACAAAAAAATACCATTATACCCTAAAAGTTATCACTTTCTTAATCACCGTGCCGGAAAGGAGGACGCAAACTTTTGTGAGATGGTGGTTAATAAAAATAGAATAGCCAACTTTCCCGCCAAAAACAAGGGTAGTTTTGTAAATATACTAGAAAGTAAGGATAATTCTGTAAGTATATTAGAAAGTAATTTAGGCAGTCAGAAATAGGTAGTCAAAAAAGCCTGTAGGCTTGAAATAGTAAAGAAAATATTTTTATTATAGTAATAATATTTACTGTAAATCAATAAATGCCTTACTTACCTTGTGGTCGCGTGTTTCAATGAATTCTGGCAGAGGGAGAAAGTGTAAAATATACTCCACTTGCCTTCAATCCTTCATTATAAGGGGAAGAAAGTGTTAATATATTACTATGTCTCAAAATACTTGCGATGCTTTAGAAGGTTGACCCTTGCTGACGATTGCTGCATCGTGTGCGACTGACGCAACCTCAGGAAGGCACTACGCCGCGCATATGTGAGGGCGTCGCCATGATACTTAGTGGAGGCCGGGAATGGCAACGTTGGCCGTCGTACGATTTGAGAAGCAGCTGGGGTGGCTGTTCATGGCCGCCCTGATGCAGTTGTGGTGCGAGGGGTGTTCATGAACGGCGACTCGACCCAGATAGCACGTGCCATAGTGCCGGCTGTGTTGGCGGCAATGTAGATCTGTCAACTGTTCGGAGTGAATCCAACGGGTTGGTCTCCGGTTTTGTCAGGTCGGTTTCAATACAATTATCATAATTTTTAGATGAAGAATATGTTATGGAAATTCTGATAACTCCCTTTATGCAATTGGGTTTTAGATAAGAATTAAAAATATTTTTGATGTGGGATTTTTTTTGTTTTGTTTGTTGCAGGTATACGTCTATTCTCTCTAACAGAATCAGAGAAGGAAAACTCGGGAAACTCAGATAAGAGATGTAGATATGAGAGAAGAGTTGGTTTTTTTATGATTAAGAAAATAAGTAAAAATCAAACCCCTCTTAACTGCAAATTTACAGAGAAAATGATGTGATAAGGATCGATTGAGTTTTTATTTTGAGTTCTACAAGACACAAAATCATTTTACAACGTTAGAATGCTAACTGATTGTAATTCATTTACATTAATTATTATATTCACCCTTGAATATTTGGATGTAGTTCATTGTTGAAAAAATATACTCCCTCCGTCCCGGGTATTTTTACCCTTTTGTACGGGCACGGAGATTAAGATGTTTTATTTTTTTAATATATAATGTAAGAGAAAGTAGGGATAAATTAGTAATTTAAAAAGAAAAAGTAAATAAAGTTATTGGGAATGATGAATAAAGTGTAAAAAAATAATTAAAGTTGTTGGGATTGTAAAAAGTAGTTAATAAAATATTATGTATTTTTGCCAAAAATTGAATGGGTAAAAATACGTGGGACACCCCGAAATGAAAAGTGGGTAAAAATACGTGGGACGGAGGGAGTATAGAATTTGTCCAGAGAGAAAAAAAATGTATATATATATTTTATTGAGTTTATATATAAATTTTGTATATATAGCTTTCAAAATTCACACATATGACATATGTAGAGTTACAGATTTAAAAAATAAGAATATATAAATACAAGATTTCATTATGCCAAATATAAAATTACAATTATAAAGATAAGCATATATTTATATGAGATTTAATTATCCTATATCTTAGCAAACCAGTCCTATATTCTCAGCTAAGTTCGAGTATTAATCTTGATTTTTAATTCAATGAGTTGAACACACCATATAATTGTGAAAAATGTATTTTTTTAAATATATGATTGTATTGTATTTTCTACTTCAATAATAATAATTAGAATGAATTGATCGGGTCGACCAATTCAACAGAAATGGGTATGATCTAAGTCCAAACGATTAATTAAAGAGGGGTCCGATTAAATTGGTTTCACCAAGATATATAGTTACAAATTAAAAAAATAAGAATATATAGATACAAGATTTTATTATACCAAATATAGAATTACAGATTAAAGATAAGCATATATTTATACAAAATTTAATAATTCTATATCTTAGCAAAATAGTCCTATATTCTCAACAATATTTTTTTTTATCAGAAAGAAAAAAAATACAATAGAAAGTGAATATATATATATATATATATATATATATATATATATATATATATATATATATATATATATATATATATATATATATATATATATTACTTATTTAAAATAAGTGAATATGTGAATTAATTTCATTCTAAAAAATATATAGATTTTATATATATTGAAGAAAAAAAAGTGCTTTAGAAAGAGGTAAAGAGAAAGGATAAAAAAGAAAGAAAAAATGCAATAGAAAGTGAATATATATATATATATATATATATATATATATATATATATATATATATATATATATATATAAAAGTGAATATGTGAATTAAATTCATTTGAAAGAATATATACTCCCCCGTCCCGCCCATATTGCACCGTTTACTATAGCTTTTGTGAGAGCTTTATGCAGTCAAACAGTGCAGTTTGACCGGGACGGAGGGAGTAGATTTTATATAAAGAAGAAGGAAAAAAATAGTGCTATAGAAGGAGAAAAATAGAGAGGGAAAGAGAGAAAAAAAAAAAAAACATATATCACTTATTTGAAATTCATTGCAAAGAAGTTCGATAGAATAAAACTGGTAAAATATTGAAAAGAAAAAAAAAAGTTATTGAAACTTGATGATTACAAAATAAATAAAAATTGTTAATTACGAAGAAAGATAGAAAAAAATAATGTGTATGTGTAGCTTATTAAAATTATATACTATGACATTGAAGAAATTTAAAAGGAGAGCAGAAATACAATTTAACTTTATAGAAAATACAATCAATAATTTTGATTTAGAATCATCCACATAATATTGACTAATATTTAGAATGGTGTAGAGAGTATATATATAATAAAAATTACTTTGACTTACATTTAGTAAGATATTTTTGGATAATAAATAAATAATAAAGTGTGTAAGGTGTGTTAAAAAGGTGATATAAATTTGAAATTAGAGTATGTTAGAGGGATATTAGTTGGTTTTTTTTTTTTTTATAGAAGTGTGAAGTTGAATTTGGGACAGATCAAAACAAAAGGTATGAAGTTTAAATGGAGACGAAAAGAGTAATATGGAATATTAAATATTGAAAAAAAAATATTAATGAATGTGAGTAATACAAGTACCCTCCTGAAAATTGTATAAAATACTTATTTTTTTTTTCAAAATTATTGATTTAATATCCATATCACCAATCTAATATGACTAAAATTTGTGTGCATGAGGGACATCGTGCGCCCAAATACTCTTTAATATTAGGGTAGGTCTTGTGTGAGATCGTCTCACGTGAGACTATTTTTCAATATCACTTTCGTTATAAAATGTTATCACTTTCGTTATAAAATGTTATCACTTTTTATTTATACTATAAATTCTTCATGAAATAACATTATCACTTTTCATTAATTTATTTTCACTTTCTTTTATAAAAGTTATCACTTTCTGGTCATCTCACATAAGCCCTTACGTGAGACGGTCTCACACAGTCTTTGCCTCAATATTAAATGACATACCCTTTAATATAAAGATGTGTACCTTTTATTTCATAATTTTTTTTAATAAAAGTGTATAGTCATTAGAATAAATATTGCACCTTTATATTAATTAAAGTATATACCCTTTAAAATGAAATGTTGTACTCATATATATTTTGTGCATCTGAAAACACGTCACATAAGGGACTTTATTATTTGGTGACTTTTATAAAATGAATAAGAATTGAAAATATGTTAATAAAAAAATATGATCAATCAATAAAAAGTGATAATGATGTTATATGTGAGTACTTTGATAAAACGAATAAGAATTGAAAATCTATTAATGAAAAATTATGTTCAATCGAATCTATTGATTGACATTCCCAGAAAAAAAAACCGTTCAATCAACAAAATATATTAAAATTTTATTTTTTTTCATACCATATATATTATACTCCAATAACTTTAACTTTGAAATTTTTATTAAAACTTTGAAATAATTTTTAATTTATTTACAATAAAATTATTTCTTTTCCGTGCATTCGCACGGTGTATTACTACAAATGCATTAATTAATTATATTAATTTAATATAATGTATTCTTGTTCTCCAAGTATAATTGACTGGGGATTTGATGATTGACACCCAAATAAAGTAATGACAAAAAGTGGGCCCACTTACTATTGGGCCATAAGCTAAATATAAGTGAATTTTTAATATGAATAAAATAAGGGCTTAATTCACCCTCTAAAAATAATATCCAAAGCAATCAAGATTTTGAAGGCTTGTACATGTGGACTACTTTTGATCAAATTTACTTACTTTTCAATTAAATAATAAATTCAGACGGTATAATACAAGTGTGTCTAAAAAAAAAAAGTGTCAAAAGCAGAATCAATAATTTAAGCAACATGATAATTTCATAATTTGTGGTGGGGCATTCCACATGTTGCTTGAAGAAAATAATGTGCAAGTTGCAAGTTGGAGAGAGAGACAATAGAGCAACTTGGAGAGAAAGCAAACACCTAATTAGTTTGTTTGATTTTGCAACCACCCAATAATATATTAATGACCAATTATGCAACATAATTTAGTTATATATACATCCACTCAAACACAGTTCTGTGGGTAAGCTTTACCTCTCATTTTTAGTTTCATTCTTGTGTTTGGTTTAGTTTTATTGATAATAGAGGAGAGTATGTATGTATATATGTATATATGGGGGTGATGAAGATAAGTATAGCAGGTTCGCTCGTCGTTCGTAATTGGCTTCTTGCAGCCTTGACGACTCTGTTGCGTCTGAGCCCCCCCCCCCCCCCCCCCCCCCCCCCCCCCACCCCCCTCAAGGAAATATTATGGAATCGGGACACCTGCTCATGTTTTGAAAGTATCACTCTTTTATATGACAAATTTATTTATATTTTTTGATAAATATTACTGTTCTTTACTCATTTATTTATACTTATTTTTAATGATAGCAGTATTATTTTTTTTTTCAAATAAAATTTATCTGTCATACAAAAAGATAACATTAATCTAGAAAATATCAAATTTGGTATTGTAGCTTTCTTTAAATCCAATTTTAGTTTTTAATTTTTTTTCTTTTTTTCAATATTAACCCTTTTTTTTTTTAATTTTAATCGTTTAACTTTCTATTATTTCTATTTTAATCAATTTGAAAAAAAATGCTAAACTTATAGGACTTGAGGAACTTATATGACTTGCAAAGTTTTTCACAAAAAGACTAAAATTAAAAAATTTAAAAATTATAGGACTATAATTGACAAGAATGTCGACTAAACTTTAACACAAATAACTTAAAAAAAAAAAAAAAAAAAGTTATAGTTCAAACCAAAGTTAAAAGTATGAAATTGATAATACCTCCATCAAACCCTGATGTTATCGAAATGGAACTTTAGTCTTAACCCCAACTCTCTCTCTCTCTCTCTCTCTCTCTCTCTCTCTCTCTCTCTCTATAGCTACTTAATCTTACAAAATAGGTTTAACTGCCGAACAGACCCTTTGTCACCTCATATTATGGGTTATGGACTTAAGAGTAGAAAGTTAGAAACTTCATTGACACATTAAATTTAAATACTAGTATATCATTTAACATTTATAAGGTGAGAAGAAAATATTTTCGACTGAGTGAAATTTATCTCAAAGAAATTATGAGAAACAAAATACTTTTCTAAGTTCAGGTTCAAACAAAAAATTAACTGCAAGATTATACCAAGTAGACAGATTAAGAAACACTTGTTAATTCCGTTTAAAAGTTTCCTTTCTATATGAATTTTCATGTTAAAAGAGAGGGTGATTAGCAATAACATTGCAAAAATTAGAAAGATTTACATTAAAAAATAAAAAATAAAAAAAACTAGTACCAAGTTCAATGAGAGGGAGAGGGAGAGAGAGAGATGAGCCTTGGTGAGTGTTTATAAGAGTTGGGGTTGTGAAAACACAACCCATAAAAAGGTAGATTACAATAACATAAGAGTTAGCACCTAATTTAATTGATGTTGAGGTTCCACAAGAAGCTGACATAGATTACATGGCATTGGTACAAAATCAGTACACAAGAGTAAACTGCAGATCACAACACTAACATACTACGCCCCCTTAACTCCAAAATCACTTCCACAGCTTAACAATCTTATCGTGACTAGCAGACGCCACCACGCCCGCCACCGTCGATACAGCCAACGACGCGATCAATCCTTCATGCGCAGACAGTGTCTTGTTCTCACTCATGTTCCACAGCTCCAGCGACTGAAATTTATTACAACCAAACATTGTAAGCCCACCCCTACATTGGGAAGTTGAAAACTTGGAATAGATAGATAACTTGCCTGATAACAACCAATGACAAGCAATGAAGAATACGTAGGGTGGAAAACGCAAGAATGGAATTTGTTCCCATTGCAACTAAGCTTGTGTAAACATTCGCCTTCACTTCCGGATCTCAAAGTCCACACCCTCACTGAATCTTCACTAACAGATGCTAGGAGCTCACCAGAAGGGTCCCAGCAAACGGAGTGAATATGTTTCGTATGTCCCTAAAACGAATACAAGGGTGACGCAACCAAGTCAAAATCAGAATTTAATGCTGGAAATATTCAACTAACTGTTAGGATTTTATCAGAGCTGATGATATTCACACGTAATATTGGCTGGGTAAAAAAAAAGACCTTTAATGAATGTCGACACGCTTGCGTCTCTGCATCCAGTATTGACACAACGTTTTCAGCCGCTGCTGCAAGATACCTTCCAAGACGTGGTTGGAATCTCACTTGGGTCGTTCCACCCTATTCAAGCCAGAGAAGGGGAAGTCAGCAAAATAATTACCTTTCGGCCACCAAACAACAATGCAATTGACACACAAAGATGATGACATATATATACAAAGTGTACATAATGATGTAGAACATGACATTGAGTTCTCTCAAGGAGCCAAACTCGATACAAATTACTAGTAGTTAGCACACCATTGTGTTGATTTTGACTCTATAAAAACTCATCATTAAATTCGACATCAATTCCCTGTAAAATGTCTTCTACACAATGGGGTTTAACGGAAAGAAAAAACGACAACAAGGAAAGAAAGAGAATGAAGGCAGAAGTTAGTGTTTCACTTAATTGCTTAATAGTGTACATTGAAAACTCTTTGGCAGCTTCCATTAGTGATACTCCAGTATCTTATCTCACCATCACCATCACATGAGCAGATGAGGTCATCCTTGTTGGGATGGAAGTCCAATGACATTACACCAGCAGAATGTCCAGTAAAGGTCCGAAGAGAATAAGATGGCTGAAGTATAAAAGAAACAAGCAAGTTTATTAAATAAGGACTATCATCATCAAATTTGAGAAAGAAAAAGAAGACTTTTAAAGAGAATATGGATGTGTGAATCAACTGACATTATCGACATCCCAAACTCTGACAGTTTTATCAAAGGATGATGTGGCAAGGCGAGCCATGCTAGGGCTGAAACGAACATCAGTAATAAGTGATGTGTGTTCCTCAAGTGTTGTTTTAGGCTTCAAATTATCTGTGTACCATAAAACAGCCTGCAATATAACATGATACACATCACAATTTCATTATCTCTGTGAGGTGGCAGACTAACAAATCAACAATGTCAATATTACATGAAATGAGTTGCATAAGCTTGGGGATATATAATACTCCTCATAAATGTGAACAGACTTCTTCAATGATGACTTTTACCTTTTTATCATGACCACCACTGGCAAGCAACTTTCCATCTGATGAGAAATGGCAACACACGACTTTACTAGAACTAGCACGAACAGAGTTCACTTCCGTAAATGTAAAACCTGAACAAAAAAATTTACAATATTGAGAAAATTATAATTCAACTTTTCTTTCATACTTCATCCTTTGAAAATAGTGCAAATTTCTTATAGAGGGTTCTTCCTGTGAAATTATTTATGGTTTACATAGAGGAAAATCAATTTAAATATGGATACATAAAATAAACCAAAATATTGCATGATAGCAGAATAACACATGCACATAATCACACACGCACGTTAGATGTAGTTTAAAGGATATTATACATTACATAACAGCCAAATATTATTGATTATGTGGACATAATTTGTAATTTGAAGACGTCCAAAATTTTGCACATCAGCATGA
The DNA here is from genome assembly GCA_023678885.1 of Pogostemon cablin. Taxonomy (NCBI): domain Eukaryota; kingdom Viridiplantae; phylum Streptophyta; class Magnoliopsida; order Lamiales; family Lamiaceae; genus Pogostemon; species Pogostemon cablin. Next base: position 10,003,241 of record CM042955.1, on the reverse strand, counting down.
AGTGAATCATATTGATGCAGTTAAAAGCATAAATTGCCGAAATACAAAACACATGCTATATCTTATTAAAAAGAAAACCTCCGAATTTACCCTTGCTGACATCCATACAACGACCAACTGTATCTCGGGGGTCAGCATCATCATGTGATAAAAAAGACTCTACATTATCTTCAACATCATCCACAAAACGATCCATATCAGTTTGTACAAGATCTTTGTCATCCCACTGGCAAAGAAGTTGTGAGAATCACGGATTGAACAAGAACTTCAATTCACAAAAGATATAGATACGAAAATAATCTCACGGATTGAACAAGAACTTCAATTCACAAAAGATATAGATATGAAAATAATCTCACCAACTGGTTTGATGGTGATGTCAGAGTACCAGTGTTATCAGGTCCAAACATCATCATAGGTTTCGAAGAACTGCCACTGTGAGGCAAGGCAGGCATTGACATCACATCTCCAGGCGTATGTGTTGAGGGTGTTGAGGGAGCCGAACTTGGAGATGGACCGGCTGTGTTCGCAGTCCCCGAGCTGTTAGCAGGACCAGAAGATGCAGGCTGTTTTCTCTTTCTTCCAGTCTGGTTTTTTGAAGCCTTGAAATGTGAAAAAGACCATGTTAGGAATCTACTCCACTTAATTCCACAAACTTTAACATGCAAATCATAAAAGCCTTAGTTCAGGTGACTTTTGAGTACACATACATAAACCGAGAGACAAAAATCTCAAAATTAAATAATTAAATAAGATGGAAAATAGTAGACCTGTTCATTTCCCCGAAATGAATTTGACATGCTTCCATCACCAGTTACACTGCCAGCACCCGTAATTTTATCATGCTGGAGATTGTGACTTGAACTCTGAGGCTGCTGACCAGAGAGAGCATGTTGCGATAGCTGCTGCTGTGGTGTTTGATTATTGTTCTGCTGCTGTTGCTGCTGCTGCTGCATCTGTGCGATTTTCAACTATAAAACAAAAGAGACCAAATGCCATTATGAATGGAGCAAAAAGTTGCAGAACTGACTGTTTGGGTTATCACTTATCCAAGCATAATTTAATCAAAGAAACCAGATATTTAATCAAATCCTAATCTCAGGCCTTTAATCAAGGAAATAAAAAGCACCTTCATCAACATCTCAGGATCTGCTCGAGGTATAACTGGGCAGCCAGCTTGCAAGGGGGATCCAATATTAGGAACTACATCACCAACTGAATTGGAGAGACCATCTTTCCCCATTGACAAACTTCGGCTATTAAGAAGCATTCTCAGCCTTCTGCTCTCTACATCATTGGTGGATGGGGAAGTCAAACTCTGTTGGGCAAGCATAAGCTGCTGCTGGTGCTGAGGCGTTAGCATCTGTAATTGATGAAAAGGCTGGGGTCCCTGCATAAATGACTTAGGCTGCTGCAGAAGCCCAGAACGAAGTTGATCGAAGCCCTAAAGATGGAAACAAGTTTATGTAAGCATCAATAGGAAAAAAATGCTAAATCCTTCTGCATTCAGCACTTATAAGAAGATATTTCCATGATATGTCAAAACCATTATACTTACCGTCAGGGGCCATCCTTTCAAAGTCAAATTGTTACCACCTTGATTTGACCCTAAAACACACATGATATTAACTATTAAATACAACATATAAATGGAACATAAGTTAAAGTCAGAAATGTATAATCCACATTCGAACCCTTTCAGTGCAGCATGATTTCACGAATTAGCATGTCATTAGTAAGATTGACTTATAGAAAATCGCCTAATTCTTCACTATAATGATAAGTGAATCTATATGTATAACAACAAACAGTACTTGAAGCAGATGGAAGGATAAGAGTGTACCAGGGATTCCAATCAAAGATCCTTCAGGACCAGCAGCCCTTGGATTCAGGATATGATTCATCTCAGTCTTAATGTCCTGATGATGCACGAATGTGAATAACAGATGCACAGAAACAATAAGCTACAACTCTCACACAGAAAAATGAAAAATATACTGACTGGTGAAGACCCGGGAAATTGCTGGCTTCGTGCTTGAACTTGGGGAGATACTCCACCAGCAGAACCATGAAGCATTTGCCTGAAAATGGATTTTATTAGATGGTCAGAGCAGGTTAAAAGATCATACAAGTTTGGTCATACTAAAACTAAGGAATGGTACGGCCTAAAAAAAGGACTCATAATGTTAGCAGGTCCGCCTCCTTTTTCTCATGTCAAAAGGATAAAACTTTATTTTTAACACAGATAAAATTTAATATCATAGTGACCATACCCAGATGGCTGGCCAGCTGCTGCAGCTGATTTCAAGATTGAAGCATGACTTGGATCCAAAAGCTGCCCAACATTGTCCCCAAATCTTTGCTGAAAGAAAAAATATACTATTAGGAACTGAGATTGAAGGTGCACATTCTACTATGACCTGGAACATATCTAGCACCTTTAAAGCTGCATCTTCCAAAGAATCCCTCTGAACAGGGAGCTTTAATTTCTCTTCGTACATCTTCGTCGCCAAAGCATTGGCAGTACCAGGATTCTGTCGCATAAGAGGATCGTTTCCAACAATTCCATTGGCTGAGCCATTTAAGAGGTGGCCACCTTCACGCCGTTGCTGCTGCTGATGTGCCTGTTGTTGTTGTTGCTGTTGTTGTTGCTGCTGCTGCTGTTGCTGTTGTTGCTGCTGCTGTTGTTGTTGCTGTTGCTGTTGTTGCTGTTGCTGCTGATGAGCGGCCTGCCTCTGCAATAAAATCTGCTGCATCTGCATTTGTTGCTGTTGTTGTTGTTGCTGCTGCTGTTGTGACTGTGGAGGCTGCTGCTGTTGTTGTTGCTCCCTTGCCTTCATTAGCTGAGTCTGCTTTACTCAAAAAAAAAATGTTGACAACAATGTCAATAATAGTGCTGACAATATATCAAAGCCCACCATCATGGCATGAAACACTGCTGACAGCTGGCAAGAAACGGCACCTTTTCACACAAGTAATCAATAGATTACAAGTTAAATGTGCTGTGTTTCATACCACAATTGAGGATACATTCCCAATATAAATCATGCACCAACTTAATTAGAATCTAGTTATTTGTACAACCACTAGGTAAAACAGATTTCTGCAGAAACAGTATAAAAACACCAAATAAAGTACAATGTTTGGGGTACTCAAAAACTGCAACAAAAAAATTTGGTGGATCCTAGTGATTGGAGTTCAGATGAATATAACTTTAAAAGGCCAAGATGAAAATTTACAGGACTTAATATCATATTTGTAGCAAACCTCAATGTAAGTTGCAGCTACTTCAGAGTGCTTCTCATTAGTCCTGGCAATAAAAATATCCCAGAACACTGACCACCATTCAAACAGAAAACCACCAGGAGCATCGATAGCTGAAACATGCACCGAAAAGGGATCAGATTTTTATTAAGGAAGTCATTAAATACTGTGCTTATGTCTAGCAACATGTAAACATACCAACAGGGTCAGATGATACTTTTCCTTCAGCTTGGAAAGCCTGAGCGGTGGCCTTCAAATCTCTCTTCACTAAATAATCGTGAATATAGACGTCCAACCTAGTAATAAGAAAGTAGACATAAAAGCATAAAAATTGTACTTGTTAAAGGAATATCGAAGTCAGAAAATTCCATGAGCTTATTGAAGGAGAGAAAATGTAATATATTACAAAAGATAACTCAGATATAACATCAAAAAGTAGGCTAAGAAGTGCAGAGTCGAGAGTTTTCCAATAGGAAGTTAGAAGAAAACATGTTTATCAATCTAATAGACTAAAAAAATGCCATAAACCACAAACAATAAAGATTGATCAAGAAAACTATCTTCAGCCTAAAACAATAATCAAAAGCAACAGTCTTCTCACAAACCAGAACCTAATGCATCACAACCCACACTGCCAAAAAGACAAACCCCACCCCCCCCCACCCCCCAGAAACCCTATAATAAAAATCCCTTAAGGACCAAAAGAAACAAGAGAAGACACAACAAGAGCGCAAGAGAGAGAGAGTAAACATCAAGATAAGCCTAAACAAATTGCAGGAGAAAGAAAGTTTCGGACATTGGTAATCTAACAGGAACCCACAAAAATCTAAACCGAATACCGCACAATAAAAAGAGATAAATTAAATTTGGGGAAGGATGTAAGAAAATCAATTGTTGCAAAATAGAATAGTTAAGCTTACATTTTGTCAGCTTCCCAGTTTGTTTGAGACATTTTTGCAGTCCAATAGCGCAGAATACAAATGTCAGATCCTCAATACAGTCTTTCCTTCTGTATCTTCCCCCTCTAATCTCTGAAACACATTTAATGAATCAAACCCTCAAAATACAAAACAAGAAATTTAAACTCTTCATCACTTATTCACAACTCATTCGACAAAAAATAGGTTGCAATACTAAAATCTAATGCACCTCGAAGGCAGAGTACGGAGACAACCACCAAAGAAATTACGAAAATATATGAGAATATACATATATATACTACGCACATCCTATATTTATATTATGCTTAAAAATGAAGACAACTCAATAAGGAAGAAAGAACTCTTACGGTATTCTAATTTTTTTCTATGGGCTCCATCTTTATCTATATTTCTTTTCTTTCATTCTTTTTAACTTTTTTTTGTGGGGGAGGAAGTATCAGTAGCTGTTTGTTTTGCAGAGAACTAAAGAAATTCCCTTTTATTTCTTGGATTAGCTTTGTTGGTGGATTGAAGAGGCTGTAGCAGATATCATAATGGCTCTCAGAATGAAATTTACCCTCAAGTCCCTTCAGTTGGTCAAATTTTCAGTTTAGGACATTTTTGCAGGGAAGCAAAAGCAAATACCAAGAAACGCCCTGAAAAGCTCGGGAGTTTTGTGAAGGGATGGGGACTATAATGTCAATTCACAGTGTCCGCTTTTGCACAGCCTTCCATCTTTGGGTCTTGTACTTTAGTGTATTTATTTACGAGCCCTTAAAATTTGGAAGTTTTGCGCTGATGCCTATTAAATCCTATTTAAGTTAATTTGTTCCTTTTAGGCTTTATAGACGATCGAGGGAGAAGGTAAGTCGTTTAAATGACATTTTTGCCCTTGTACCTTTTAAGTAAATTACGTGGGGGGAATAATATGTCTTTTCGTTTTTTTCGTGTTTCTCATTTTTATGATGCTAATTAGATTTTAGAATATGATATATTCTTGTCGGATACTAAATAAATTAAATTTTATATTAAGACTAATACACATGATAATAGGCATATGTAATAGAATTTATCAAATTAATTACTTAGATAATTTAGATTAGATCAATAATAAATAAATAAATAGAAGTAATGAAGGTGTATAGTAATACAAGTTGCTTGTAAATTATTGCGGACTTTCTATGCATATTGGACGAAATATACAGTATGTGGCTTGTCTTTAAAATTTGACTAATTAAACATTTAGTCAAAATAGTTTAAATAAGAATATATATATATATATATATATATATATATATATATATATATATATATATATGAGTATAATTTTGATGAGGTGTCATCTCCACCATTTTTCTCAATTATTTTATTTTTTAATTGTTCATATATTTATATTTATTTATTATTATAATTAGTAGAGATATAATTAGTTAGGAGTGTGCACGGTGCGGTTATACGGTTTTTTCTATATTAATTTCACTATAATTTTGATAATTTTTAAAAGTTTAATTTTATTCTCAAATATAATTTTTTTATTCTTAATTTTTTAATAATTATTTTATAAGTATATCTCAATTAATATATTTATTTATTATAATTAGTTGGAGATATCCATTCATATTCATATATACTCATATCCTATCATGAGTATTTACTTAATATCATTTATATTAATTATTATTTGATTTATTAGAGAAAAAAATTTATCTTTAATATACTCAATATTTCTCAATTTATAAATAAGACTTTTTATTTATTAATTATTAATCTCTCATATAAATTATCATATTGTCACTTTTATATTTTTTAAATAAATTGGTTTAGCGTATCATATATCATATATAATATAATATGCTACTAAATGGGAGTTTAATTTTGATAATGTGTCATCTCCAGAATTTTTCTTAATTATTTTATCATTTTCCATTTACTAAAGTCTAAAAAGTAATTTTTCATGTACTAAAAAATAACATGATTTACATGTGTTTCTATGTAAACCCGATTTACATAAATGTTTGTGATTTTATTTTGATTATTTTTTGTTTTTTTATTATTTTTTGTTTTAATTATGTTTTTTATTAGTACGTGAAATTAAATTTATCTTTTGTTATTTTATTGATTTTTTTCATGGTCAAATTTTTAGTTTTTTTATTTAATTTTATTATGATCTTTTACTTTTCTTATTTCTTCAAATTGATTTATATTAATTGAAATTTTATATTTCTTTTAAATAATTTTCAATATATTTTTTAATTGTTTTTATTTTAATATATTTTAATTTGTAAGTAAGTTTATTTTCTTATTCTTTAAATTAAAATATGCCGTATTAATATTTTATAATTCTTCTTTGCTATTTTTTTATTTCTTTTTTGGATTTCCCTTAATCAGTATCATTATTTTTTCTAATAAAAATATATGTTAGTTTTAAATATTTTTTCTTCTGCATATCATATAAGAGTTTTATATTGATACGATGTCGATTTTAAATTTTTATAATATTTTTATTTATTTTTATTAATACATACATATTAATTTCATTATAATACTTTTTTTGTTAGTAAATTATTTTTTTAAATATTATTTTAATAATTATTTTATAAGCATATTTATTCATTATAATTAGTTAGTTGGAGATATTTATTCATATATACACATATCATGCATATTGACTTAATATTATTTATATTAATTATTATTTGATTATGAGATAAAAAGATATCTTTAATATATTCAATATCTCTCTATCTATAAATAAGAATGTTTATTCATTACTTATTCTCATGTAAATTATCATAGGTCTCTTTTATATTTTTAATTAATTTTTTTATCATTATTTTTTGTTTTAATTCTGTTTTTTTTATTACGTGAAATTAAATTTATCTTTTGTAATAATTATTTATTAATTTTTTCATGGTCAAACTTTTGATTTTTATTAATTTTTTATTACGTGAAATTTTTTATTAAATTAATTTTTTAATAATTATTTATTAATTGTTATAATTTCTTTTACTTTTCTTATTTCTTCAAATTGATTTATATTAATTTAAATTTAATGTTTTCTTATTAATAATTTTCAGTTATATTTTTTAATTGTTTTTTATTTTAATGTTTTTTAGTTAAGTTTATTCTTTTTATTTTTTTAAATTAAAATATACCGTATTAATTTTTTTATAATTCTCCTTTGCTATCTTTTTTTTTCCTTTTTTGAATTTCTCTTAATTAGTTTCATTATTTTTTTTAATAAAGATATATATTTGTTTTAATATATTTTTTTTCTTCCGCATATCAGATGAGAGCTTTATTTTTTGATATGATGTCGATTTTAAATGTTTTTATAATATTTTTATTTTTTTCGATTAATCCTTACATATTAATTTCATTATAATACTTTTTATTATTAAATTATTTTTTCTAATACTATAATTTCATGCCCCACGTAATACGCGTGATTTGTACTCGTATATATATATTGATAAGAATAATTCCCAATAGATAGATGATGTACATAATCCTGCATATATTTTCTTTTATTATTACAATCTTCATCCTATATATCGGGATTACAATTGAACATTAAAGTTATTCACCAAAACTATAGTGATCATCATACCAATTACCTCTTTCTCTCATGGTATCAACCTTCGATAGATGATGTACATATCTCTGCATATATATTTTTTTTATTATTTCAATTTTCATCCTGATTTATTTATCGGGATTACAATTGTACATTAACATTATTTATATGGGAATACACAATCACCAAAATCACGGTGATCATCATACCAATTATCTCTTTCTCTCTCTCATATATATATATATATATATATATATATATATCATTTCAGTAAATCTATGTGAAATGGAGATTTGTGAAATGCTGATAAAATCGACTATGTTGCCACAAATGAGTAATCAAAATTATGTAATAATATTATAATAAAAAAATATTTAAAGCTAGCGTTAACTCCCAGCTAATAAGTAATCAATATTATTGCCGAAAGGGTTATCTATTTCAAGATTTATGGAATTTACTATAAAAAAAAAGTATTTTGTTCAACTTTAGTACAAAAGATAATAAACAAATGATAATAATATAAAATAAATTATTGAAGCACATTAATACCTAACAAATTTAAGTGTTTAATTTACAGCATGGTCTAATACCAATTATATATCTAAGTAAATCTAAACAAAGACTCGAAACGAAATGTTGTTCAATTAAATAGATTTATCGAAAAAATATATACTACTAAATAGGTATATAGTTTGACAGAATAATATTTTATTTTTTTCTATTTAGGAAAGATCATTATTCAAAATCTTCTTAAACCCTTGATATTATGCAATTTTAGATTGACTTTCATATGGTATAACATACATTATAAATAAAAAATATACAGGTGTACTTTATAACGCTAAGATTGGCGTCAATGCAATTGGGCCATTGATCCCTGTTTTGTTTATCATATGAATTGGGCCCTGTGATTGTTAATTGTTGCTTAAAACTTACTTGGCTATTTTATATGAAATAAATCGGATAGGTTATTGGGCTTTATTGGTTTCTCTTTGACATTTTACTCACCACAATATTAAAGACTTAGAATATTGAACTGTTTTATTGGCTCAAAAAAAAATTTATGCTCAGCTTTTTTACAGAGTCAAATTAATAATATGTATTTTTTTAAATCTAATCCGACAATACACTATATTCGTGACTTTTTACCTTAATAAAAAAAAAGTTATATCACTTTGCATTGATGGATCAAAATCGAAAATTATTACGGTGGATCTCTTCTCGAGCAATGATATGACTTTTTTATTGATTCCTACGGATTGGATAAAAACAATTCTTGAATGAGGTCAGTGATGAATAGAAAAATAAAATTTTATTGGTTCTATCTCCTTTTTTTTTAAAGAGAATGAATCTTTTTCTCGAATGATAAAAAAAATAGGTCCAGATTTCTTGTGGGAATGAATTGGAAGATCCAAAATAGAAAAAAATGGTACTCCGTATCTACTAGCAACAGTATAACATAGGCATTCAGTCAATATAGATTGATCTAAAATCCAGTTCAAATTTAATATAGTACATAACAATGGACCATATATTTATATGTAAGATAATAATATTATCTTAATTTGAGTTTATGTATACTAAAAAATTTTAGTTACAACTATTTTAAATCAGGTTTGGCTTAACAATTCACTCATTAAAAAATAATTTAAACCGACTCGCATTTTTAACATGAAAAAACTCCTTCATGGTCCTGAAACGATGTAGCTGTGCAATGAAATAGGCTCCTACGTTGAAATGCACCCCATTTAGCACACACCACAGGGCGTAAAGCTCTCCTCTAGACACCACACTCCCTTCCGAGCGGGCGAACAATGTGTTGCTCAAAATACGATCCATATACCTCAAGACTGGATTCTTTATCGAGGAAGCACGAGCCTGTCTGATCTTGTAGTCTCCAATCTCCCCGGAGATCTCCCTCTAAAACCTATTCGCGTCGAACGCAGCATTCTCCAATCGAGGGATCTCCAGAAGCGTCTGAAACAGCTCATTGAAATCCTCAGACGTCCATCTCCTCATCGCTCCACCAAGCTGAAAGGTACACTGATACGGGTACCCGTCACTTTGTTAATAATTCACACCCTTATATAATGTAGAAAAGCACTTAATAATTCAATAACACGTAATAGTTAAATTTTAAAATTGTCATCCTTATCTAAGATTTTATAATTTATTTATTATTTAAATACTAATTTACTTCTAAAATAAAGTAAAATGTGTTTTTTATAATATACTACACGATAACATTAAATATAACTAAAATTTTAAAAAAAAGTTATCTCCATTTCCCTGTAATAAAGATGAATACTTACTACTCAAATACAGGGCTGTAATAAATTAAAATGCAAGAACCTATCGGTTGTATATATACGGATTATAACAGGCGCCACGTGAGTTGTCACATTAGCAAAATCAATTGCATTATCTTGTCTAATCTTTCTACACAGGAAAAATGCATGCATCTACATTCTTGGTGGGTCCGAATCCACTATTTTATAAAAGGATTTGTTTTCTATAAAAATGCAATACTTCCATTAAACATTTAGGCATTGTTTATATAACACATAGTAACTCGCTTCTAATAGGTGAATATGATTTGAAATATGAAAATGGAATAGGTGATATTCTTGTTTGATTCTTCGCCCTTTGAGTAATTAAACTCACATTAACCGTGCGTTTGCCGTTTCTATAGTGTGTTGTGGGTGCTTATATTTATATATACACAAATATTTTGATACGGAATTAACATGAGATTAAGGAGTATATACATATTAAATAAGCCGTCACCCTAAATCAATGTATAAACCCGTTGTCACGTGTGCGTATTGCAGGGCTTTTTAAGAAACCAAACGTCGTTGTGTTTCCGTACGTATTGCATGAGGAGAAGGTGAGTTGTCTGTGTATGAGAATGCAGCATATAAAAACAGAAAGGGTTGTATATGAGACAGATAGTAAAGCTACATGCCACTGAATTAAGTGGACCCAATTTTATTGCTTCTAAACCCTACACTCACACTCTACGTACATACACAATATATGGAATATCAATTTCTTACCTGCTATATTTTATTCCTTCTGGACCTCAATACCCACCCACCCCCCAACTGGGAAACTTCTCTAAGATATTGACTTCACTTTTTGTCTTCATCCATCTCAACATGATCACCACTTCTAAATAATTCATGAAAGCATGCATGCGTTGATAATTAGATGTGTACATATAGGCATGATCGATGGCAAAGTATTTCTTGTTTAGTAGTTTATGTCCGGTGTAATATTTATTCTTACAGTTCAAAATATTAGAATGTATAATTGTCTTTTCAATCCAGTAATAAGAGTTGATCACTGGTAAATAAGAATTCACAAAAGACAGTTTAGCTCATAATCGATATATACATGAAACTTTATGTGGTGTATGAGGATGCATATACATCCAATGTGGATACTACTAATCAGTGTTATATATATTATCGTGTTACATCGATCTTGTGTTCCCTTCTTTATTGCTATTCCTCTTATGATTTGTGCTATTCTATTAAATACTACTACTTATATATATCACTCATCTAATAATTTGAACGGAAAATTCAACCGCAGTTATATGTTGTACTCCATCAAATATGATGATCATTATAGACTATTACACTTAATTCAATATGGGATAGATTTTAAGAAAGAAAGAAAACGTCATTGTAGAGAAAGGGATGGGTGGTACGTAGCAGTGGAAGAACAAAGGGTTAGAAAACGTAAGATTCAAAAAATTGGGGTTGGAGAAGAATGAAATGGAAGGGGGAAAATAGACAAGAAATAGATACAACAAGATTTTGTCGTCTGAGAAATGCATGCATGGCAAAATGGCATGCATGACATCGATCGAGCATATACTGTTTTAATTTGCTCTTTAACTTAATTCCAAAAAAAATACTATATGTCTAACCTACTACTCCTAAATATTATAATTATAATTATAATTATAATACTATTTTTTAATTTGTTTTATATAGTAATTATAAAATGTACAGCGTTCTCGGTACGCGTAATTACATCTGTATTATAATGTATACCACTAAAGTTTTTGTATAGTATATTACTGGATTTTTTACTGGATAAAAATTTTAAAATACAACAAGCTATGAAACACACAGTTACCATTTATGTTTATTTTTTAAAAATTTTAAAATTTGTTGGTAAATTACCAACAAAATTATCAGGGACGAATCACCAACAAAAATATTTACCAATAACCGCTTTACTAACCAATTTTATTGTTAATCAGTTGACAATTCAATTTAATGGAGTAATATAATTAATACCTTTACCAGTTGAATATTCCACCACCAGTAATAAATAAAAAATATTTAGTGAGTATTTTATTTATAAAAAATATTTTACCAACGTATATTCCTTTTAATTTTTCATATATCCTACATGGACTATTACTTTTTTGGTGTGACAACAATTATATACATTCTTCTGTAAAAGAAGCAATGTTTGATATTTTTAAATGTAATAGTACTTTGATAAAGGAACGCAGAACAGTTAAGTACGATTTCTCATCTGCATAATTTAATACAAAGTAATTATTAAAAATATTTACAAGTATTAAAGAAATAAGGAAAATATATAATGGCTTATTCAAAACAATCTGACACGTTTATTTGGAATTAATTAAGTGAGATTGTTTACGTACATTCAAACGTATAAATTGACATCAATCTGAAAACTGACAAATAAATTAAATTGCAGGCTACACAGACTGGGATTTCAATACCAATTGGGTTGCAGATATGCAGAAAATTTTTCAAACACTTATTTATTGACATATTAATCACCAACATATGCACAAATTGTTATTTTAGAAACACCGTAATTTAATTTTGTATGCATTTATTACCCGACTTCTCACATCACAAACTCAAAACAAAAATGAAATAAAACCCAAATTATACCCTACAATTTACCTTATTTATGTGCATAAAAGTATCTCCAAGTGACTCTTCAAAATTTGAACAGCATTTTCACAATGTAAAGAGCAATTTTAAAGTTAATTTATTACATTATTTTCTCTTTCAATGATTGTTTAAACTAATTCTATTGGGTGAAAACACTAATAATTAAATGCATTTAATGAAGTACTCCCTCCGTTTCAGGAAAGATTGCACCCCCTTTCCTGGCATAGAGATTAATAAAGTTGTGACTTTTAGGGGTATTATAGTATTTTTTGGTAATAAATAAATGATAAAGTATGTTAAGTGTGTTAGGCATTGGTGGTTTTTTTTTTTGTAAATAAAGTGTATGGAGAAGTGTGATTGTGTTTGACTTTATGCTTTTTTAGGAATGTGCAAACTTTTGTGGGACAACCCAAAATGGAAAGTGTGTCATCTATCCTGGGACGGAGGGAGTAATAAATTATGAAGAGTGATTTGTGTTCTTCAAGTTTGAAGAGTGAAGATGACTCTTTAAATTAAAAAGTTAAAATAAAGAGTCGGTTGGAGTTTTTTTTTTTTCGGTATTCCTCTTTAAAATATGCATATTATTCATTTTAGATGAGATTTTGGAGATGCTCTAATTTGGGTTTTAGACATCAGCCTAGAGTGGAGGGAAAGAGAGAGGGCGTCAGATCAGGTGTTATTATAACTTAATACTCCTTCCGTCCGCCTTTAAGGGTGCCATATGTTTTTTCTACGTGGATTAAGAAGTATTATTATTTAATGTATAGTGTGTAGTTGTATTAGTGGAGGTGTGTGTCCCATTTTTTAATTGTATTAGTGGGTGTATGTGAGTTTCATATGTATAAAAAAGGAAATTAGACTATTGGGGGCGGACGCCCAAAATAGAAAAATAATACCCTTGAAAGCGGACGGAGGGAGTAATTATTAGTATAATACTTGCAATTTTCTTATTTATTGATTAAATTAAATAAAATAAAATCATTAATAATTCTCCAGAATGTAACAAAAAAAAACCGAAAGTTACAGAAGATCAGAATGAAAATGTCAAAATAGTACTCCAAATTACACTCATTTTTTCTTTATAAAAATAAACTGCAGTACCCATTATTTTTTATAAATCCTCTTTCCAATTTTTCACCATTAATCTTTATTACTCCCTCTAGTCCCACACAAATTCACACATTTTTTTAAAATTTTTCTCACAAAAATTGATACATTTCCCTTTAATAGATGACGCACACACAAAAATAATTAATTTATTCTTATAGAGCCCACATTCACATTTAATACAACTCTACCCACTACACATTAAAATATTATTTATCCCACTTCATTATACATTAAATTATTATACTCCTTAATTTTCGTGTAAAAAAATATATTAAATTCTCTATCCGTTCCGGTACTATTCATCGTTAAATATGGAGTATAGTCCAATCGATCTTACGGTCGATCTCATTGCTCAAGCTAAAAGGAAAATTTCACTTTGAAATGATGTGGTAAATAGTAGGAAAATTTATTAAGGGTAGAGAATAATATTTTTCATTAAAATTAAATAAAAGAATTTGGGTTTTTGAAAAGAAATTAGGATCCACAACACAAGTTTTTGGTTTTATCAACAGGGTAGGGTAGGGTAGCTGCAATTCAGCTTTCTCTCTCTCATTCCATTCTCTCTCTTCTCTCGGACAGAAGAAGAAATGGCAGTCAGAAGAGTATTAATACCCAGAATGACGTCATTAACGCCTCTACATTCAATTCTATAATCCTTTTCTACCTCTAACCTATACCATTCAATTTACCTTTATCTTATCATCTTTTTATTTATGATACTTTTATTTTCTGTCTCCCAATTTTTCACTTTTTCCATAATTTATTGATTCATAAAAAAATTTCAAAACAAAACACTGTCTAATACTCTACTTTAATTGTTTAAAAATCACTCACACAGTATATATAATATATTTTATTAAAAAAATACTCCCTCTGTATCGTGTTGACGTTTATATTTGTTTTTTACACGTGAATTAAAAATATAATATTTTAATATGTAATGAGTTGAGAGAAATAATATTTAATATTCCATAAAATGACTAGTTGTATTAATATTGTGTGGGGTCCTAAATGAAATAATTAATTGTTTTATTCGAGCTCAACTGGATAAAAAAATAAATGTAAACCATAACTTGAGAATGAAAAACATAAATTTTAATGCGGAACGAATAAAATATACTCCCTCAATACGCCCCAAAAAGGGTCTCATTTTTTCAATTTTGGGCGTCCGTCTCTAAGTGTCTCATTACTCTTTTTATATATATAGGACACATATACTCTTTCTAATACAATTAAAAATAAAGGCCCACACACTTATTAATATAACTACCAATTATACATTAAATAATAATATTCTTTAATTTATATGCAAAAAACAAATAAATCTCTTTGAACTAAGAATCGACCATTCCGAAATCGACGTTATACCTACCTAACGCTGGAATAGAAAATTGAAATCGAAGGAAGCCTTAAAGATTTTATTTGAGGCGGTGAGGTGTGGTAGAGTGTTGAATATTGACTAAATCTAAAATCACATCTAAACATATCCAAAATCAGAAGGTAATCCACCTCCAATCTCTTTGTCATTGGGAGAAAAAAAGATGGGTGATTATTGAGACAATGATGGGCCTCTGACAACCGATTGTCCGAGAGCTCTCATAAACCCTGGACACCACCATACCTAGCCTAGCTAATCACCCCCTCCCTCGATATTAACAAATCTTTGGATTAATTTAGGGCAGAAATTTGTATGTCATCAAATGTATCACGTAACTTTTTTTATATGAGATAGATAAAAATAATTATTTTTATAATTAAAAGTGATATTCAATTAATAAAAAATTATAACGTTGTTTTATAAACAATTTATTATACTATAATAAAAAGATTATAAAATTTATAGTAAAAGTGATAACTAATTTAAAAAATGTAAAATTGTCTTACTTAATACTTGCCCTTTAAATTTAATACTACTTCTTCCCTTTCCTAATAGGAGTACTTTTTTACACTTTCTATTTTAAGAACGTATCCAAAAACTTACCACACTAAAATTCAAAATAAATATTTTCTATTATTGTTGGTTTTCTAAGTAAAAACAGAAAACAAGTATGGTTCATAGTTTATAGATATCATGTAACTTTACTATTTCTTTCATATACTCACTCCATACGTACCTTTCATATGTATTCTTTATTTTTTTTCGTGGATTAAATAATATAATTATTTAATACGTAGAGAGTTAAAAAATATAATATTTTAATATATGATGGACAGTTATATTAGTATGGATTGTGGGTTCATGTGTAATGTATTGAGTATAATAAATATTTTTTTATCACATCAACCAAAAAAAGGAAATTAATACTCCCTCCGTCCCATAATACTTTTCTCACTTTTCTCATTTGTTTGTCCCACAAAACCTTTCACCCCAAAAAAGGAAACACCACTTTTTTTTTTTTTTTAAGATTGTAGGTAGATTTTCAAAAGTTACTTTAATTTCAAATTTGTCATTCATTTTTCACACACATATCATTACTTTATATTTTTTAATTACCTAAAAATACTATAATACCCTTCAAAGTCAATAAAGTTGATCAAAAAGTGTAACTTTTCTTAAACAACGTGGAACAGTAAACGTGAAAAGTTTTCCGGAACGGAAGGAGTACTTTGTAATTGAACGGATCAAAATGATAAAATAGATATATATCAAGTGGATCGAGGGAGTATTTAATTTAGGGAATTAAATTAAAATGAAAGCATTAAAACTGTAGTACGTTACTGTATAAGAGTCGAAAACGTCATCATCATCAGTCTTAAATCCTGACAAATACACGTTTGAACAAGGAAGAAAATCTTTCTTAAGATTGTAGGTAGATTTTCATATCGTTCAATTTGGTGGTGAGTTATTGCTTAAATAAAAAAATCATGATAAGCTCAGCTTCCAATCGATGAACAAAGGACAAGATTAGAAAAGGGTAATGGTGGTGATGTAATTGTGTAGCAATCATTACCTCAGAAAAAAAGTAATTTCCTTAGATTCTGTTTATTGCGTGTAAAAACGTACTTGATAACTGAATTAACAAAGGAGTTAAAAGATTTGAGAATGCCCAAAGTAGCTATTTCTGAAATGCGCTTTTCTTCAGAATCCCCATCTCACTTTGGCAAACGCCAATGATCGAAACGCCTTACCACTTTGCACTAAAAACACGCTTTTAAAATAAATTTAAAAAATATATTTTTCTGTAAATGATAGTTTACGTAACATTGTATGAAGTGCACGATGAAAATATTGATCAAATAAATCAGAAATTATTAATTTCTTAAATGATAAATTGTTATCTGTTTATACTCTTTATTTTTTTAAGAGTAATAATTTTTTAATCAATTCCACATAAAACTGATTACAGAATATGAGTTAATTTTTTTGTTGGATGTCTGAATTGTTAAAAGCAAATAAACAAACAATATACTCCCTACGTCGAGTCCCAACAAGTATTTCACATATTGGTGTGCGCGAAGTTTAATAAAATTTTATATTTTTATGTATAAAGTAAGAAAGCGAATATATATTTTAGTTGATTTAATGAAAAATGTGTGTAAAGTTGTTGGGAAATGTGAAAAATAAGTAAAAGTATTATATTGAGATGTGTGTAAAAAGTGAGTATTGTCATAATATATTTTTTACTAAATTTAGTAAAAGTAAAATGTGAAATACTTTAGGGACGGATGGAAAAGAAAGTTTGAAATACTTCAGGAACGGAGGGAGTATATAGTAAGTATTATTAGTTAGACACCCTTGGTACGAATGTATGTGAAATGCTGGTAAATTCATTATTAAAATATGTCTATTGTATTGATAAAGTTTGTTTATTGGTAATTCAAACATATATGTGGTGATGATAATAATACCTATATAACTATATTTTAATGCATTATTCATTATATATTTTAGAAACATATATTTTAATACATTATTCATTATATATTTAGAAACATACTTTAATTATCAGCCAATATACTATACCTATATAACTATCATCTTTCAATACGGCTTACAATCCGTTTCATATATGTTATTAATTTAATTATATTATTTTCCTCGGTATATTTTGGGTAGGGTGATTGATTATTTTTCGAGGTTTTAAAATTTGAAACGATGTATACTCATTTAGTTAGTGATATTCTTTTGAACTAATTCTATTTGATTATGAGCATTTTCATGATGGTACGTATTGAAAAGTGAAGTTTTAGCTATTAATAAATCATATATATATATATATATATATATATATATATATATATATATATATACACGAATTTAAATTGCGATTAGAAAATATATACACTCGATGTTATAATTTCATAGTATAAATTTCTGATTTTGAGAAGAAAAAAAAAATCATGATCCGAGACGATGGACCCAAAAATGAGACATTACGTACCATTTCGTCTTTTGCATTAAATGATGTGCAAAGTTCTTTCTTAACTATCTGAAATCGACAATTCTTTTTGTCTTTGAAAAAAGCAATAATTCTTTGGTATTATTAATTTTTGACCTTATTCAGGGGCCCACCATTCAATCTTTCTAATCGAATTTCCTTTTATAATAACTTGACTTTCAGTATTAGTATTAAATTAATTAGACAAGTAATTTCTACTGACATACGCAACACAAAGTTACTACTACATAATACCCCAATACAAAACTGAAGATTTACAGCTGGAAAAGAAAAAAAAACAGAAAAAAAGTCTAAATTTCCCAGAAATTGCTAAGTATTTCAGTGTCTTTGTTTATAATCTTAGAAGGTAATCTATCGTTGATGGACCCTCCGTTGATCAGCTATATCTGTAGCAATTTTAAGGGCATCTGATGATGTTCCAAGAAGACCTCTTCTGGTGAACCCCACCGCATACAATCCATTCTCTCCCTTCCAACCATTTGGGAATGGCTCCTTTGGCATTCCATCTTTTGTGAAAAAATCACTTTCCTATTTCAATAAGGATAGTATTAAATTTTCATGCATAGATTAAAGCGACTGTTTATATTACCAAGAAATTTAATAAATGAAGTAGTAGTATAAGTTTTTAACATTAAGTCATTTATTAATGGTTTAATTGCTTCTCAGTCTATGCCTATAATAGTAGCTAGGTATCCCATTTCAAGGTAGTAGGGGAAAAATAACAATAATAATAATAATAAATTAATTCCAAGAATATTAGTGATAATGATGCTACAATTTCTAGAAAAGACAATAAAATTATGTGGTTCAGCGGAAAACAACAGTTTGTATGTGGGAAAAAAACAGAATATTTTATGACAGTAACACATCATGAAATCGAAAGAAAAAAAATAAAATTTGAAACATTGGGGGGAGATGTAATGATCCAATTCCAAACAAATGCTATGAGATTTTCTCTTTTGTGTAACAGTATAAGAAAACGTTTCGCAGCCCACTGCATATGTAAGAGGTGGAAAGCGATATTTGATTACGAATAAAGATAAAACTAAATACTAGTAGTATTCTGCAGGAATTAATTTTAAATTTTATTAAAAAAATGAACACCATGAAGAAATTATTTCATTAATAAATAAATAAATATATATATATACCTTGAGCCATCTAGGAACATTGCTCTTGTAACCCGTGGCAAGGATTATAGCATCGAATTCTGTCTCTTGACCGTCCATGAATTTTGCACCAGTTTTAGTGATCTCTCTCACTCCAGCTTGTACTACCTGCATTTATTTATGATGATCATCAGTATACATATATACATAGAGATATGTGTGTGTAGGTGTATATATGGTGACCTGGATTTTTCCAGTTCTGATGAGAGAGAGAGCGCCGACGTCTAGGACGGGAGTTTTTCCGGTGGCGTTTTTGAGCTGGAGCGGGCCGGTTTTGGGGCGGCGGAGACCTAATCTGTCGGTGTTGCCTAAGGTGAGATGAGCCATCATCAGAAGAAACTTGTCCACCACCTTTAATGGCAGCCATTTCAGCAGTGTCATCCCTATTGAAAACGTGGATACACCCAGCATTTCTCTGGGTAAAACATGAACCTGAGAGATAAATAGAATTAGAAAGAGAGAGATTGTGTGTGTGTGTGAGAGAGAGAGAGGGAGAATCTTACTGAATTCCTGACGACAATGTGAGGGGTGGAGTTATACCGACAAAGGTCTAAAGAAACTTCCATACCGGAATTCCCACACCCCACAACCAACACCTTCTGGTTACGAAACTCGGAACCCGATTTATAACAACTGGTATGCAAAACGGGCCCCCGAAAGCTCTGAATCCCTGGAATCTCGGGCACATCGGGCTCGGCGTTCTCTCCCGTGGCCACAACCAGCCACCTCGACACGTACAAAAGATTCTGCGTCTGAAACCTCCAGAAGCCACTCAGCGCATCAAACTCAGCTCCGGCCACCGTCTGGTTGAATGCGGGCCGAATGGAAAAGTGGTTTGCGTAAGCCTCCATGTAGGACACAAACTGACGCTTGGTGGGATACTTGGGGAAACCGTCGGGAAAATTGAGGAGGGGGAGTTGGCAAAAGTGTTTGGGGAGATGTAGTTTGAGTCGATCGTAGGTTCTTTGTTGCCAGAGGGACGCAATACAGTCAGTCCTTTCAAGAATCAAGGAAGAGACGCCATTTTCTTTAAGGCAGGCGGCGACAGCAAGGCCCGAGGGCCCTGCACCTACGATGATAGGCCCGTTAACCAACACACACTTCACACCATTCTTATCGGAAGAACCCATTTAGGAAAATGAGCCAACAAACTGAAAAGCAGCTCTCTACTTCTACCTGAGAAGAAACAATTCTTGCCTTTCTTTTTTCTAAAATTCTTTTTCAAGTGAGATTTATGTAGCTCAAGGTTTGTAATTGGCAAATGGCGATGACAAAGAGTAATACACTATTTTTCAGCTTTGCTTGCCAACTCTTTCCACTCTCCACTATTTATAGCCAACTATTTATTCTCCATCTTTCCACGCACGCTTCTACCCTCTCCTTAACACGCTTTTTCCTTTTTTTTTTTTTTTTACTTTGATTATTTTAAATGAATAATAGGCATTTATGCTTATTATTGACCACTTAATTGAAAAAATGTTCTCAGAGAAAAAGGAAGGATGACACACGGTAATTACTAAGTACACTCTGCAAGCCCATTAACAAAAGAGTATGGTTTTGGGTTGTCATATTACTTCCTGCTAACAACTTACACGTGCTTGTACATAGTATTTCCAATTCCAATTTCTTTTCAATCTAGTACTCTTATTATTATTTAATTAACTATTTATTCCAATTTTATGTCATGCATGCATTCCCTCCGTCCCACTCTAATGGAAATTTTTATTTTTTGACACGTAGATTAAGGAGTATTACTTATTTAATGTGTAGTGGATAGTTTTAATGGAGTGTAGGCCCCATATTTTAATTGTATTAGAAGGTGTGTGTGAGTCTCACGTGTGTAAAAAATGAAAAATGATCCTTTGAGGGTAGGACGCCTAAAATGACAAAAATAAACTCTTTGGGCGGGACGGGGAGTATATAATTTGGAGAATCTTCAATATGTTGAATTTAATGATTCTCACTTGGGATTGTTGCCTCATAGGAAACATATATAATTAACTATTCAAAGCACTAAGACGTAATTGTCATGACGACAAGAAGAACGATAGTGAGATTACATTAAGAATGATTCCTTTTAAGTTTCATATGAATTATGTAAGAAAATATTTAAATGTATAAGCATATGATGTTTAAAAATCTCTACATCCATTATTAAAAAATAACCATTGTGATAATTAAAACACACACAAATGGTAAAACTAATACTCTACACAATTATAAATAATTGTATTGAAATATAAATTAAATTAAAGAATATATTTGTTTACATAAAGGAGTATGAGATAGTACTAGTAGTTATGATGCAAGAATATTGTGTTAGAAGCTTTCGTTGACAAAGTGTATAGGGTAGTAATAGGGTTGTAACTTAGACTCTCATAATATATTCTCATTCTCGATTGCTCGGTTACTTTATAAATTTATTTATGGAGTATTAAACGTCGTTATTATTTAATGTGTATGGTTTAGTTATAATAATAATGTTTGTGGATTTCATTTACTTTTTTATAAAGAAAATTAATATCCCCTCCGTGGCTCCAAATAATAAGTGTTCATTTTATCATTTTGGTTTATTTAAATACAAAAATATTCATTTTATTTTTTGATTGATGCGACACACATAATAATAATAATAATATTATTATACTAAACCCAATACACATTGGGCTTACACTCAATACCAATACAGCTACCTATTACATATTAAAATATTATTTTTCTCATCTTTACATTTTAAAATATTATATTCCTTAATTCACGTGCAAAAAGCAAACGGACATTTATCAAGGGGTGGAGGGAGTATTACATTTTGTAATGGGATGGAGAAAAATTACAAAATTAGCACTTTTAAAGAGAATGGAGTAAGTAATAAATTGCTCAAAGTTGAAGTACTCATTCAGCCTCACTGAAACGTATCTATTTTGTTATTTTAGTCCGTCTTAATATAAAGTACGTATTTTTTAAAAGGGACCACACAAAATTATTTATTTTTCTTTTCATATATCCACACATCATATTAATACATTTTCTCACTTTATATTATAATACTCCTTTCGTCCCACGTATTTTTACTCAATTTCCATTTTGGGGTGTCCCACGTATTTTTACACATTCCATTTTTGGCAAAAATACATAATATTTTATTACCTACTTTTTACAATTCCAACAACTTTAATTACTTTTTACACTTTATTCATCATTTCCAATAACTTTATTTACTTTTTCTTTTTAAATTACTAATTTATCCCTACTTTCTCTTACATTATATATTAAAAAAGTAAAACGTCTTAATTTCCGTGCCCGTACAAACGGGTAAAAATACCCAGGACGGAAGGAGTATTATTTCTCTCACCTCACTATACATAAAATATTATATATTTTAATCTAAATGAAAAGTAAATGTCCAACTTTCAATGGCGGAGTACTCGAATATGTCCGCTAGTTGTTCTAAGTATTATTTTTCTCATGAGTATAGTGAGGTTGGGAGAGTATAAAACGAAACAATCATCAATGCAAAAGAATGCATTCTTATTTTTCATTCATATACTAATATAGCAAACATTTATATAAATTAGGTTTATAGTGTAATTTTTTTGGTCCCATCAAATTCAATTATTATATTCTATGTATTGTTAAGATTTCGATTAAAGGGAATCACAATATTTACACCGTAAATCTAATTCACAATAAATTAACTCATACTATATAATATCTGATTCACTTCGTTCTTATCATTTTATTTTCGCTACATCAATCCCAGCCGTTATCACCACTACAACGTTAAGGGTTACCCTTAACATGATGTAAAGACAATTTTGAGATTAAGAAATATAATGAAGTTTTTCAATTGCATGTATTTCTATTTATTGAATGTAAACATAATTTTGAAACAAAGAAAGAAGAAATACTATATACATATTTATTTATAAAATTGAAAGGAATAATAATATTATAACTTAAAGAATAAATAAAATCATTTACTATTTTACACTCAAATACTTATATCTACTGTTAGTTGGCTCCCACTACCACTCCACTCCTAGTTCGTATTACCATAACATCTGTATCCATCATGTCATGATTTAATTTCTCCCTTCTTTTTAGGTCTAATCTTTAAATTGATTATCAACTATTTCGAAAATAGTTCGAAGCAACGTAATTTGATTTGGTTGGTTAGATTTCTATCAGTTATTGGGGAACACCAAAATTTATTTACTTCATTCATTATTACTTAATTGTCTGCTCGCTTTTGAACATCAATCTCCAATTCAACTTAATTTTTACTCCTTTAAAATACAATTTCCTTTTTTTTAATAATTTATTGAGTGAAGGTGAGGATTATTTTACTGCAATACTACTGCAGCACACAATACTTAATAGATAGGAAGCCCTTCAAATATGTGACATAGTATATTAATGTGTCTAATTGTTTTTTTTATTATTAAAAAAGGTAATTAAAAAAAATTGAGATCAGAAAAATATACATAATCATACGTATCTTTGACCATTCTTAAAAAAATCAATTGCAAAATTAGGTGTATGAATGGACTGAGCATCTGCAAACAATTTGTGAATTGGCTTGATAAGAGCTCAGCTTATGTGTTTGACTAATTAATGAAAACTAACAAGACATATTTTTGAGCCAAATAGGATCACATGTTTCATAATGGTGTTTCATTTCCTATTCCACTAATTAAATGATTGTCACGTGTCATAATCAATGCCCAAAATTAATACTTGCCCCAAGGGTTTAATGGTCATTTGTAGGGTATAATTTTTTTATATTGTGAAACATCAATGAAACACTAAAAATGTAACAGGGAATTCAACTTGTTTTTGAGCTAATCATTTCATAAATAAATAGAATTTGAATATTACATAACTTATTTGTTAAAAGTCAATGACTCATTTGATATTCATACTCATTTGATATTCATTTAATATGTTCATGAACAAATTCTTAAAAAGTTCAATTAATGTAGTTGTTATTATTCATAATTATTGTTTTTATATTAATATACATAAATATAACAATAATTTAATTAATTATTTAAATGTTTATTTTTATCACTTTAAAATTTAATATTATTTATTATTAACTTGTTTGATTATTTAATATTCATGATTATTATGTATTCATGGACTATATGCTCTTTTATTTTTCACGAAAAAACATATACTGTTAAAAATGTATTCACAAACATGTTATTAAACGTGTTCGTGATTGCATTCGCGAACATTAATAAATTTTAACAAATAGTATCAATTGTAGTTCGAGCTCGACAATTTTTTTTTATATGACGAACTCGGACTCGTATCCAACTCGATTATTTCTCAACGAAAGTTACTCAAACCGTCAAACAAGTCAGTTCGATTACACGACTAACCAAAACTTGAATAATCCAGAAACGTTCTTAATTATATTTACTTGAGAAAAAAAAAATCAAGCTTTATTAAAACAATATTTAAGAATTGTGTATCCATAAAAATAAAACTGAAAACTGCTGAAAATATAATAATAGTAAAGTAATGATTACTAATCATTGGTCACTTGTTTATAATCATTGAAATAATCATAAAATTACCCTGCCAAAAGCTATGAAAAATCCTTTTTTTTTTTCACTTCCTCGAAAGTAAAAAGATAAAGGAGATATTGTTTGGGGTTTTTCATATTTAGAAAACTGCATTAATTTTGATTAAATCACAGATTTTATTCAAAACATGCAAATAAATTTTATTCCTTTTAGTGACTATCAAACAAATTTCTAAATCAGGTTTTGTTTGAATTATTAGTAAACCACAACATTTCAAAAGTGGGGTAATAATGTTCTTTGATGATCATTTATATATCTCGGTAATTATAATTAATTTTGTGAGACACATTATTTTAATTACTTATAATTTCCTCTTCTTTAAAATTATTATCATTTTTTTATATAAATTATTTATAAAATAATTCATTACACCATTATTATTTTTCATTAATTAAATATTACATTCTATTAAAATATTATCATTTTTTCTTCACCTTATTTAGTGAGATAGTCACGCCAGCTTTTGTAAATTACTCCCCTTCCTTTTGTTTTAGTAAACTTAATTTCTCAAGTTTGTTAAATTAATACCATACTCTTTTTTTTTTAAAAAATAACATGTGACGTGTTAGAAAATAAAAATTTATAGTACCGGTACTTATTTTTATTATAAGGATGAGTTTTTTTTTTTTTACTTTCTCATTGGCAGATAAATGAAAATAAAAAGATGAATGAATACTCCATCATCCCACTAATTTCATAGTACTTTAATTTATTTTTCACTCAACCAAACACTACATTCACAGCACATTATAGGAAAAATTACACTTTTAGTCCAATAAGAAAAGTCTCATTTCATTTTTGGTCCCTAACCTTTTTTTTAATCCCAAACGTTACAATTTTAGTCACAGCCGTTAAGTTTCGAATGGAAACCGTTAAATTAAAAAAAAAAAAGAACACATAAAAAAAATTAAAATTGGTAAAAGAGAAAACTCCAATCGTGGTCTGCTCTAGTGCTCTCTCTCATAGTCTTTGGCCTCTGGAAACACAGCGGCGCCGGTGGTGCCACTTCCACCACCTTCAGCCTCAACGACACCGCCATATCATGCTTCTCCCTCACCATCTAAAACACCACCACCACTACGCCCAATCCAACACATCCTCCGGCACCACAAAAATTCCAAGTAACAGAGGCAATGAGGTGCCATGAACAATCGGACCAACTATACCAATTGTCATCAGAACATGATTAAATCCAACCCATCTACAAACCAGAATAGCTTAGTGAACCCAACGACCCACGGCGAGGTGGGCCTCTAATCCGGTTCGCCACCGCCGTCCTTCTTGCCCTCAACCTCCATGGCTGCTCCTCCCCTGTACACCACAAATACTTTCTTCACCACCAATGCTTTTGGGTTGAAAGCTACGTACTCCCATTTTCATCAAATTTCATTTGCAATCCACCAATTTAATCAATTTCACTATCTCTATCTCCTCCACACACCTGCTCCTCTCCCTCCTAAAGAGAGAAAGGAACGACCACCCTCCGCCATATGAAAATGCCCTATGTACCTGAAGAACAACCCTCGCACCTGCCACCCGAGGTCCTCATGAAATTGGATCTCGATTCTTTCTTCGCCGCTGCTTCTTCCACTTCTATGACGCCTTTCCTCCTCTCCAACTCCGAGAAGACTTATTCGTTACTTTGGGCTTTTTCTTAAGATAATAAATTTGATAATTTTGTCCGATTTCAGTTGAGAGAGGAGAAGAAGAAGGTGGGCAGAGGTGAAGTTTCCGGCAAATTGAATGTTTTTTTAAGAATTAGGGCTAAAAAAATTAGCGGAAGAGAATGGCGGTGGTTTTGCCAGCAAAAATTGGACCCACAATAAGAGGATGGTGGTGGCGCCACCTACGTCGGCCACTTAATCCAACCTCGATCGGAATCCTCACCTCCATTCGCCACCACGAGCCCTTCGCAAACTCATCCTCGTCGGCACTTCTTCGCTCAGGAGAGAGAGAGTGAGAGCATCACGGTGGGTTCAAGCAGATTTTTAGGATTATTGAGTTTTTTAGAAGAATCCAATGAATTTTGGTAGATCTCGATCAACAATTCGTGGAGCCTGCGATTTCAGAAGATTTGATTAAATGTTTTAGGGTTCATGAAAGGGGAAATTTGGAGCAAATAGCCTCAACCCCCCGTTCAATCCTTATTCCTTTAACGGCCACGTGAGCAACACATGTTAATTCCGTCAGTTTATTTGACGAAAATTCAAGAAATTAGCAATAGGACCAAAAATGTAATGAAAATGACCAAAACTGAAATGAGACTATTGAGACTAAAATGCAATTTTCCCCCACATTATATATATAAAAAAAACTCCTACCATAGACAATATTTTAACTGTAAATTTTAATTTTTAAATTATTATCTTCAGCAAAAACATACAAAATTATTTTACTCCCTCCGTCTACTGTTAATGTATCCATTTTATTATTTTGGACCATCCACTGTTTATGTATTAATTTATTTTTTAGATATATGAGACCCACACACATCACTAATACAATTAAAATATATGATCCACACATCACATTAATATAACTATTTACTACATATAAAATAATAATATTTTTAATTTACTTACAAAATGTAAATGAACACATTAATAGTTGACTGGGGAGTATTTATGAGTGTACTTGAAAAAATGAGAGTGAAGAGTGGTTTTAACCGAAGTGTAAAATGGAAAACGTTGGGTGATAATTATGGATTGGGTGATGTATTGTGGGGGCCAGGGGTGGGGGTGGGTACGGAAGGGCATGGTCAAGTAAGCGTCAGGTTTGGGCGCTGGCGCACGCCAAGTTGTTAAGTTACAATTTTGATGTCACGTGACCTCATCCCACCGTCACCACTCACGTGCCCTCCCTCACCACTTGCCCAATCATCATTCTTTCATCTCCACCTATTTTAATACTACTATTATATAGTAATTCACTAAATTAAAATAATTAATGTAACTGGAAAAAATAAATTATTATTAGTATAAATGTAAAATTGCGTATAACAAATGACAAAAATTGATAATATTAGCTCACGTCAAGCACTAGTCAATAGCGTGCAATTTACGATATTCCCTAAAAATAAATGTGTAATATATATATATGGAGTTATTGAAAAGAGCTAGTTCAGAATTTACCCAAAAATTCCGTATGTTTTACATAGAGTTACCACTGTACAAAAGAATGCCCTAATCACATCCAATAATTACTGCAAATCCGTGCCATTGGAGGTGACAATCAACTGTTCTACTCCCACTGTAACTCAAACTGAAACTGCATGTTGATTCATTATGTAAGAGCAAATGCATATATATGGGAGAAGATTTTTCCAAAAAAAACAATATTGGGAGAAATATTTCTCCATGAAATAGATATATTTAAATTAAGAGCAATAAGAGAAGCTTTTGGACTGTAGATACATATTTAAATAATTGTATATCATGCTATTTAATCGGATATTTTCATACTCCAAAAGAATGGGTCACGCGGATCCGGGTTTAAACCCGATCATGATCGTCAATGCAACTGGATTTAGTGCTCATTTCGGAATGAAACACTAGTTATAATGTCGGATGTTACAATTATTTAAAAATTAGTACTCCTTCCATCTCGCCCAAATAACATCATTTTATTATATTGATAGTCCCATCCAAATTGCACCGTTTCTTCTTTTAGTAAAAAGGACTCACCACTACCCATCATATCTCTCTAATATACATATCTACTTTATATAAAATAATAATACTCCTTAATCCATACATGGAAAGCAAATGGTGTTGTTTGCTCGTGAGGGAGGGATTACTCTATCAATAGGGAAGAATAATATTACTACTGAGGGATTACATTCTATATAAGAGTGATGATTGGGTGAAAATTTTGTATATATGCAATTATCCGCACATAAGTTGCGGCAAAAGAAAAAAAAAATTGTAAAAATGAATAATAAATCAAAACCATGAAGGTACAATAGTAATATTATATTCATTTCCCGAGTATTTTTACTCATTTGTACGAGAATATAAATTAAGAATTGTTATTTTTTTTAATATATAATATAAGAAAAAATAGAGATAAATTGGTAATATTGAAAAAATAAGTAAATAAAGTTATTGAGAATGATGAATAAAGTATAAAAAAGTAAATAAAGTTGTTGGGATTGATGATAAAGTATAAAAAGTACTCCCTCCATCCCATAATAAATTTTAAACTTTTCATTTTTGTTCGTCCCACATTAAACTTTACCACAAAAAAAGTAATATCACATTAATACTCACACCTAAAAGTTCATCTTAATTACAAATTTATCACACTCAGCTAACACACATAACATTTTATAATTTATTTATAATAACTTAAAAATACTAGAATACCCTAAAAAAATCAATAAAGTTAGTCAAAAAGCAACTTTTCTAAAGCTCGTGTCTACAGTAATTGTGAAATTTATCATTTGAAGGAGGAAGTAGATAAGATGTGTAGTGTATTTTTATTATTTATAAAATGGATAAAAATACGTTATACACCTCAAAATGAAAAGTGAGTAAAATACATAAGATGAAGAGAGTACCTGAAATATACTAGGGACTTTGATTTAATTAAAAATATAAGGTAAATAATCATATGAGATGGTGAGCTCATGTAGCGTGCAATTAATAGAGGAATAAAAATGCAAAAAGGTCACTCTATATATTTGGATTTGATCGATGAATTCTGTTAATATTTCATTACATTGAAAAATTATACTTTAAAAATGTCATTAAACCCACGACGATAATCTAAAAATTAATAATGATACCTGTCATGAATAACTTAAGAAGTGAAATATAAAATGAAACATAAATAAACTTAAATAGATTATTTCATATCACCAACTTAACTACTCAGTACTCAATATGAATTTGATATAATCCAAGGGCCAAACAAGACCTAACAATCAGTATAGTTAACCTAGCTAGCTATATCTAGAACATTTATAATCCACCCAATGATCCAAAATTTGATTATATATGGTGGAAAAACATTGACTCCATCACATAGATACATATCTAATTAGCACAGGTCATTTAAATGACCATTTCATCTAAAAGTTTAATCTTATAGAGAGATAAATCATTTAATACTTAGTCAAATCACTCTAACACACTCCCTCACATGCATGTGGGGTTAACTTTTTGACTCAATATGATTTTGATATAATCCAAAGGCCAAACAAGACCTAACAATCAGTATAGTTAACTTAGCTAGCTTTATCTAGAACATTTATAATCCACCCAATGATCCAAAATTTGATTATATATGGCAGTGATTAGAAAATCGGACCGAATAACGAATCGAAAGAGACAACAGTTCGAGGTTTAACCGATCGGACCGGTTCAATCGGCCGGTTCAACCGGAAAATTAAATTTTACATATTTTTAATTATATTTTATAAAATTACCAATTATAAAAATATATAATCACCTAAATTATTTTTAAAATTTTAAAACACAGTTTAAAATCAAAATATAATTAAATAAAAATATCTATAGTTCATAATTTATACTTCATACATAGTTTATAATATACCCACTTAATATTATAATTCATAATTTAATCCAAAATATAAATATTATATTCTAAAATAAATAAAAATAAAAGTAGAATATCATAAAAGTTTAAAAAAATTAAAAAAAGTAAAAAAAATAATAAAAAAGATAAAAAAATTAAGAAAATAATATTGAAACCGATTGAACCGGTTTTTTCGGTTTGACCGTTTCAACTCGGTCCAACTCGGTTCTACCCGGTTCAACTCCATAAATGATTTTCTAGCCCTTCCGGACCGATTCCGATAACGGTTCCCGATCCAACCGGTTGAACCGGCCGGTCCGATCCAGTTTTCAGATCATTGGTATATGGTGGAAAAACACTGATTCCATCATATAGATACATATCTAATTAGCACAGGTTTTGTTAAATGACCACCTCATCTAAAAGCTTAAGTTTGTTTGTGGATAGATAAATCATTTAATACTTAATCAAATCACTCTACCACGCCCCCTCATATGCAGACGGAGTTAACTTTTTGTCTCAAGCCTTGCATGTGCAATTTTCTTATAAATGGGTGGCGGTGAGGTTTGAACCCTGGACCCTTGTTAATCATGGGCTCTGATACCATGTTAAATGATCACCTCATCATAAGTTTAAGCTTGTAGAGATAAATCGTTTAAGACTTAATCAAATTACCGGTGGGCCAAATCTCATGTGTTGTCAGGTACAGTGGGCCAAATCTCGTGTTGTATGAAAAGATGATTAGTGATGTTACAAAAAATGAGGCAGCCTTAAAAAGTTAGATACATTTCCTTTTTAATACATGGGGCCCACATAAAAATAAGGGTAAATTACTAAAATCTCTCTCGAGGTTTGTCCAAACTACCAAATAAACCTCATGATTTGAAAAATTACTAATTACCCCCTTTAACTTGCTTTTTATTTGAACATTAATAAACATACACCTTTTCTTAAGATAAAAAAGGATAGAAATGACATCAAGACACATATATTTAACATTATATTTTTAAATTTCACTATTTTTTTTTAAATATTTTCTAAAAGGGGTAATTGGTAATTTTTCAAACCACGGAATTTATTTGGTAATTTGGACAAACCTCGAGGGGGTTTTGGTAATTTACCCTAAAAACAATTAATCTAATCTTATGGGTCAAATATATCATACTCCCTCCGTCCCAAAGATATTGACACACTTTCCTTTCTGGGTTGTCCCACAGAAATTGACATATTTCTTTTTTAAGAATATAGGGCCCACACAAAAACAATTTATTTATTTACATGGACCCACACACCCATCACACTCACTACTAATACAACTACCCACTACACATTAAATATTATTTCTCTCACTTCACTTTACATTAAATTATTATACTCATTAATCTCCGTGCCCAAAAAAAATGTGTCAATACTTCCGGGACGGAGGGAGTATCTAATACAACTATCTACTACACATTAAATATTATTTCTCTCACTTCACTTTACATTAAATTATTATACTCCTTAATCTCCGTGTAAAAAAAAATATTAATTTCTCCTGGACGGAGGGAGTAGTACTCCATAAACCCTAGTTGGTGGACGTAACGTAATAAATTAAATATATATGGTGTATCATGAGTCATGTTTTGTATTCCCCACTGCATAGCGTAGCTACCTATCTAGATGCTTTGCTACCTTATTTTTTAGTGCATCACTATATATACACACACACTTGCATATTGCAGTTTGCTGCTACTCAAACTATACAGCATTTCCAAACTACTGGAAAATGGGGACATCCAAATTACTCTCATCAATGTCAATTTAATCTATTATTGTTTTATTTAGTTTATTCCAAGTATATTCGCTCTCACACATTTTCCCCCTGCATTACATTTTTTTTTTTTTATCGGTAAAAACGTGCACTTCATTGAATTGGACACAAGAAATACTAAAAAAAATACAATCAAAAGTTACAGAATAGAGAACAGAAAATTACAATTTCACACCACCAAACATGCTCTAGGATTGACAAGCCAATAGTTAAAATAGAAATTAAGACAAGTATGTTTACGAACTACAAACCAACTTTATAGCCTGAACTTAAGATACTGCATATATATACTCCCTCTGTCCCTCACTAAGAGGGATTTTTACTTTTTGGCACATGAATTAAGGAGTATTATTTAATGTGTAATGGATAGTTGTATTAGTGGGAACGTGGGTCTTATATTTTAATTGTATTAATGGCTGTATATGGGTCCCATATGTATAAAAAAAGAAAGAGGACTATTTGGATGAGACGTCCAAAATGGAAAAAAGACACTATTTGAAGGGGAAGGAGGGAGTATAT
This sequence comes from Pogostemon cablin, assembly GCA_023678885.1. NCBI lineage: Eukaryota > Viridiplantae > Streptophyta > Magnoliopsida > Lamiales > Lamiaceae > Pogostemon > Pogostemon cablin. The sequence goes on along the minus strand of CM042955.1, from coordinate 9,970,385 downwards.
TATATTTTTTCCTATATTACAATATTGATGAATAAGAAATACAAAATATTGCTTTTGAAATTTGGAATAATTTTTTATGAGATAAATACGAGTGAGACGAGTTGTGAGACAGATTAATCTATTCTAAAGTATACTTAATACTTAAAATATATTTTTTCAAAAAAAATTAAAAAGTTAAATATTAGTATTATAATATAATTAACTACAAATTAAAACTTTTTCTTATAAATTTTGTTTTAATTTTATTTTGATGCAATAGAATTTAAGATCCCTAATAGTAAAAATAATGGAATTAGAATTAAAAATAAATAAATTTGGCATTCCACATAAAATAAAAAATGTAACTAGTAATGAAAATTTGGCTGACAGCAGACGGAGCCCTCGGCACAAGTTTGTCTGCAGTGACACGTGGATTGAGAATCAGACAGAGATTGGACATGCAGATTTGTGGATTATTTACTAACGGGTCCTTGTTAATTTTGAAATTGCATCTGAACTATATTGGGCAAGCATTAAATGGGCCCCAAGGCCCATTTGCATTCAACCCTACTCACTACCAGTACTTCAGCATCACCCATCATACAAAATGGAGTATATATATTAATTTTTTTATTTTTTATTTTTACAAAAATAACATCTGTTTGACTGACAAATTCTCTTGTGAAACGCTATTTATGTGACACGGTTTATAAGACGTGTTAAAGTATGTATATTTTTAGATAAAATATGTTTAATATTTGTTAAAGTATGTTTTCTAAAGTATGCCGAATTATACATTAAAGTATGATTTCAGTGTGTGATAATATAATTTATTATTGAGATACTTTAACTACAAATAAGCATACTTTATCTCTACAATAGTCATACTTTAATGATGTGTTGACCCGTCTCACACACGTCTCACAAATAACCCGTCTCACAAGAGAGTTTCTCTTTTAATTTACCTATTTTTTTCTTTTTTAATTATTGAATCACTTTAGTTTTCAGAAGTTGGTTATTTATATACTCCCTCCCTTCGTCCCTTTAAATTATTTTTTTTCCATTTTAAGCGTTTCAATTAAGGAATTCTCTTTTTTTTTACATACATTCACTAATACAATTAAAATATGAATTTATACTCTCGCTAATACAATTACTATTATATATACATTAAATAATAATACTCTTTAATTTTCGTGCAAAAGCAAAAGATCATTCTTGATGAAAAAAAGGATTATTTTTTATTGTTTTTTCTTATAAGATTGGTGTTTAATTAAAATTATACTGTAGTTATAAGGTATTTTGTGTATTCTTTATTTAGAAAGTAAATACTATATTATAGATATAAATTTTCTTGAGCAAAGCAATGTTCGTTTACGGTTTTGAAATTCAGGTTTTGATTTTCAAAATCCACATCCACAATCAAGTGTCAATTCATACGAATAGAGCCTAATTTTTATTTTGTTTGAAATTGGATCATCCATGCGTGATTGAGTGTTTAGGAAAATTCTCTAATTCATTTGGGAAAATTTTTTAAGATATTTGCATGCTCAACAAAAACGAAGATCAATCAAGAAAAATAAATAGAAGTAAATGTGAAAAAAAAAAAAGAAGAAGAAAGAAGTTTGATGATAAGAAGCAGGAAAACTCACCAATCATCCAAAGTGGACTGGTTATGTTTTTCTTTCTCTATTTTTTAGGGCAAACATAAATAATAGACAAAATAAAACCTTTGACCATGTAGGAATGATAATCCTTATCGTTTCCATGGGGCAAGAAAAGTGTAGGCAACCTGGCAAACACTCTTTGATCAAGTGTTTTATTTGTTTTTATTTTATTTTATTATTTTTTTCCCTGCACACTTTAATTTTAAATTGGGTTTGTTTTGAGCTTGTCAATATTTTTTTGTTAGTATTTATTTACAGTTTAAAAGTTTGTTTTTATAAAACCAGTTTTTAAATTTGGTTTTCAATTCTTTAAAGCTGCCAAATGATATAGATATATAAACTTTTAACATACTTTTATTATATATATTTTTATTTAAATACACATTTTTTTTTCTATTGTATTGATCTCGTACTTTTCAATAATAGTGTTAAATAATGAAATCATATATATGCAACACTTTCATATGAATTGTTTCGTGGAATTTGAGCTTATGTGCATATTATATATACGAGCATAAATTGTATGGAACATTTTTACAGTAAAACCTAATTAATTATGGGTTGAAAAAGTATTTTACTATAGAAATTATTACTTAGATCTAAAAAGTAAACTCTAAAGTACCACCATGATAAAATAGATCATGGTCAAATTATAATTATATACTATTGTACTATTGGATTAATATTAAAATTTCAATGATATTAAATTCTAAAATAAAGACTAATATTAATTATTTCAATTATATAAGTTGAAACCACTCCACAATTTATCCTAAACATATATAAAAAAAAATTAATTTTATGAGAAAGAATTATTATTTTTTTAAATAAAAAATGTTACATATCTTAATTATCTTATTAAGAATATAAAAATCAAAATACATCAAAATTTAAATGGGTTATATTTTTGACTAATTTTCCAAAAAGAAAAAAGTACTACTCCGTTAACACTTAACAAAACTTGCTCTTGTGTAATCCAGCACTTTTACCAGGTTGAATTGGTGGGCTGATGACGAGATACATCTACAAATTCAGCCCATGGGCTTTTTATTCTCCAATAGTCATGCTTAATGGGCTCTTGGTCGTTTGAGAATAAAATGATTAATGGGCTTTTTGTGCAGTAGTACTTTATTTTTATAAATAAATAAATATTTTCGAAATAATGGACCATATAGGCTATAGCAATCACTCTGTTATTCGTATTTTTATACACATGTTCGACCACGTGGATTAATTAATTAATTTTAGATGTATGTATAATACTTCATATAAAGTGAGGATACTTCACTTAATTTATTTAATGAAAAAAGAAAAATAAATTATTGACTTTTCGTTAATTAAATGAAAAAAAAAAGTAGGGAGGAATTGTATTTTGTAGTTTGTACACGTCTCTTGTATTGCGTGTACTTCAATAGGTAAGTACTATACGTGAGCTGTACTAATAATATTTCCACTAAATCCAAATTATATTCAACCTACTTTAACAAATATCTTCCAATTAAATACTAATATTCTAAGCAATAAATTATTTAAACAAATTATTCATAAATATTAACTAAATAATTAGCACTATAATAAAGTGTAAAGTATACATCTACTGAACGAATAGGCATCACATTTATGTAATTTCATAAAACAAAAAAACAAAAAAAAACTAAACATCATTAAATAAATGTGTAAAATAAAAAGGCAAAAGCTCACGTCCCCGACATGTCCCATGTGAACACAACCCTTTCCATCCTATTTTATTTAAATCTATGTATTGTTAGAGGATTTAAATTATAATGGGGACGGAAATTCCACCGCACAAGCACCCAAATAAAAATAAAAGTTTTCAACTTTCCTCCTTCAGTGTGAACATAATTACAACTTGAAACAACTTTTACCGCCAGATTTGAGCAGAGCCTTGAGAGGCGGCGCGACGTCGGAGAAGCCAGTTGCTTCCCATCTTCGCCGCGCCGAGGGGCGGGGGAGATTCTCCGGCACGATTGTCTCCAGCGAATTGAGGCGCCACGGCTGGCAGGCCCTTCTGTCGCTCCACCGGAGGACGGTGGTCGACGACGTGTCCATTGCAATGGCGCTTTCTTGATCACCCACAAAGTCGCTAATCTGAAACCCGATTATGGCACACGATAATCCCAACAAACATTTGTTGCTCCATGATCGTTCCTTTGGATGAGGGGGGCTGCAAATCACAATTCAAGAAAATTAATTTACTTTATTAGTATCGTTCCTAATTTTGTACAATTATTGTATAATTAGTTAATTAAGAATTAGTGTCTCACCATGAAATTTGTGGGGTTTTTGAAATTGGGGATGAAGAAGGAGGAAGATTGAGAGAACAATAGGTTGAAATAGCCATTGTTTTAACTAATTTCTGGGTTGATATTTGGTGGTATGATATGTCATATGTTGTATGTATTTATAAATAATTAAATAGTAAAAGTTAGTGATGTTGATGGTCAGTTAAAGGTGGCTTGAAGAAGAACATTGTTTTGCTTGTCGTCTGTAAACACTGTTCTCCAATTTTGCTTCAATTTAAATTTAAAATAAAGCATTTTATTTTGAAAATTTCTATGAATTACACGTTCTATTTCCCCATAAAGTATGATGCAAAATGACAAAATTATAAAAAAAATAAAAGACTATATCGCAGCGTGCAAAACACAGCAATATAATTAATAATGTCCTTTTTACAATTTATCATTTAATAATCTAATTTTTTGTATTTTTTTGAAATGTTCTTTACTTATTACACACCCACTAATACAACTAAAATATGAGACCTACACTCTCACTAATACAACTATCCACTGCACATTAAATAAATACTCTTTAATCTACGTGTACAAAAATAAAAGATCCTCTTTCGGGCTGATGAAGGGAGTAGTTTTGACAAAAACTATACTCATATGATACACTTAATTATTTCATTCGCTATTCACCAAATATATATAATGTGTTAAGTCGTGTTCATTCATTAGTAGCGAACATATACTTTGTTGGATCGTTACTCGGTAAATGTTCTTCCATGTATTTGGCAAAAACCTACAAAACATTTAGTCAAATATTCGATAGATAGTTTTTAAATATTAGATTTTGAAAATATTCATTATGTTCTATCATTATCTACGATATGTTCAGTAAGTAGTTGTTGAGCATTAAATTTATTTAATGTATTTCTTTTATGAATGATTTAAATTATTTTTTTAACTGTTTTAATTAAAATATGGGAATTGAATAGTTTCTCACTAATTTTAATTCAAATAGTACTGATTAGTGTTAGTTAGGCTTGATTGTAATTCATTTCATAAGAGAATAAAAAAAAAAGAAAAAGAAAAATGATATTGCTGTATGTTGTTATTGGACTGCCCATATAGTTACCCTATCCATCATAAATGGGCTTATATTTTAAGTGTTGGCCCAATGATTTTAATTTACACGTAATTCAAAGTTTCCCCCTTCGATTATCACCAAAAGCCCATGTTAGATATCTAATTCGTTCATCAAAAGTCGCATTCTCCCAAATCCCAATGACAACCCTTCAGAAAACATAATAAAGTAGTTCCTCTTCCTCCTCAATAGATTCTTAATATTTTAAATATGAACAAAGAGAAATAAAAAAAATCATAAAATATGTAATAGTAAATATTCCTTCTGTTACAGGTTTAATCCCAAATGCATTAATAGAATCATGCATATGTTTCATAAATTATGAAATTATTTTTAAAAAATATAGTGTATTGTAGATTTTATATTTTATACTCCATGTATTAATTTTTATCGCTGTTATCTTTTCATAATTAAAATACTCCATATTTATTTGAAAAAGGTCATAATCTCTTAAATTCAACTTGCAATCGAAATTTCATTATTTAAAAAGTAAATGGCCAACGGTCTACTATAGGTCTTAAATTTAATCGCCTATTACGCTAGCATAGGTCCCACTGAATCCGATTCTTAAATTAAATTTATAAAATTACATAAATCGAGCAAACAACTTTAAAATGATATTTGTGGAGTATAGGGGGTGACATACCGTACCGTACCGAAAATACCGACTCATACTGTATACCGTACCAAAATTATCGGTATTAAAAAAATCATATCGATACCGTACCGAAAGTTTCGGTATACCGAAAATTGGCATACCGAAATTTCGGTATACTATAGATTAATACCGTTTATACCGAAATACCGAAATATCCTATTTTATCGAAAATTACCGATTCATACCGTTAAAATACCGATTCATACCGAAATTATTATATAATATTTGAAAATAATTTAATCAAATAATTTATATTAAATATAAAAATAATTATTATTTTGATATTTGAGTACGGTATTACCGAAATACCGAAAAATACCGAAATACCGATATATTTTCGGTATTCCGGTATATACCGAAATACCGATTTTTAAAAATTTATATACCGATACCGTACCGAAAATTTCGGTACGACACCATACCGTACCGAAATTTTCGATATACCTAATTTTTCGATATTTTCGGTATTTTTCGATACGATAACTACGGTATACCGAAATTTCGGTAATTTTATCCACCCCTAGTGGAGTATACTCCCTCCGTCCAGATCAAAGTATGTTATTTGTTTTTTACATGTAGATTAAAGAGTATTATTATTTTATGTAAAGTGAGTAGGTGTATTAGAGAGATGTGATGGATAGTTGGTAGGCTATTGATGGACCCTTTTTACTAAAAGAAAAAAATGATTAATTTGAAATAGATGCTCAATATAATAAAATTGTGCTATTTGGGTGGGATGGAGTCACGGAAGGAAGGAGTATTTTTTACCCAAAAAATAAAAAAATAAAATTATAATTAAAAAAGAAAAAAAAAAGATGAGTGGAATTTCGCGTCGATTGAAAAAAAGACCTGCATGCGCTAAGTACCTTAAAAAGTACACACGTCAATCGCCAAACGTCACACGACACCGTTTCTCTATCATACATCACTTTTTATCACATATAAATACGGCAACTCCCAGAGCCAGAATTTCTTCTCTGACCCAACGCCACCAACTTCAACGTTTCTCTCTCTCCTCCCCAGATCTCCTCTCTCTACAAATCTATTTCAATTCTAAACCCTAGCCCCAAATCGGAACCCTACGTAGATTACGAGATACACCCCGGATTTACCGCCCCATTGTCGTACTAGATTCTCTCCACTATTTTGTTCTTGATTTTAGTTCCAACTCTAAAGCTCCAGACTTCACTAGGAGGAGGGATGGTTGAGATTCGTTATGGAGGGCAGTAGAGTAATTATCGACAATGGTGATGGTACCAGAGACAATTCCGGCTCCGGCGACGGACGGCCGCCGATTCCCAACTCATTGGGCGGCGGCCGCGGCGCCTACCGACACTGCTTGAACTCTGGTGGCACGCCGCCTTTGCGTTCTAAGGCCCTTATCCGACACCCCTCTTTGGTAATTCTAGTTTAAAATTTTGTTCTTTTCTTGCTTTTCTCTTCTTTTTGTATAATTTTAAAGTTCGTATTGGTTGCCTTGCGTTGTTTTAAAGCAACGGGAGACTTTTAAGTAATGTAGATTCTTCTTATTGCGGCTGTGTATGTTACTATCATCATTTAGGATTTGAAATGCTTTTTGATTTAATTTAATTTCACTTTTGGAATGTTGAATCATGAAATTGCACTCTAGTGAGCTGTAAATGTTTGTTGGAATGGGGTGTTCAGATGCTCTTTCCTGCCAGTTTGAAAATGGACATTTGCATTGGTTAGATTTTTCTATCTTTTAAGTAATCTTAGTAGGAATATTTGAATGTTTGATCTTGACTGTATGCAAGAACTTTAGGTGTTAGATATGTAATGTTTTGTTGCTTATAGAATGTAGTATGCTAGAACTCTATGTGCTAGATATGTAAATATCTAATGTGTTGTTGCTTATAGAATGTGAGTTATGGCATTGCTAATACAAGTACTCTTACCGTAGAGCAAATGTTGTTCCATTAGCTGAACACCCTTTAGAGCTTCTTACTTCTTTATATGGTGATGTAATTATCTGTTAGCGGCGCAGCCACGCCTCACTGCCACCAATGATAATTACAATATATGCTAATGATTGTCCGCTATTGTAAAACGGAAGCTTTTTAAGGAATTTCTGTGCCACTTCTCTATGTCTTGCACCCTATGTTATCTTAGGAGTACCTTTTGATTTTGTGCTTTAGCAGGTAAAGACCAGGCTTTCTGATCTTTCAAGTGATCCTATACTGATTGGAGATGATGGTGATGCTGAATATATGCCCCTGCTCCGCTCAGGTGCATGGGCAGATGTTGGTTCTCGCTCGAGCATGGAAGACGTTCATGTTTGTACTGACAATTTGCTGCATGAGTACGGCTCAAAAATTTCCAGTGAAAGGCCTAGTGCATTCTATGGGGTAACTCTTCCAACACTGGATTACTACTGTCTTTCTTTCTATCTCATGGAGTAGCAGCTAAACTATCCATTTGATTTTCTGATTAGGTTTTTGATGGACATGGAGGAAAGCACGCGGCTGATTTTGCCTGTTACAATTTGCCGAGATTCATTGTTGATGACGAGGATTTTCCACAGGAGATTGAGAGAGTAATTTCATCTGCATTTTTGCAGACAGATGCTGCTTTTGCTGATGCTTGCTCCTTGGATGCAGATCTTGCTTCTGGCACCACTGCTTTGGCAGCTGTTGTAATAGGAAGGTCAGTCAGTGGTGCATATTTTTGAAGAATTTTGGAAGTTTTTTTTATATTTCTTTTTGTTTGAAAATTGAGTATCTTCTTGTTGTTATGTTCACGCAATTTAGCTCTCTGGTGGTGGCCAATGCTGGAGATTGCAGAGCAGTGCTTTGTAGACGGGGTAAAGCCATCGAAATGTCAAGAGATCACAAACCTGTCTGCATGAGGGAGAAAAGGCGAATTGAAGCTTCAGGAGGCTATGTGTATGACGGCTACCTCAACGGACAACTCAGTGTCGCTCGTGCATTAGGAGACTGGCATGTGGAAGGATTGAAAGGTCGAGATGGTGGTCCACTTACTGCAGAGCCTGAGGTTATAAGCACAAGACTAACAGAAGAAGACGAGTTTCTAATAATCGGGTGCGATGGGCTATGGGAAGTGTTTTTGAGCCAAAACGCGGTGGATTTTGCTCGAAGAAGGCTCCAGGAGCACAACGATCCAACTCTGTGTAGCAAGGACCTAGTGGTTGAGGCTCTGAAGAGAAACAGTGGAGATAATTTATCTGTAGTGGTGGTTTGTTTCCAGCCACAGGCACCTCCCAACTTGGTGGTACCGCGTGGACACGTTCATCGTAGCATATCTGCTGAAGGGTTGAAGGAGTTGCAGAGCTTCTTGGACAACTTAGATAATTGAAGATGCTGACGAACACTTATATTTTTGTTCTCTTTTCTGTTAAATTATTCTTGCTTAATGTTGAGAGAGGATGTAATTTGAAAATGTAACATATGCGGCACTGACATGATTTTTTCCCTTTTCTGTCGATTATTGATGTATGAACTAATATTGTCTTTAACTTCAATTCTATAACAACATCTTTCTCATGCTGTTTTTTGTATCATCATTGATCAGTTGTTTGTTTTTCCTAAATTATCCACCAAAGAGGTCTGAAATTGCCAACTTTTGCATAAAGAATAAATGTCTCACGCTACCAACACTCTGTTTTAATGTTTCAAATTCAGTTGCAAGGATAATGTGACCTTGTAAACCTCTTCAGTGACCAACATTTGTTACCACAAATTTGGATATTGAGTTATTCTAGGTATCAGCAACCATCAATTATATTTTCTTAGCTGTAAAGTTGACTTCCAATTTCCATGTAGCTGGTTTATAACCATCTTTGATCCTGATTTAAAGCATTTTTCTTTTGCCAACAGACTCTCATATAGTCATATGAATCTGGTTGAAATCATTCCAGAGAAATCTTCAGTTGAAGATATATTATTATAAATTTTCAGATTGCACAATTATATACTAATTAATTAAGGAAGTTTTTTGAAAATTTTATTCTACGTTTTATTTCATGATCATATGTCATTATTTTCCAGCTTGAGTCGAGCTGTACTAATAAATACTCCCCGGAGATGCTTGACTTTTAAACTAGAGTGAATTACGAAACTATTTGATTATTTTTGAATAATAAAACTAATGCCATAATTGTTATTTAAGTACTATATATATTGTTAATTTTTTATTTTCATTTGAGCATTATTTGTATCATTGAAATCTCCACAAAGAAATTCAACAATATACATAATTTATTTCCTGAATATAATTCTGATCGAGATATTTCAAGATTTGATATGATACGATATGTACTAGGATTGTAATCACGAAAAATTAAGAGGAGCACATGATCACAAAAATGACTTATTCAATTATTAAAAAATAAAAATAAAATAAAAACATGAGTTATTCATGGTGAGATTTGAGAATGATTTCCTGTTTAATAAATCACATATTATAATTAAGTAGAATGTCTAGCTTTAATAATAGCTGGTTCTAAGATAGCAACATATATATATAATATAATGTTGTGTATGGAAGTTGGCCTGTAGTACTACTACTGCATTTATCTAATAATTAAAAGTGCTAATTCTGTGATTAGTTAGTAATCAATGAAAGCTGCCTTTTCGAGGTCTGGTGGAAGGGAGGTTGATGAAGAGGAAGCATTGCAGTGGGCTGCTTTGGAGAGGCTTCCGACTCGCGTTCGTGTCGGACGAGGCCTTCTCACAGACGACGAAGGTAAATGGAGGCAGATTAACGTAAGCAACCTAGGAGCAGGGGAAAGAAAGGACCTTGTAGAGAAAATGCTACAATTTGGTGATGGTGATCATTCCAAATTCTTGTTAAAGCAGAAGGAACGCATGCAGAGGTCTAGAATTAATTCACTCATACTTCATCATTAATTAATGATATATGTTAATTTGGTTTATATTAAACATTATTACATGGTTGGTCTTGATCTTCCAACTATTGAAGTTCGATTCGAGCAGCTGAGTGTTGATGCAGATGCTTATGTGGGCTACTAGTAGAGCATTGCCTACTGGTTACAACTTCATTGTTAACATATTGGAGGTGCTCTTATTATAATCATATATATATTTTGCATGCCCATGAACATGAGTGATTACTTTATTAATATTCTTGATGATAATATATAATATAAAGGGTATGTTGAGTTATGTTGGTGTTCTTCCAACCCTAAAGAAGCAGTTTCCAATTCTTGATGATGTCAGTGGGATCATCAAACCGGGAAGGTGAATCGAGTCGAGAGTTAGACTAGTTAAAATGCTCACAGGCTCATTAACCTTTATTCATTTGGCAGAATGACTCTGCTGTTAGGACCACCAAGCTCTGGAAAAACAACTTTGCTTCTAGCTTTGGCTGGAAAACTTGATCCAAACCAGTTAAAAGTAATCATTTACCTTATATATATGTAAAACAAGTTATATATAGCTGATCCTAATGATCAATTTTTGATAGATATCTGGAAGAGTAACATAAAACGGTCATGACATGGAAGAGTTTGTACCACAAAGGACGTCGGCCTATGTGAGCCAGCATGATCTACACATCGGAGAATTGACCGTGAGAGAAACTCTGGCATTTTCTGCCAGATGTCAAGGAGTTGGACCTCGTTATGGTAAACTTATACCTATTAATGTAGTCATCTTACTTGAATATAAATGGTGATTTGAAATTCTTAGAGATGTTAGCTGGGTTGTCAAGGAGAGAAAAGGAACTAAACATAAAGCCAGATCCTGATCTTGATATTTTCATGAAGGTATGTATGATCTCATGTATCTTCCATTGATCTTCACGACGAATAAGGAGATTCCAACCGATGAACTATTCGTACAGGCAGCATCAGTTGAAGGGCAAGAAGAGAGTGTGGTGACAGATTACATCATCAAGGTATAGCATATAATGTACACATATATATATCAGAATGTATGAAAAGATGCATGTATGTAAAAGTGAGGCTTACTGGCAGATCTTGGGGCTAGAAGGGTGTGCTGATACGTTGGTGGGCGACGAAATGAGACGAGGGATTAGTGGTGGAGAACGAAAACGACTCACGACAGGGGAGATGTTGGTTGGACCAGCAAGAGCACTGTTTATGGATGAGATTTCAACTGGCTTGGATACTTCAACTACTTACCAAATTGTGGATTCAATCAGACAAATGATCCACACCTTACAAGCAACTGCTCTTGTCTCACTCCTACAGCCATCACCAGAAACCTTCAACCTTTTTGATGACATAATTCTGTTATCAGATGGTCACATTGTGTACCAAGGCCCTCGAGAGAATGTTCTAGAATTCTTCAAAACTATGGGGTTCACATGCCCTGACAGGAAAGCAGTGGCAGATTTTCTCCAAGAAGTAATGAAGCCTCACATTGTCTTACCTGTATTTCATGTTTCATTCATATATATGCGCAATGTCATACTAAAGTGGAATACGAAGATTTCAGGTGACGTCGAAGAAAGAATAAGAGCAATACTGGATACACAGAGATGAGCCTTACAAATATGTTTCTGTCAAGGATTTCTCCAAGGCCTTTCTGTCGTTCCACGTGGGGCGAAAACTGGCAGACCAGCTGGCCGTACCTTTTGACAAGAAAAAGAGCCACCCTGCCTCCCTAACCACTGATAAGTATGGAGTTAGCAAAACACAGCTTCTCAAAGCATGTGCTGCAAGAGAATTCCTTCTAATGAAACTACTAACTGATGCTAACTACTAACATTCTTTTACCTATGTATAGGGGATCCATAGAGTCAGGAAAATCAAAGAGGGTTATAATCCAGCCACGTGGATGCTGGAAATAACTTGAGCAGAACAAGAAGCAGCTCTTGGGGTTGATTTTACTGCCTTATATAAAAACTCTGATCTATACAGGTAATAATATTATATATCCTAGTAACAGAACGCATACTAACTACTTAGGATTAACTCATGATGGTGTATAATTCAGGAGAAACAAAGAATTGATCAAACAAGTCAGTGTATCGAAAGATGTACATTTGGCGAATCGTTATTCTCAATCATTCTGGACTCAATGCAAAGCTTGCTTATGGAAACAACACTGGTCATACTGGAGGAACTCACCATATACTGCAGTCAGAATGCTGTTTACAGCATTCATAGCAATAATGTTTGGAACTCTTTTCTGGGATCTTGGTTACAAAAGGTTAGTAAACAAAGTAGAGGGATTGATCATTGATCCAAGATTCTTTCTCTGCCAACTCATATGTTTACATGAATGATGATTGCAGGAGAAGGATCCAAGATATCTTCAATGTATGCTGCAGTTCTATCTCTTGGGTTACAAAATGCTACATCAGTGCAACCAGTTGTTGCCATTGAGAGAACAGTGTTCTACAGAGAAAGAGCAGCAGGAATGTACTCTGTTTTGCCATATGCATTTGGACAAACTGTGGTTGAACTCCCTCACCTTCTTATTCAGACACTCATCTACACTGTGATAGTGTATGCAATTATCGGATTCGAATGGACAGCTGTGAAACTCATTTGGTACCTCTTTTTCATGTACTTCACCTTGTGTTACTTCACATTCTTCGGGATGATGACGGTATCCGTGACGCTGAACCATAACGTAGCCGCCATCATCTCGTCTTTGTTCTTCACCCTGTGGAACCTTTTCTCTGGATTCTTGATTCCAAAGACGGTAAGAAGCAAATATCATATGATGAAATGACAACAATAATTGTGGGCATGATGAGTGTTGTGTTATATTACAGAGAATACCAGTGTGGTGGAGATGGTACTACGACATTTGTCCCTTTTCTTGGACAATGTACGGATTGGTTGCTTCGCAGTTTGGTGATGTACAAGATGTGCTTGAGAGTGGAGAAACCGTGGAACAATTTATAACAAGTTACTCCCAATTTGGACATGACTTCTTGGGATATGCTGCAATGATTCTACACGAAAGCATAAAAGGCATATAAATGGGGGTAAAACTTTTTAACTTGATGAGTTAAAAAAAAAAAACCTTTTTACCTTTTGCCATTATTGAAATTGGTAAATGTTTATTTCAGTTTCAACGGTTACAAAGTACATAAGCACCATGTTAAAATCGAAATTCTATCACTACATCCTTAGCATCATACTTAGTATGTTACAATGCCATAATTCAAATACAAACTAACGATCTGAGAAATGACTTTGTCTGCAATGTGTGCTGGAGAAAGCATCTTGAACCGAACTGGAGAGCATTTCGTTCCATCCATATATAGTATATCATGGATGCAAAGGAGATGACGAAGAGTCTCCGAACCTTCTTGTCATTTCTGGTGTCTGCATGTATCTTCCGAAATCCATCAGCTACAGATGTGATACGTCGCCTTCATCCAATCATACTCTTCACTATGTCCCATATACGTTGTGGACATTGGAAGAAAAGATGAGTCTGCATCTCTGCACTCCCCACACAAAACCCACATGTTGTATCACCATTCAGATTCCACACCCTATCCTTGGTGTATACTCTTCCTCTATGCAAAAGCCTTAGTCTGAAGCTATATTTTCTTACAATCTACTTATGCCAGATTTGCTTATATACAAACGTTATATCCTATGTCTCATCCTTCCTCAGTTTCTGATACAGTATCGAAGGAAGGAACTTCCCATGAACACAAGCATTCATAATCTAATCCACTGTATCTCCATCTCCTTCCACACATGCTATTCTGTTTCTTAAGTGGATCATGGTTCTCCAAACGTACGAAGAATTCGCAGTTGGAGTAACCACTATCCAATCATGCTCTATAAGGTACACTGAGTGGATCCACCTTACCCACAATGAAGTGGCCTCCCTATGAATGTCCCAAAGTGCCGCTGCTATAAGGGCCTTATTCCATGTGGATATGTCCTTCAACCCCAATCTCCCATTGTGCTTCGGTTGAGTGACATCTTTCCAACTTACTGCACTAGCCTTTGAATCCCAAAGATACCATCTTATCATGGTTTCCACTCTACCAGTGACAACTTCCGGCACTGTCACCATAGCACACCAGAATGATAATACACCATAGATGCTTGAAGTGATGAGCTCTAGTCTTCCCGTGAACAAAAGGAGCTTAGAAGACCACTTATGAATCATGTTGTTAACATCATTCAATAGGGGGTTGGAGTCATTCACACCAACCCTTTTACTGCAAATGGGAATCCCTAAGTATTTGAAGGGAAGCATACCTTTTTTGTATGGAAAGATTTCTGTAATGATGCTCAAGATGGGAGTCGCCACCCCAGCCATGAAAATGTTGGATTTCTGGGCATTAATAGATAATCCCGATACCTTCTCGAATAACATCAAGCAAGACTCAATACTTTTTGCAGTTCGATCATCTCCATACCCTAGAATTAACAAATCATCCGCAAATATTAAACGTGAAACATCAACTTTCTTGCAGATTCTAGAGTGGAATTTGTACAATCTTTCACTAATTTGTACCTTCATAAGTCTGCTAAAATACTATATGCATAGCACAAAGAGAAGTGAAGAGATGTGATCACCCTGTCTAGGGCTGTCAATTTTATCCGCGGGTTCAGATACCCTATCGGATAAGGTAGGGTAGAGCATATTTGGTATTGGGTAGGGTAGTACCCGTACCCGCTTGAAAATATTGAGGGTAGGGGTAGGATATGATATTTATAAAATACCCGATTGCCCTACCCGATTACCCATTTACTTTATATATATATATAGTATATTTTATATTTATACATAGACATATAGGAGTATATGTTTTTGTATAATCTGAAAAATAGCTCCACTTTATAACGCACATACTAGTGTACATCACATTGCTTATTTGATTTAAGAAAGCAAAAGTCTTCAAGGGTATGACTGATGAAATAATACTCTACAATATTTTATATCAATTTTTATTTTAATTATTGGGGAATTGAGGTAGGCTACTCACATCTCAATCTTCTTCTTTTTTAATCTTTTGAATTTAATTTGATTTTCTTACATCATTGTGTATTTTAGAGTGGTATATTATTTGGTTGACAATGGTAGTCATTTTAAAATTTCGAATATCCATTTATCTGTGGATTATCCATTACCCGATGATACATTTGAGGGTAATAGGGTAGGGTAAGGGTAATAAAAATAAGATGTGGGTAGTATATGAATTGGGCGTACCCGTACCCTACCCGTTTACACCCCTAACCCTGTCGAAGTCCCCATTTCCCCTGAAAAAACCTTCCGATTTCCCATTTAGCAGAAGTGAATAGGAGGGTGTAGTAATACATTGTTCAATCTAACCACAGAACTTGGGTGAAAATCCCAATCCATGCAACATATCAAACAAGAACCTCCAATTAATGAGTCGTAAGCCTTTGAGATATCTACTTTAATGGTCATTCGAGGAGCTATGTTGCAGGTTGCCATTATATATACGATCACTCTTAGCTAGGCTAGCCAATCAGGCTAGTATTTCTCGAAGGATGGCACTATTGCCACCCAATATACTCCCTCCATTCCCCAAAGTATTTCACACTTTCCGTTTTCATCTGTCCCTCAAAGTATTTCACATTTTACTTTTACTAAATTTGATAAAAATACATTACAATAATACACACTTTTTACACACATCCCAATATAATATTTACTTTTTCACATCTCCCAACAACTTTACATACATTTTTTTATTAAATCAACTAAAATACATATTTTCTTTCTTACTTTATACATAAAAATACAAAATTTTCTTAAACTCCGCGCACATCAATACGTGAAATACTTATTGGGACGGAGGGAGTACTACAGAAGGTACCCGATGATGTATTAAAAAAAATGAAAAGACTATAATACCCCTCTCCAAAACTAATACTCAAATCCCTAAAATTAAACATGAAAAACAATTATTGCTTTTTACACTCAATCATCTAATCAAATGTGGAGATTCCATTTTGTTAATTAAAGAAGTCCGCCGGGAAGGGGAGGCTAGTGCACCGACCACCTCGGATCTGCTGAAACCGCAGCTGCCCAATGGAGTCGTCGGAATTCAGGTTGGCTTCTTTATTTTGGAGTTTCTCGATTTGGATTTTACTGAGGTTGAGGAATGCGACGGTGATTGGTTTCTTCCACTGTTCCTGGCTATTCTCTTGCGAGCAGCGTTGGCGGACGGCGAAGTACCATAGCGTCGAATCTGTCTCCACAGGGTCGAAAAAGAGATGGTGAAGAAATTCGACTTCTGTTCGCTGATTCGCAAACAGATGGAGTAGTCCAGAAGATCATTAACAGATGGAGTAGTCCAGAAGATCATCCGGAGGGACTTTTGCATCCTGCACTATCACCATCAACGAAAAATAATTTCAGCAACTCACTAACGAAATTTTTACAAATTTTCAATGACATCTTGCTGAAATTTAATAAAATTTTCGGTAGATCAGTTTTGAAATCTTAAAGCTCTGATTCTCTTACATCCAAACAACACACATTTCTATCTCTTGATCCTATCCTCTGTTAAACTCAATTGCATACATAATTTAACTAATCTATTAATAATTTGTCAATTAATTACAGAATTTCACTAACCCACAAATCATATATAGCAGTACAGATTCATTACGGCTCGTTCCATAATCTTTTGGGTATGAAATGGAGGTTCTCCAATTTTCTCCTCTCTTCTCTCCTTTTTCTTTCTTGCAGCGTGCGAATGGTGTTTGTGGGCGTATGTTGTCTGGTGTGGAGTATGTGTTTTATGATAGTGGGTTGGGTGCAGTGGCGGACCGTATAAGATAGGAACCCCTGAAATTTCAATAGTAATTAATATATACATAGAAAAAATTACAAAATTCATCAGTGGCCTAGTGGTTAGCAATCTAATTGATGTGTTTAAGGTCTCGTGCTCAATTCACTCTCAAGAAATTATTATTTATTTATTCTTCCCTCTCTTTTATTTTAATTAGTATTTATTTTCTCTTGCAATATTTCAAGAAAACAATTTTTTCACTCTTTTATTATAATTTTAATTTCAAAATTATAATTTTTACCTAACCCAACTTAAATACTCTCAAAATAATGTTAATAAAAGTTGATAAATAAAATAATTCTTCTTAAAAATCATAGGACAAAAAACACGAATCATTGTATGAGAAGAATTGACACCCCTCGACGAAAATCCTGCGTCCGCCACTGATGAGGTGTATTGGATGTGTAAAGTAATTTTTTTTTTAAATAAAAGGGTTAGGCTGTAAAAAGTAGGGATATAATAAAAATTTCACATATTTTTTGTTTTCGATTCGGATGTTCTAAGCAAAAGCTCGGTTGGTAGCAGCACCTAGCAAATGGAACAAACACACGTGGACGCATGCTACTGCCTACGTACACACCTTATAAGGCATCCACACCATACAAGAAAGTACGGCCATTCGGTATTGATGAAAGAAAAAGCTGGTATTCGGTACTATGGAATTGACTTAGGCTTACAGGTTCACTTCAATGACAGAGTCAGGCAAAAAGGCTTTAGCTTCACTTTCTAGCAACTTGTCTTAGACTCGGGTAGATCCAAAGTAATAGTGCCGCCCTTTCTCGAATTAGAGCAATTAAAACAAAGTCCAGTCACTTCTCTTAACGATCCAGTCCATTTAAAACTAAGTCCAGCTCACCCTCTCTAAGCTCCAGGTCGCTTAAAACTGAGTCCAGCTCACCTCTTTTTACGATCCAACCCACTTAAATTGATTCCAGCCCACCTTTCTTTGCGATCCAGCCCACTTAAGACCATCCCCAATGCATCATACCCAAAAATAGGTTTTTTTTTGGTGTCACGAACTAAATTTTTTTAAACTCACCTCAATTTCTTTTTGTTCTAATTTAATTTATCAATTAAAAGGGAGGGATAAAAATTTTATTTATTGAACTTATAAAAATTTAAAGAAAATCTTTTTAGTATTACAAAATTTTAAATTAAAATTTGGTTAATTTTTTTTAGTAAATGAAAATTTACAATTACAAAAAACAAGAAAGAAGACTTAATAGAAAAAATAATTTAGACTCGGAATTTGATACTTTACCCATTTTTTCAGGCGTTGAATAAGAATTGGATAAGTAGGTGTGTTGAACAGCAAAGAAAATAAATTTTTAAAAGGTGGGGGACAACTGCAGCGCTGGTAAAAACCTGGGCACCACGTAGTAAACGTAGCGCAAAAACCTTTGTGCTTCCCAATGGATAAAACCTACTCCCTTCGTCCCATAGAAGTTGACACACTTTTCTTTTTAGTTTGTCCCACTAAAGTTGACACATTTCCTTTTTAATACATGAGACCCACATAAAAATAATTAATCTATTCTCATGGGCCCCACATATCACCTATAATACAACTACCTACTGCACATTAAATATTATTTCTCTCACTTCACTTTACTTCACTTTACATTAAATTATTATACTCCTTAATCTCCGTGACCAAAAAAAATTATACCAACTTCTCCGGGACGGAGGAAGTATTTTTTAGATTTTTTACTTTTGCCACGTAAGCAAAAAAAACCTGGTGTTGGAGAAGGCTTACAACTGAGTCCAGCTCACCACTCGACGATCCAGCCCACTTAAACTGAGTCCAGCTCACCTTTCTTTATGATCCAGCCCATCCAACTCGTTCGCGCTTCTTTCATTTGGGGAATAGTAAAATTCTCATACAGTGTTTGATCATGAAATTTGTTCTTGAGGAGTGGAATGGAACGGTGATTATCTCTCGCCTTCTTCCTCCCCAAATGCAGACTCATACACTTTCCATTTTCGCTCTATTCAGTGGGTAAGAATTTCATTCCTCTAATCGATTCCTTACATGAACTTGTAGCTTTACTTCTCTGCCTCTAGACAGATCAGCTCTATTTTTACTGTTAAAATGTATTTTTGTTTATGTTAAAATCAAACCGTTTTTTTTTCATGATGTTCTGCAAGACTGTTATATGCATCGCTATCTTTAATTTTAAGAAATGTCGAACGAATGAGTTCATTCTATTATGTGACTTGAAATTTGAGATTGTGTTTAATCTTCGGTTTCTATATAGTATTTCCTTTTGCATCTGAATTACATAGTATAATCTGTTTGGGGGTTGGATATATGAGTTTTCCCCAAAGAAACAAGAGCCAGAAACACAACTTTCTAAAACTATACATTGTGCTATAACTAATCTATCTCTTTTGGAAGTTGAATGTCCTGATAGAGAAGGCGAAAATGAAGCCAAAGAGTACTGATATGCCAATGACTATTACCGCAACATATCCCACATATTCATGTCTAAAATCGAAATAGCTTCTTACAAATTCTTCGACTGTTTCATTAGTCTCAAGCTCATCCTTTACGTCTCCAAACTGTGAAGCAATCAATCCATACAACGTCCAAGAAATAGGACAAATGTAATAGTACCATCTCCACCATACTGGCATTCTCTGTTATCAAATGAGATAGATAGATAGATAGTTAATACAAGCCCACACTTTTTTGAAACTATTGCAGTTCAAGAAGTGATATGCGGTACTTACTGGCTTTGGAACGATGAATCCAGAGAAAAGGTTCCAAAAAGTAAAGAAGAAGGATGAAGTTATGGCGGCTATATTATGATTTGGTGTCACAGCCACGGACATCATCCCATAGAACGTGAAGTATAACAGGGTGAAATACATGAAAATTAGGTACCATAGGACTTTCGCTGCTGTCCACTCAAATCCAATCATTGCATACACTATGACACCATATATTAGTGTTTGCATGAGTAGGATAGGGAGTTCAACCACAGCCTGCAAAACAAATGATTTAATTACTATGTTAAGACAATTCCTCATCGGATGTTGAAAGTTTTCAACTTCTCTACTTTCTTGCCTTAAGTTTACAGAGTACCTGTCCAAAGGCATATGGCAAAGCGGAATACATCCCTGCTGCTCTTTCTCTGTAGAAAACTGTTCTCTCAATTGCAACAATTGGTTGCACTGATGATGCATTTTGAAACCCAAGAAAAAGAACTGAAGCATACATGGAACCCATTGCATTAAAGATATCCTGCCTCCTCCTCCTGCAATTGTACATATCAACAATTTTTCATGATTTCAGTTGGGAACATTAGTTGTTCTTTTATTTTCGCCTTCTATATATTTATTTGCATTGATTCTAATTTGTTTACTCACCTTTTAGTGCCAATACCCCAGAAAATGGTGCCAAACATTACAGCAATGAATGTTGTAAATAGCAGCCTCACTGCAGTGTATGGTGGGTTCCTCCAGTATGACCAATGCTGTTTCCACAGACAAGCTTTACATTGGGTCCAAAATGATTGAGCATAATGATTTGGGAAATTCAGATCTCTTGAACCCGGGGCAGGTACACTGAGTTCCTTGATCAGTTCTTTGTTTTTCCTAGATTATCCACCAAAGAGGTCAGAAATGTATTACAATTTTGCCAACATGTGCATAAAGAATAGATATCTCACGCTACCAACACTCTGTTTTAATGTTTCAAATTCAGTTGCAAGGATAATATAACTATGTATACCTTTTCCATGACCTACTAATTTTTGTTACTACAAATTTGAATATTGGGTTATTCTGGGTATCATCAAGCATCAATTTATTTTCTCAGTAGTACCTGTAAAGTTCTGAGTTTTTGTATACTTCAGCAAACTTAACCCCAAGAGCTGCTTCTTGTGCTGTTGAAGTTATTTCCAACATCCATGTTGCTGGATTATAACCATCTTTGATCTTACTGATTCCTTCAATACCCTGTGTATCGGTCCAAGTTACAACATGCAAGCATACAGTTGGGAGTTTCAAACTAGATATTGTAATATTAGTTTCACCTCAAAGTACTTGATGAGCTGAGATGAATGTCGGCCTAAAGGACCTAAATATATTTCTTCACCTCCACGTTTGAGTAGTAGTAGCTGCAGTTGTTTAAAGAAGTTTACTTGGTTTGTTGCATAAGGTGAAAGTTAAGAATGTCATGGTGGTTTTAAATGTACCTCATCAAAAGCGTCAAAAATGTCGATGCTTGGTTGATGGATGGTGCAGACCACAGTTCGACCTGTATCCACAGTGTTTCTCACAGTTCTCATTACAATTGCAGCAGCTCTAGCATCAAGCCCTGATGTTGGCTCATCCATGAAAATAATAGAAGGATTAGCCACAAGTTCAACGGCTACAGTTAACCTCTTGCGCTGCTCAGTTGAAAGACCATTAACACCAGGCAAGCCTACGATTGCATCTCTCAATGAAGTAAGTTCAACAAGTTCCATGACCTCCTCAATGAACATCTGCAGTGAGATATTTGTTTAAACCAGTGTACGATGTTTACTTTTGTTATATGTCATTTTGAATTGATATATACTAAGTATAATCACCTTCCGTGTGGCAGCATCAACTTCAGGTGGCAACCTAAGCCATGCAGAAAATTGCAAGGACTCGTAAACAGTGACATGAGGTGAGTGAATATCGGTTTGCTCACAGTATCCTGCTATACGTGCATAAGTTTCCTGCTTCTTTGGGTACCCTGATATTTTTATTGTCCCTTCAATGTATCCTCCTGTTTTTCTACCTGCCAACACATCCATCAAAGTAGTCTTTCCTGCTCCACTAATACCCATGAGAGCTGTTAAAACTCCTGGCCTGAAAGCACCACTGACACCTTTCAAAAGCTCCAGTTTGTCCTCCTCAATGCCATGACCTTTCATTTCCTGCAACCATACATGCACTTCAGAGAAATGATCAAATCCAGAATGAAGGAACTGTAAGTTAGAACCAAACTACCTGTGGCATATCTACTGCATAATGGATGTCGTCGAATGTAATTGGGAGAGGTTCAAAGGGCAAAATCATTCCTCTCTTCCTATTTGGATCGGCATTGCTAAGACTGCGCACTCTTGATGACATACTTCTTGATGATATGCTCTTATGAACCTCTTCTCCTTGTCCTGTATAATACAAATTCTATTTAGTTTGTAACAACTATGGTGACTCACCAGAAGCATCTTGAGAAGTTAATGACTTACCAGATCTTCTCTTTCCCTTTGATGAAAGTTCAATAGGCTCCCCATTTTTGCTGGCCACCCTCTCTGCTAACGTATCTTCTGATAGAATAGCTTGGGGTTTCCCAAATGCTGCATAACAGATATATACCAATATTCTTCAGTTTGATCAAAGAGACCTCATAGTTTGGAAAATTTTTTGAATTTCACATACGGTTGAGATAAGTTAAAGCCACGATCACCAGGATATTGAACAGAAAAATATATCCAACAAGTGCTTTAACACCGATCCAGTACCAACTTGCTTCTGCAAATAGACCTCGAGACTTCAGAACCGACACTCCAACTGATTCTGTTGAGCCAGGAGGAATCTGTGCAAAATATGTATTGATATTAGTTCGAAGACAAGTCTGTCTCCTTAAGATAATGATGTCACTTACATGGCTCCAGCTCTTTCCAAGAAATTCGTTCACAGCTATGGCGTTCTGCGCATACATAAAAGGTGAGGTCCAGTAACCCCATATCCACCATTTTTTTATGTCATCTGAGGAAAAGTAGATATTATGGCTTATGAATTTTGAACACACATAGCACTAGAGTATTTAGCTTAACCTCTTAGTAATCTGTTTATATATACCTCGAGATATGATGAATCCACCTAAGACAAAGACTGTCATTAATGCACATGATCCAAATGTGTTTGCAACTATGACGTTTCTTCCTAAAGCTCCGATCAAACGAAAGAGTGCTGAAGCTGTTTGATTCAGACAGATGAATAGAAACAATTGTTTGAAAAACCTGCAGTTGAAAGGATTGAGATTTTAGGACTAATCTTGCTTTATAATATGCACTATAGTAATGAATAACGAATGATTACCTTCCTGCATTAGAGTCATATCCTGTGGAGTAATAAGTCAAAACCACCCAAATGGCAACTTCAACAAGTGTGATTGGTATCTTCAGAATCCAAGATGGTAAAGAATATGCCCAAGGAGGGAAAAACAGAAGGTCTCTTTGCTTGTAGAAGACTGGGAGTTTCATGATGCTGAAGGCGAGCTCTGAGAATCCATTGAACATGATCATCATGAGGGCATAAAAGAGTGCACCCATGTAAATTCCACCATCTGCTACTGTGTTTTTAGGCATTTCTGTCCGAAGAAATAGCGTCGTGGATATGGTAGACATAAAGGTAAGCTGGAATGACAATAAATTTTTTTAGTGAAATATTTGTGTGGAAGTTGCAAGGGTAAAACATTTACATGCATCTTACTTGCATCATATTGAATATGTAGATAAATGAATTCCTCTTCATCAGAAGGTACTCTCTTGCTACACAGGCTTTCAGAAGTTCCCTCTTGCTAACTCCATATTTATCTGTGGTTAAAGCGTCAGGGTGGCTTTTTTCCTTGTCAAAAGGGACAGCAAGCTCATCGCCAAGCCTTCGCCCGATGTGGAATGACTGGAATGCTTCAGAGAAATCCTTGGCCGAAACATAATAGTAAGGCTCGTCTTTATGTATCCAGTATTGCTCTTGATCTTTCCTTGATGTCACCTGAAGTTTCACATGGCAAAGGAAGTTTTAGTTGTTACTGATTTTTGTAAGGCTATCTGAGAAAGTAGAAGACCAATGATATTAAGCATGTTATATTTACTTCTTGTAGAAAATCTGCCACTCCTTTCCTCTCAGGACATCTGAATCCCATACATTCAAAGAATTCTACGACATTTTCTCGGGGACCTTGATACACTATCTGACCATCTGATAAAAGTATTATGTCATCGAATAAGTCGTAGGTTTCTGGTGCAGGCTGCAGAAGTGAGATTAAAGCAGTTCCTTGTAGAATGTGGATGGATTGCCTTAGTGAGTTCACCATCTGAAAAGTTGTTGAAGAATCCAAACCAGTTGATATTTCATCCATAAATAGTGCTCTTGCTGGTCCCACCAGCATTTCCCCTGATTAAGATTGAATACATCAACTCCTCAGTGTGATTTTGATAAGGTGGAAATGTATGCTTGCAAGTGATTTTTTATTTTTTATTTTTCTTGTAAATTACCTGTTGTTAATCTCTTTCGCTGTCCACCAGAAATTCCTCGAATCATTTCATTACCTACCACTACATCAGCGCATGCCTCAAGCCCCAAGATCTGTGAGTGGATACATTTACATTATCAAATGATGTTTACTTAACATAACTACAATGTATATTCTGGAAATAATTTGCAACTTTTGAGGTATTACCTTCATTATGTAATCCGTTACGACATTTTCTTGCTGCCCTTCAATTGACGATGCCTGTAGAATGAAATTTCCAAAAGAATGTTTATTGACATCTACAGTTCTAAATTCATCATTTTTATGATTGGTTTTTTGCATCATACCTTCATGTATATATCAAGATCATGGTCTGGCTTAATGTTAGCCTCCTTCTCTCTTCTTGACAGTTCCGCCAGCATCTCTGAAAATTTTGGACAAACCAAATATCATATATAAATCTTCATGATTGTGACACTTGTTTTGTTTTTCAAGTAAATTGATATGACCATAACGAGCTCCAACTCCTTGACATCTTGCAGAGAAAGCCATTGTTTCTCGAACTGTCATTTCTCCTATATGCAGATCATGCTGACTTATATAAGCGGATGTCCTTTGTGGTACAAACTCTTTCATCTCGTGACCATTGTATGTCACTCTTCCTGACACCTGTGGAAATGGAAGATCAACTCATAGATGCAAATGATTCCTTATCTAAAATAAACTCTACTTTTTGGTGGAGACGTTTGCTTACTTTTAACTTTTGTTCAAGTTTTCCAGCCAAAGCCAGCAGCAACGTTGTTTTCCCGGAGCTTGGTGGCCCTAAAAGCAGTGTCATTCTGCATTTCAGGAGCCATCACATTGATCAATGAATGAACTTCGATTTGGACCAAGAAAAAATCTTGACAGGAAAAAAGGGAAACAACATAGGTTCTCTGCTCACCTTCCAGGTTTGATAATTCCACTGACATCATGAAGTATCGGAAATGGTTTCTTCCGACTTGGAAGGAGACGGAAGCAACTCAAGAAATCCTGATCATGATTAAGGAAACAGAGACAGAAAGGTCAGACCATTAGACCAATATTGTTATTTCTGTTATTATGCATAAACGATCACCTCCATGATATTGACAATGAAGTTGTATACTGTAGGTAGAGCTCTGCCACCAATGTAAGCTTCTGCATCAACGCTTAAGTGCTCGAATCGGACTTCAATCGTCGGAAGATCAAGACCAACCCTGGATCATTCAATCTGGATCCTATGAGCATTCTAAACAACAGAGAATCCAATGACAAGTTTTAAGTATTTGAAGATTACCTCTGAATACGTTCTTTTAGCTTCAGCAGAAACTCCTCATTACCCTCCTCTGTAATTTTAAGTAGCCTCTCCACAAGATTCTTCCTTTCTACTAGTCCAAGATTCCTGATATCAATTTCTCGTGGTTTGCCCTCATCTTCTGTTAGTATGCCTCTCTGAATACGAAGATATGTCGGAAGTTTCTCCAGAGCTGCCCACTTCAATGCCTCTTCATCATCAGCCTCTACAGAAGACTTAGAGAACACTTCTGCCCCGCTGTTCCTCCATATACTGGAACTACTTAACCGAGCGCTACTAACTCGAAATATATCACCCCCTTCCATTAGTACTTCATGAAGCAGAAATGCACTACACAACTTCCATGCAAAGAGATGAAGCTAAAACAGGTATCTTCTTCTATGTCTATATTTTGGAGTCTTTTTATAGTTAGCTTCACTAATGAACAAGAAAATATTCTATTTGGGTCTTACCTGTCTTTCCGTGAAAATGATTCTTGAAGGGATTCTGATCTTGAAAATTGAAACATATAATAATAATGCAATTATATGAAGTACTAAAGGTCAAAATGAAATGTACTATTTTAATGGCTGATGTAAGACGATGTAATTGAGACTAATGTGATCAATGTATGGTTACCTCTAGCCTAGATATTTAAATTTGAAAAAAATGATCTACTTAATCATGATGCCAAAAGTAACATCTTAATGTTTAAATTTATATTTTTTGTTTGACAATTTTCCTTCACACTTAGGCTTCCTGTGTTCTTGATTGGTTTCCTTTTACCTAACTTTCTTTCGTCTTGTTCCGTTTCGGAATAATTTGAAAATTTATACTTCCACACTTGAGTTTCCACCTTTATTGTTAACTTAGTGTGGTAGTGAGGAAGATCCATATAGCTGAAGTATAACCAGTTGATGTTCTTTTTAATTTTAAACTAAATTTGTAAAGTAGATACAGATCATGATGATTCATTTCCTGGACTCTTCTTCATAAAAATAAAGATAATGCCGTACACCCAAATGATGTGAAAATCTCAGTGTCCTTGCAATTATTTGAGGCAATGCACCGTCTCGAATTTGCAGGGATATGTTCTGTTCAGGATCAAGAAAATCAATCTCAAGTTCCAGCATGACATAAAAGCCAACTGGAGGGATCATATATTAAATAAACTTCTGTCACATGATAACCTTATTTTCTGTGGTATTATATGATTTTTGATTTCTTTGTCTGCTAAAGAATGCACTTCTTGATTGATAGCATTTTTCTTTTTCTTTTTTAAACTGGGAGTTCACTTGCATTATTATATCCTTCAACATAAATGGCATGTACTAGTTATTGATGATTGCTTCTTTTGTGAACATACAAACACTTGTATGGATTATTCCACATGCAAATCTTCCACGGACTCTCATGTGGAACCGATATGAGATATCTTAAAAATCCATCTCCTTTGAACCTACACACTGGGCAACCCTTGGGGCCACCATCGGGTAGCCCTTTTGCAAATTGCCCCAAGCCTAAAGGGTGGACTAAATTGTTAAACATATATAAGTAGAATTCCTAATTTAAATTAGAACTATGATCTAAGGTGTAAGAGTTTACTCCCACTTATGTCTTTAGATGCTTCATGTGGGATATCATAACTTTAAATTTCTACAATTATTAAAAATCGTACTTGAAATATTACACGAGATGTACTCTTCTGAATCATGATATTGTCCACTTTTTGAATGTCGTAGGTGATTGCTTCATCTTGGTGTGAGACGTTAAAACAAAAAGTTGATGCACTGCGATGAAAGGTAAGGCCCCCCACTCCCACCCCACCCCACCCCACCCCACCCCACCTCCCTAATTATGATCATGTGCACATCTTAATTGTCCTTAGTTATAAAGAATCTTCTGTTTGAGAACAGAAGTTTGTCCTCGGGAAGTAAGCAACTACCAAACAAACAAATAAAAAATCTTCTAAATAATACTCCCTCCGTCCCATTAAACTTGTGACATTTTTTTTGGGCACGGAAATTAAGGAGTATAATATTTTAATGTAAAGTGAAGTAAGAGAAATAATATTTAATGTGTAGTGGGTAGGTGTATTAGTGGTGTGTGTGTGTGTGTGCCAATATGAATATGTTATTATTTTTTGTGTGGGTCTCATATGCTTTAAAAGGAATGTAACTACTTCTATGGGACAATTCAAAAAGGAAAATATCACAACTTATGTGGGACGGAGGGAGTAGTATAAATTGATTAATCAATCAATT
Source organism: Pogostemon cablin (assembly GCA_023678885.1). Taxonomy (NCBI): domain Eukaryota; kingdom Viridiplantae; phylum Streptophyta; class Magnoliopsida; order Lamiales; family Lamiaceae; genus Pogostemon; species Pogostemon cablin. The sequence continues at coordinate 9,942,100 of CM042955.1, read as the reverse complement.
TTTGGATTTGTGTTGTCCTAATTATCAAAAATTCATTAAGGAGTAAACGTGACTTGATTCAAGAAAAGAACAATAACAGTGTGACAATTAAACGACATTTTGTATCTGATGGTACTAATTCGCAATGTAATGATAGTAATTTCTGGTTTTCTGTGTAAATTTCAAATTAATTCCAACCTATGTGAATCATTGTCCTTATCTTAACATTTTAACTACCGCTGTAAAATTATGTGTGAGATTTTGTCAAATTATAAGAATCTGGACAACACTCTCAAATATTAATGACCACCCCCACCCCACCCCACCCCACCCCACCCCACCCACCCCGAACGTGTACTAAATCCCATTGAATCCTAAGAAGATTTGTCGGTCCAAAGTCAACTGATTGAAGTATGATGAGATTTAATTTGCGTCTATATTCAGTTACACACAGCTGTTTACATGCCATTTTCAATTAACACAGCCTTATTAAAAGCCTTATAATATCGATAATCAATAAATAATAGTCACTGGGATTTCCAAAACTTTCCCTTCTTAGAAATTTGCATCCTCTAGTGGTTGCTGTAATTAAACATCACTCTATTTTATATTTGTTTTAATAATATAATGTTATTTCAGTATTAATTAACGATATTAATTTTTTCACGTAGATTAAAAAATATTATTATTTTATATATTGTTAGTAATAATTGTATTAAAGGAATATAATGGACCACATGTGTCCCTAAAAATGAAAATGAATATCTTTGAATTGACTGCACAAAATTATCTTGATGGTTGATCATGTATTGTGAGATTTAGAAGTGCAGACCTTCACTATGAATCAGATCATTTTCTCCATATTTTATTGAGTATTTAAAGTTTATTTAGCTTACATTTTTAAGAATCTTTAATTTATTAATTGAAATAAGACCTTCGATTTTATAAATGCTATTTTAATTATTCTCGATGGTCCTCTAAGCTTATTCTTGGTAAAATGATAATTATTATATTAAGGCATTGCAATTGAACAAGCAACTTGAAGAAATGATACATAATTTAATCGGAAGAATTTGGGTAGTAAATACAAACTCTTGAAAGTAATATTAAGGGGGGTGGGTGGGTGTTGGGGGTGGAAGGGGTGGGTGGGGTTTGGAGGGGTCGAATTGGGTTGGGTTGCTTAGAATTGTGTGTCGTGACTAATGGAGGAATCTTTCGAGCAAATATGCTAAAGAGATTATAATATCTTGATTATTGCAAAATCATGGTTACTTATGATAAGCTCATACCCACCTAATCATTAATGGACAAATTTAATCCACTTACTTGTAGACCCCTTGCTCGTCAAACAAGATGCTTTATGTTTTGTTTGAATGTTATGATTTCATATACTGTTGTAGAATTAATTATAGATAATGATAAAACTCTACGAGAAAAAAATAAAAAAAAATCTATGAGTATCTTTAGTTTATAAATTTAATTTAATGGGTATGTAGTTTAATGTCATCATGGTCTGCATCTACTTCTTTACAAAAATGACTAAGAAAAGGGAGTAACATTTTAATAAAAAATGATACTTAAATAGTGAATAATTTCATAAAATATTCCTATAAATTAAAAAGGGACGCTCGCCCATGTTTTTATTTCATTTTCCTGTGGCCCTCAATTATTTATAACTACCGTATATATATAGCTGTGTACTATGTGTGGTTACAAAAATTTATTGTTTTCTCATGGGGATGAAATCAAGACTTTTTTAACATAAAATAAACATATATAAAAATTAGAAAACCTAATCAAGCGTTTGTAGTCCAACGGTTGGGATAATGGCCGGTTCGACTCCCGCAAACGCATTAGTTAGTTTTTGAATTAATTAGTTTAATCTCTCTACGGTTGATTTTATTTTGATGCCAATTTTCACCAACTTTTGTAAATTCTAAATATTTTATTTCATACTTTATATATTACTTTAAATCATAAAAAATATAATATTTTTTAAAAACAATAGGAAATAAATAAAAAATATTGAAGTGAACTATATTGCAGTTCAAACATCAAATGCAGTATTTAACTTATTTAACCTCTTTTTACCACGTGGTTGAGCTTAAAGTATGAAATATTTTAGTAGTGTTTTTCTTTATTGATTTCTCACCTACCTGGATTTACTTGTTTTAATTACTGGTCACCTCCTATAATCTGGATAACTACACACACATTTCAATGTATTATAATTGGATTTTGCCTGTACTAAACTTTACACACCAACTCTCACGGATTTTGATAAATTCCTCATCTCAAATTCCCTCTTTTTTATGGAATGGTCCATTTCACATAAAATTTTATATTTCCCGCTTTCATATGTCTTTTAACACTAAATTTTATCATAAATAAAATGAAATATCACACTAATTAAATTTAAAAGTATATTTTAATTATAAATTTATCATACATAAAACACCTTATAATTTATTTATTTAAAAAAATTATATTATTCTTCAAAAATTCATAAAATAGATCGAAAATAACTTTTCTTAAAGCCTTTATCTACTAAATAAACTTTGACCCCATTTTCAAGTTTCACAATATATATAATTTCATGGCCTCTTTAAGATATTTTTATTCAATTTATTCTGCAGCATATTATTGGGCCAGGCCCGAACTCAGATCCATGTAGAAAGCCCATCTAATTCTTCTTCAACCCCATAAAAATAGTCGGACCCAATCTTTTGATCACTGCATCTTCTAGAAGCTTCTCGGCTTCATCTTCTGCAAGTGTAACCGCAACCACCCTACCGTGAGTCTCCGGCGACGGGAGTACAACTATCTGCCCCGCTCCGCCGCCCGCCGGCTCGACGTAGCACGACGCCCTTATCAAGCTGCCACCCTCTTCAAACACAGCAGAATATGAATCCAAATTCTCCAAATTCACTCCGACCAGACGACCGCCATTCATGATCGGCGGAAATTTTCCGATGTTCTCTCGTTCCAACCACTCGATCAAATCCAAGACGTCATCGCCGTCGATTCTCGAGACCGTTTCTTTGATCAGAGCAGCAGCTCTGGACACGTGGCTTGCGCCGGTTGGTACGGTCTTGTACACCATACAGTTCCCGAAGAAGCTCTTATCCAGGGATAGAACTTCTCTCGCATCCAAACAAACAGACAAGTCAATCAGTCCGGTTTTCGCCCCCTTCACCCTGCTGACACGTGTCCAGAAAACCGCCGTCAGGGCCTCAAACGGTGTTAGACTGTCCGTCTCATGATCATCATCAGCTTCAGCCATGTCGATGCAACTCCTCACCGTTTCTTGATTGAAATGAAGAGTGATGGTAGTCATGTTTGAGACTGAATTAGCATCCGGTTGTTCTTGTATGGCTGATCTGTAATGCTCGATCATATGAACAGAGCTCGATTGGTTCCTCTTGTTTTCGTTAATTGTTCTTGATGGTAGAGGTTGGTGTAAAGGGGGAGAAGAAACGCCACCGTTTAAGGTCACATCTGCCCATGCTTTGATCACCATTGTTGCAGAAATTGGATCACAGAGGAGATGTGTGCAGCTCAAACCGATAGCTAATCCACCATCTTTAAATTCAGTGATCTGCAAAAGCAAAAGCACATCACTACCCTCCCATCATAGATCCCTCTTTCAAGTTTTCTGTGTCATATATCTTCTGTGCTACGGATTGACGGATAATTGGGAAAAAAATCCAATTAGTACAAATTAAGGTTCATGCTTTCTTTTTAAGGTATGATTTTGTCATTCATCCAACAAAGTGCCACATATATATATCAAAATGATATAGAAAATTTGTGTACCGTGATTTCCATCATACTCCCTCCGTCCCAAGCTAAGAGGACCATTTTTCCATTTTGGTCGTCCCACCCCAAGACTCTCATTTCCTTTTTTATACACATGGATCTATACATTCCCTTTAATACAATTAAATGTTGGGACCCACACTCTTACTAATATAACTATTCACTACACAAAATAATAATACTCCTTAATCTACGTACCAAAAAGCAAATGATCCTCTTAATGAGGGACGGGCAGTAGGTGACATGTAAAAAAAAGGAAAAACGTACCTTTATCTTAGGGTATGGAATATAATTTTCTTTTAAAATCTCTACATCTAAGTTTATATGATTCACAAGATATTCTCTCCGACTCTCTTTAATTTCAGCCTTTTAAATTAGGCAGTCATATAAAAGAATAAAAAGTCTTTAAAAATTATTGAGAGTATAGGGATTACAACAAATGACACCAGAAGTCATATACACAATACCTGAACATAAAAAGTAGACCAATAATATGGTTTATGAAACATATCCTCCCAATGAACAAGCTTAAGCTCCTTCTCTCCATCAACATCTTGCAGCCACTCTTCCAGAGTCCCTTCCACTCTTGCTTCCACCACTCTCAACCCCGCGTCGTTGCATTTGATCGTCCACTGTCCTTCCGGCAGCCTCACTAGCCGTCCAATGACTTTGGGAAAAGAAGAAAGCATCTCAGATATGGAGATTCTCAGCTTTTTAGTGACTTCTCCAGCATCTCTGCTCTGGCCTGTTGGAAATTTGTAGTAGAACACTAAACGGAGATGATTGTTTTCCATGATCTGATCAAGAATTGATAGAGGGATGTATGTTAGGCCTGGTTCCACAGGTTTACTGCTGGTTGAAGTTCGTTTGCAGATCAATGAAACTTCAGCCATTCTGCAGTTTAGGCTTGTTTTAAGCAAGTGGAGTGCATGTTGAATTTTTTAGGTCCTTTTATTGTGTGAGAGTTTGGAAAAGAAAAAAAAAACTGCCCCCATGATTGATGGGAAAATGAATTTATCATGAACTAATGTCACTGCACTGTTGAAACAAAATACTACCTCCATACGAGTATCATCTTTGACATTACGGAGATTAAGAAAAATGTAACATTTTCGGATGTGTTAAGCATTTTTGTAAATAAAATACTATACGTGAGACGGTTGTTGGTTTGCGCTTCTTTTAGAAGTTTAAAACTTTTGTAAAATAAACGAAAATGAAAAGGGCAAAAATTTTTGTGAACGAATAGAGTACATGGTATTTATATCTTTAATTATGCATATTATTTACACATTTAAATTTAGAATTTATTATTATTTTTTTATTATTTTTTTTTGTCTATATAGTGTATGTACACAACATATATATCTACTCTCCTAACAAAATTGTCACAACCTAAGTAATTGTAGTTTTCTTTTACTTTATTTATTTAAATCTCAGCTGGTCGACCTCCCGGTATACCCATTATAAAAGTTTAACTTTAACGCGTAATTATATCTTTATTATTGGTAAAAGTATTTAGATGGTGAGTTGATTTGTCTTTCATAAGTAATGGAGGTAGCAACTTTCTCAAGGACAAATGAGTAGAGCACAAAAAAAAGGCAATATTGCATTGTTTTTATGTCATAGTGACAATCTAATTCATCCATAGACCATAGTGAAACAATTATATGGGAGCTAAGAGTTCTGTTTTTGTAAACAAGTCGAAGGTTGAGTTGGAGATTCGGGTGTTCGTCCCTCCCGATAGGCCTGATAGATACAAGAAAATCATTAAGGTCAAGCCCGGTGAAGTGAAGCTATTGAAGATTTCAAAGGACTCCATCCACGAACATCGTACTCATCTGATGGTTTTTGTGGATGGAGTCTACTCGGGTACGACTTTATATGATGATCATATTAAAGTGTACGCAAAAATTCTTGGCTATGTAGACAAAAATGGTGGTGTCCATCTTAAGGGCATCAGAATGAAACTTCCTTGTTTCATCAACTAAAACTTCATTGAAGGAAAGCTTCAAGGAATTGAAGAAGTATATGTTCACTATATTTCGAGTTTCTGTTTTAAGAAGGTTTGACATCTTGTCAAGTGAAACTTGTATTGCTTGTTTTAGTTTCTTTTATATGTATATATTGTTTTCTTTTTAATTTATTAATTAACTAGTATGGATCCCGTGTATTACGGGTTTAAAATTATAATTTTAAAACATAAGTCAAGTTTAATATAATCATTTATTAAACAATTTTAAAAATTATAATTCAAGTTTATTATAACTATCTATTCAATTATAATTTAATATAATTTAAATTGAAAAGTAAAATCCAATTTGTATACACTCAAATGTGAATTTACTTTCATTGGTAAAAGTTTAATTTCATTGTTAAATTAATTTACTTAATTTTTTTTTAAAAATAATAAATTGATTTTTCAAATTTTGTTAAGTTGTTACATAGTTTAATTTATCATAAAAATTTTAAAATATGTTAATTTAATCATTGAAGAAAAAAAATTCATAACAAAGTTAATTAATAAAAGATAAAAATAAATAAATTCAATATAAATCAATTTGATGAAATAAAAAATTAACAAAATTACTTTAAAAAAATTATAATATTAACCTTGAATAAAAATTAATAATGTAAAGAAATAAAGAGATTAAAATATAATAAAAAATTAAAAGAAAACAGAATTAAAATAATTTTAAAAAATAAATAATTAAAAGAAAGTTTGAAAAATATAAAAGAATATCCATAAAATTAATCAATAGAAAAAAAATAATAATAAAAGAAATGGAAAACTTTCTTTAGAAAGTGAAGAAAATTTTTGTTCGTCTTGATAAATAATTTATGTGAACTAATTAATAAAGAGTTTTACTATATAGGTGGAGAGGGATAATTTTTTTAAAATTTTTTATGTTTATAAATAAGATTTGATTTAATTTTTATTTGATCTAATCATATAAATATTCGAATCTTAAGAAAATTTATGTATTTATCACTAAATATTAATTATTAATTATAAAAATTAAAATTAATTTAGTGACGACACATTGATGAGTGTGTTAATTCACGAATCTTGCGCCTGGATTTGTGCTATATTGGAGTGTTTGAAGGTTGAAATCGGTTGTAAACTGATAAATATTGTGAAAATGCATGAATTAGGTGTTGTTGGAGCTATTTGAGTGGTTTTTTGAAGGATATCAGAGTGGAAGTGTTGAATACTGAAGAAAGGAAGTCGAAGCCATCCGTTTGGGCGAAGCAGGAGTGCGATTCGACCTGAAGGAGGTCAATTCGATCTGCCCTTCAGGTCGAATTGGCAACACAACTTCTACAGAAGACGGATTCGACCACTACAGAGGGATTCAACCTGGGCATCAGGTCGAATCGAGGTCGAATCGATTGGCTGGGAGGCCGATTCGACCAGGGCAGTTGGTCAAATCGAATGCCTGGGACTTACAGTAGGCTGATTTGACTTCCGATTCGACTTGTGGTGGTCAATTCGACCTGTTATTGAGATCGAATCGATGCTCAGGAACTTACCATATCCGTATTTTTACACTGTCAATGCGTGTAATTACTTAAAAATCCATGCCAAGCCCAGTAGACGTGATTACAAGTATAAAAGAAGGCTTATGTAGCATCAAAAAAGACATTCAATGATCTAGATACATTGAAGAACCAAGACGTGGAGACGTAGAGTTGGGAGGAGGGCGATCTTCCATCATCCGGAGGGGCCGTGACAGAGTTCCGCTGGAGATTCAAGTAAGATCGGTCCAACTAACCATGATTGTTCCTAGATCAATCATGGGCTAGAGCCGCTTCGGTAGTTCTAGGGTTATGAAGGTTTCATGAGTTAATTTGTCTTTCGTGTGTAAACTCCGTACAACACTACTTGTGGTTTATTTTATATAAGATTGCGCATTTTTAATCCATACTCACGGTCGTTTTGTGCTTCAATAATTGTTGTGTAGAGCCTGAATACATAACTTGGTTATTGGTTGAGTGTATTCACTGCTGAGCAGGGTTTATTGTTATAATTCTAAGTGAAGGGATTCCGAAGTATTATTAGAACTATTTTATATGAATACTTGTTAATTGAATCTTATTCGGGTTAATAAGTAGGATAAAGAGTATAACTTTATAGTACCTATAAAGGGAGATCAAATCGGGTTAGAGTACTAAGTGCACGAGAAATAATTAATTATGATAGTACCTAGAAAGGGGATAAAGTATACATCTTACTCCGAGGATATTCACACGTGTCATACGCATATTTACTTATATCTATAGAATAGATTTGTATGGTTTAGTGATGCGTCCATAAACCACAAGACAGAGTCGGACACCGTCACACGAAAGTATGAATTAATAAGTGGAACTGGATTACCTGACGAACTACCTACTATCTTACTTGATCACAACCTACTATCCATTCTTCTTGTTATTTTTACTTATTATCTTAATTATTAGTTGTTACTTACTCTTCAAATCAGAACCATTATAATTCCAACATAGTCTTAGTTTACTAGAACATAATTAAATTGATATTTATCCGTCCCTTGGGTTCGATATATAACTTGGCCACCTTCAAAACTACAATTGATATCCTTCATACTTGGAGATTAATTGTGTGTTGAGAAAACGCCTATCACACATCAATTTATTTTTTTTTGTAAATTTAATCGTGAAACAAATTTAATAACATTAAAAAATCAAATATTAAAAATTACTAATAATAATAAAAAATCGAATTAAAACCAAAAAAAATAAATAGAAAAAGTAATTTAAGGAGAAATCATAAAAAAATAATAAAACTAACCAAGGAAAAAATTATTAACACAAAAAATAAAAGATTAAAAAATTACATACTACTAAAAAATTTAAAACAACATAATGGGATTTTAAAAAATAATAATAAAAACAAAAGTTAATCAAAAGAGAATTTAAAAAATATAAAAAAGCAAAAAAAAAAAAAAAATATATATATATATATATCACACATCCATATTCAATCATAAAATAAACTTATTTATATATCATTAAATTTTAATGTTGGTGAAAATATATTAAAAATACCCAAAAAATTTAAAAGAAAACGAAAGATAATTAAAAAAAAATTAAGAAAAATATAAAAAAATTATAATAAAATTAATACATATTTTTTAAAAAATAAACTTATTATAAATAAATTCGAAGAAATAAGAAAATAAAAGAAATTATAACAAAATTAATTAAATAAATTTGCAAAAGCATGAAAAATGAAATTAATAATGTAAAAAAAATTTAAAAATTTCATACTAATAATAATAAAAAAATAGAATTAAAACCAAAAAAAATTAAATATAAAAAATATAATCCAAAGTGTTACACACTAACAATTAAAAAAAACAAAACTAAAACAAAAAAATTAAATAAAAATTTAATCAAAGGAGAAAAAAATATATAAAAATAATAATAAGTAAAATATAATCAAAAGTGAAATCATAAAAAAATTAATTAAAAATTTGTAAAAATAACCATGAAAAAAATAAGTTAATTACGTACAAAAATTAAAAGATTATAAAATTACACGCTAATAATTTAAAAAATTAATAAAAAACCAAAAATAATAAATAAATAAATAAATAATTTAAAAATATAAAAGAAACAACAAAAATAATAAATAATAATAATAAATGGATACTTTTCTTTAAAATTTGAAAAAAAATTTAGTTCGTCGTGACGAATAAATTATGTGTGTAGAACGAATGAATAAATAGTCTTATTTATAGGTGGAGATAGGATAAATTTTTTAAATATTATAGGAGCAGTAAATATGTGTATTTATCTATATTATTTTTAATTAATAGTGATTTGATAATATCATATCAAATCTTAAAATATGTATTATTTATCTACATTAAATTTTAATTAATAATTAAAAATTTTAATATTAATTAAAAATTAAAAATTAAAACAATTGAGATTAATTCTGGTGACGACACCTCATCAAAATTAAACTCTCCTCTAGTATATTAAAGATGAGTGTATATTAGGTGCACCCGGGTGTACCCTTGCACCCATATTTGTATAATTTTTTATTATATTTTGTATACATGTTATTCTCTTTTGTATACGTGTTTTGTAATATTTGTATACTTTTTTCACACTAAATTTTTCATTAAAAAAATAAGCATTCATATGTGTATAACTTTTTATTCAATAGTGTATACATGTATTTTAATAATTGTACATTTTTTTACACTCAATTTTTTATTAAAAAAATTAACAATTAAATTGTATACATTTTTACTCATAATTGTATATGTTTTTGCTTATATTTGTACGTGGGTGCACACGAAGCTTCGTGTGCACTCGGGTGCACACTATATTTAGCCATTAAAGATTCGAGTCCATATTAGTCAAAATTTCCCAAATATTAATATTTGGAGCAAAGTTTACTAATGGATAACAACTTGATGAATGATGAAAGAATCGGAGCTAAACCCTAATTTTATAATCATATTTATTAGGTTTTAATTTTGTAAAATGACTTTTTTTAAGGATATTTTCTTTCAAGGTATTTCATTCGAGAGAGAGACATTAGGAGATTTGACATATATAAAATTAAGAGGATCACTTGGGTGACTCGTGATCACCCATGACCCTCTCACATGAGGGGATGGGAGCCACCCCTGATATGTATCCCCCACCCCCTCCTCATGTGAGAGGGTCATGGGTGAACACGGGTGACCCAAAAATTACCCTAAAATTAAATGCAAATATACTTGTATGTTTATCGATCTTATATTTTTATGTAATGTAATGTAATGGAGTGTAATTAATTATGAAGGACTAATATTTAATCAAATAGTATAAATAAAATAAAACAATGTTAAAAAACGTACACACTATACTCAAAATAACCCACGACAGCTAAGCCCAGGTAAAACCTCACGAGCTAACCCAATGTTCAAAAGCCCAACCCACACATCATGGCCCAAAGCCAATGCTCAAAAGCACTGTTTTTCTTTTACAATTTTTATTTTATTTTATTTCGAAAGTTCTTAAAATTAAAATATTCTAGTATTTCTTAATTTCATAATATAATGTGAAAAAGTAAATATTATTAAATCAGACAAAGGAGTACATTTTATAATTAGTTGTTTCCATTATAGTATACTAAAAGTAGTTGAAATGCGTGGATAATGAGAGAAACCGCCTAAGCGGTGCCCCACAAGAAGGGATACTTCGGTAATTTCTCCCCGACATTAGCAATAAATAAACACTTCCGTCGCCGCTCTATATTTCGCCATAGCAGCACGCAGTCGTGAAATTTGGTGGAGATTTCCATCTCTCTGTATCTTTGAACGGGCTGGATCGGGCTTAGGTATGTAAAATTCTTCCATATTTCATTTTTGAACGTCACATGGTATTTTTTGTGGCCATTTTCGTAAATTTTGCAATATTTGCATTTTTGGTGTTCCTTTTAATGCTGGAGGTTAGTCATTTGGGTTTAGGGTTTGGAATTCTTGATATATATATTTATGAAAACTCTTTTATTACTCAACGGATAACTTAGATTTTTTCCCTTCAAATTTCTGGTAAATTTGTAGTTTTGATGTAAATATTTCGATACTTTGTCTTTTTCGGTTAAGATATCTGGAAATGATTGGATTTTTATGGTTGAAAGTCGATTCTATGTGTAAATTCTCTGGTCTTTAAATAAAATTCCTCATTATGTGCTTTCTAGTTTGGTTGATTTTTTTTTTAATATTTTTATTTTTAACTTAAGACTGGTCTGTTCATATGGTGAGAGAATATGATCATTTGTGGTTAAAATTTGACTCGGTCGTTATAGCCTTTTCCTTGGTCTAACTTTTCATTTGTTTTGGTAGCTAATTAGGTTGTTCGATTAAGGAAGTTAATTTACAATGCTCTTATGTAATTTTATTCTGTAAAAGAGAATGCCTTAGAAACTTAATAATGACTTACAGATTGCTCCAGAGTTTTCATACATCCCGCTTAACAGAACTAGTAGCATGCACTGCAGCTGAATAATTATTTGTTATAGTTCAGAATTCTATGGTGGCTGGCTTACAGTTAGTTGTTCAATGTGTTGTTATTTTATTTTTTCCTTATCAAATAGTTCATTTAGCCACATAGTACTATCATTAAGAAAGATCCTGACTAACTTTGAAAAGCTATTATTTGAATATTTGTGAGCAGCTTTGGGTGCGGAAAGGAAATTTGTTGTCATACTTTTTTGTCAGAATGCCAAAAGATAGGAGGGTGAGTTCCTCATCTATTGATCGGGCTATGATGTCGCCTTATTCTTGCAGCCTGAAGATTTCTGATGGCGACAGTTCTTCCCCTCATGTTGGAAATGAAAGAGAATGGGAAGAAGCTCGATGCCCCATTTGTATGGAGCACCCTCACAACGCTGTCTTGTTACTCTGCTCTTCTTCTGAGAAAGGTTGCCGTCCTTTTGTATGTGACACAAGCTATAGACACTCTAACTGTCTTGATCAGTTCTGTAGGTCATCATCTTTAAGAACTCCAATTGAGAAACAGAAGTGTGAGCTTGTTTGCCCCCTATGTCGGGGATTGGTGACTGGATGGGACGTTGTACACCCTGCACGTAAGTTAATGAATTTTAAAATAAGAAGCTGTTCGTTAGAAACTTGTAGCTTTAATGGAAATTATGCTGAGTTAAGGAAACATGCTAGACTTGAGCACCCATCTGGACGTCCATCAGAGGCTAGCCCGAACCGGCAATTAAATTGGGCTACACTGGAGCGACAAAGGGAAATTGAGGATGCTCTGGCATACCAATCGGATTTTGAGTACGACTTTGATGGATGGCCTAGCTTTGATGACTGGACCAGCTTTGATGAATGGGAAGATGATGCTAGCTTTTTTGATTCCTCAAGTGGGATGTCAGGCATTGAGAGTGAAATGGAGTCAATGTTTAGCGGCCTCTCTTTGTCGTTTAGTCTGTGTCCAACTTCTCCTGAGGATGCAAAAATAGATTCTGGTAGCTCGAGAAGCAGGGAGAGAACACCAAGGCCAGTTTTACCAACCAATTCAAATTTAAGATCAAATAATCATGGAAGATATATCTCAAGTACTTCAAGGTCCATATCAGGTGAAGAAGGTGCGAGATCAAGATTAGGTTATCGAAGGGATCTTGATGAGATGAATACAAGGCCAATATCAAGTTTTCACAGGGAAAATAGTTCAGCAAATCCAAGTTCAAGGTCAGGTTATCACAGGGAATATGCGCCCATAAGTTCAAGGACAAGAACGAGTTACCCCAGGGAAAATGATTCAACAAATGTAAGGTCAATATCAGGTTCAAGATCAGGCGATCACAGGGTGACTGCCCCCACAAGATCGAGTCATCCCAGAGAAAATGGTTCGACTGCTTCAAGGTCAAGATCAAGTTATCACAGGGAAAATATATCATCAAGATCAAGTTATCATCGAGAAGATGCTTGGACTAGAAGGTCAAGATCAAGTTATCACAGGGAAATTATATCATCAAGATCAAGTTATCATCGAGAAGATGCTTGGCCTAGAAGGTCGAGGTCTTATGCAGGAGGAGCCAACTCTTTTGTAAGAAACAGGCATTTACGTGGCTCTTCAAGACTGCCACGTTCCAGTTATGGGCATCACAGAGGATAAGAAAACCTTAAAGATGATGTTCTTCTGGAACAGGTTTTCCCTTGCGAACTGGACAGCCTTTTTATTCTGTTGCTTGGTTTATTATGTCTCTGGATTTTTCTATCCATCTATTTTGCTTCTATGATTGGATCAGGATCTGTACATGTTACACTTGCATTGAGTGGAGTATTTATATTTATATCTATGCAGGTTAAAATATGTCTGAGAAAATGACTTTCATACTTAAAGCCATACATATTACAGTGTTACACCATCTCCATTGTTATTACCATACATGTCTGGCTGAGTCCTTGAACCGATGAACTGTGAATCATATAACGTACGATGTTAGATCTTATGCATTGTCTGATGTTATAGCATTCAGACCAAGGAAAACTAGGTAAATTACATTAATTCTCTACCTAGGGGTACAATTTTTTTTCAGAAATAATATTTGCTACCTTGAACTGATGGCCTTACCCACTTATTCTCTAATTAATGGTTTGTGTTTCTTTCTGATGAAGTGATGAATTCCGACAAATTTTACTTGGGCTTAATGGAAAAGTATTCTTCAACTTCATTTAATCTTGAAAGACTTTCCATCTACATATGCTTTCTTTTGCTTGCTGTTTATTATTGATTATAGATTTTGTTTACTCAAACAACAAAAGTTGTTTTGATGTCTATTTGTTTGTAATGATTAGAATTTGGCTCTAGTCGAACTAAAATGCTTACACCCTGTGTCCGTATGCTGTATCCAAATGGCTTATAGCACAGAAATATTACATGAGAATGGCAATTTTATGGAGTATATAAGTTCGAGAACGATTATATCATTTGTGTTTGAAAAAAATATTTTTGAGCTTATAAGAATACTTTAACCTAAATTCTTTCAATATTATACGACCTAGCATATCCACAATAAAGAGATGATCTACAATTTACGTCACTAGAACAATAAAATGTACAGTGAGTTTTGTTTCAAATTTATTTCTGAAATTTGGTTATAAGTTCCATCAAGATTTTTTTTTTTCTTGGAATAATATAACTATAGAAAGATTGAATCTTGTGTTTACGAAACTCAAGTAGAGACACTATTGGATCAAATATCAAAGTCACAATGATTAACGTTGCATATTATTTTCACTTATGATCTTTTCTTATTGAAGGTTTGTTAATTTAAATTCTAGATCTCACTTTTAACCGACGACAGCCAAAATTAAGAAACTATATAACATTATTTTGTATACAGCAAAAAGATATTCCTGAGAGAATATCACAGGCTGCATTTCATTTTATAAAACTAAAAATCTCCCAAACCAAAAAAAAAAAAAAATCCCTTTATTTAATAGGTATGCAAAATTGAATTTATTTAAATAAATGGACATATAATTTGGGCTGCAAAAGGGGGGGGGGGGGCCTAATCAATCGATCGATCAGATCATCTCGATAGAATAAGCTACAAAACGATTAAATGGGTTTAAATGAACAAAATGAGGCCATCATTTATTGTATCCCTATAGAAAATGGGATGAAATCCACATGGATGGCCCATGTTTAAAATCTAAAGTTCAATGAGGAGAAACAGGTTAATTTGTTTTGGAAACTAAATAAATAACCTCTGAAATTTGAAGGAATAGTACAAAACCCCTCATCTTGTTACCAGATCTTATTCTGGAAGAAAATTGCAAACTGTACTAGTGATGATGGTGTTGGTTGTCGTCGTCATCTCCATGTCCGTCCGGAGGTGCACCTGGGCCCACTACGTCCAACTTACATTCAAGAAAAAAAAAATGTTAACACTTTGATCGTAATGAGAACAGGATGCAAGCAAACAAATAGTCAAGGAGGCAGAGTTCACAGAATAATAATGCAATGTATGCTCACAAATGCTTGAATTCAGATAATAAATACATCAGGCTTAACCTATTGGAGTAGAGGCTATGTCTCTTCTTAGCATTGGCCACTAAAGATAAACACAAGTGAACTGAATACTAGATTTCTCGACTCCCAACTCAAGTTGTATGTGCCTTATAATTAATTCAAAAGTAACCATCATACACTTACCAAGAAGTTTTGCGAGCATACAGGGCATTCATGGGCCTTGCCCTTCTCCAACCAGAACCAAACTACATCATGCTCATCCTCTGTTAAATATTGAGCAGAGGAAAATGATCAATAGACACATAATGAATCGTTAAGGACCAGATTTAAAGTATAAATTAGAAAAAATAGATGAAGAATTACCTCCTTCCCCTCCAGGGCAACCTACAATCCTTTTGTCATAATAAGACTTAATCACAGCAGGTGCTTCCTAAAGGCCAAAAGACAAACAGGGAATAGATTATGAATTACTTGGAAAATCAAGGACAAACAAGTGAAAATGCATCACCATTAAAGAGCAAGAAATCATTTCTAAGTTAGAGACGTAATGATTCGGTCTCTCTTTCCTACACCAAAAGTGAAAATATAATCCTGAATAGATTCAGATGAAATCAACGAAAATTCACTTTACTCAAACACCCAACAAGCTTCATCCAGGAAGGATTCTTCCAATTAAGGGAACACAGCAAAAGACACAAAAGAATGAAAAGTGCATAAATGATATAAGACACAACAATGACTAGACTACATGATATGGTCTCTACGTTTTCAATGAATCCTAGTCCACATATGTAACAGTCTATGCAATCAAGTCTATAACATCATCAAAAAACTAATCAAAATTCATTAGCTGAGGTCAATTAACAACGATTGAATTCTACAAAAAATGCATAAGATACAACACTGACCTTGGTTCCAAAAGGACCAGATGGATGGTTGATTTCCAAAATGTCCTTTCCCTAATAAAAAGAAAATTGATCAAATTAAGAACATTACTCTCAATGAGATAACACAACCGAAAAGAAAAAAATTCATATGAAAAAGAATACTGCACTAACTTGAAGCTCAGCTTCCAACTCTTCGCGCTCATGTCCAGTAGCAATAGGCATTACATCCTCTACTCTCAACGCACTCGCATTCCGTACTAAATCAAATAAACTATCATTCCTCGTTACGAATCTCCATAAATACATAAGATAAATCAACCTATACAACGCATCAAATATACCGGAGAAATAAAATAAATTAAAATTAGGGTTAAAGTGTAAACAAACCAGATTGGGTAGATATATAGCGAGAGAAGGCGACGATTGAATGGAGGCGATTCCTCTGAGCATCAGATGACCGGACGGCAGGCCTTGCGGAGGATCGGAGCGGCCCAAGAGTACGAAGGTGAATTGAGAGCCTTCTCCACATGATTCAATCAAATTAAGGTGTTTATGTGATCTCAGGCAGCCCCTTGAATTGACGAAAAGTCAAAAATCGATCAAATCGACCGAATGAGAACGGGAGGATTTCTTACACGGGGGATGGCTTCACTGTATACGGTGAAATGTTTGACTCGCACGTGTGTGTGTTTTTCCCTCTTTATTGTTTATAAGTGTATATTGGGTGCACCCATGTGTATATACCTTTTTATTCTATTTTGTATACATATTATTCTATTTTGTATACGTGTTTTGTAATAATTGTATATTTTTTTCATATTAATTTTTCTTTAAAAAAATTAACATCCATATATGTATAACATTTTATTAAATATTATATATAATTTTTTATTAAAAAAATTAACAATTAAATTGTATACATTTTTACTCTTAATTGTATATGTTTTTGTTTATATTTGTATATGGGTGCACCCTATCTTTAAGCACGCTATAAATTGACTTATTGTTTCGCGCATTTTTTAATTTATGCACGAGAAAAGAAAATGCAAATAAATAAATCGCCTCAAAATTCATCCAAATCATTCACAAAATATTAGTAATAAATACCCTTTCAATGTTAATACTATAATAAGTTAGTAACTTTAACACTTTCTGTCAAAAAAAAAAAAAAAACTTTACCACTTGGTAATCAACAATTTCATATCATACCTCATCCATAATCTAAGTTGCACTTCCTTTATAATTTATGAAGAAAGTATACCTCTTTAAGCTATTACAAAAGAAAGATTTACACTCCAAGAGTTAAACATTCTTATTTTATAAGGATGAAGTATTTTTTATTAAATTATTATAAAAAAAAAGCCAAGCTTTATCATATTTTATACTCTTAAAGTAATTTATTTAATCATCATCATCATGTAAAAAGGAATAAACTATCGAATGGAGAGAGACATTTCAATCTACTCGTTTGTTGATTAGAATAATTGTTAAAATTAATATATTAAGTAATAAATTAATAGTAATACTTTTTATATTATCAATAATACTTTTATAGGAGTATTTAAAATTAACTTTTACATATTCCTATTTATTATATAATAATTATTGATTTGCCTGTAACAGCTATTACACCTTGTAACAGCTAATTATAGAATGAGATTTCAAATTTGATCCACAAGACATTCCAAAATAGACCAAATCGGTTTAATAAATTAATCCTCATGTGAGAAGTTAAGTATGGTATAATAAATTCGAATTTTTAATTTGAAAATGAATATAAGAAAATTAACACTGAAATAATCAATAATTATGGAATAATTCCTCTAATTAAACGAAAATACATGTAAGAAAGAAATTCGCTAATTAAAACTATATACTCCCTTCGTCCCAGGAAGATGACACACTTTCCATTTTGGGTTATCCCACAAAAGTTTGCACATTCTTAAAAAAGTAAAAAGTCAAACACAATCACCCTCCTCCATACACTTTATTTACAAAAAAATCACTCATACCTAACACACTTAACATACTTTATCATTTATTTATTACCAAAAAATATCATAATACCCCTAAAAGTCACTACTTTATTAATCTCCGTGCCAGGAAAGGGGGTGCAATCTTTGTTGGGACGGAGGGAGTAATTACAATATTAATTACTAGCTCCCTTAAAGTTTTAGAGTCAAATCAATTCCAGCAGGCGCTTCTTCCGTTGGATCATCGATGTTAATCCATCTAGGCCCTTGATTCTTATGGGCACCCTGCGAGTTAACTCCTAAGGGGAGGAGTAATCCACTGCCGCCACTAGTTTTGTGCAACTGATCAAAACATTGATCAATTTTGAATCCATGATATGGCGCTGATAATGGTGGGCTAAATGGGTAAGAACTAGACATCTTTTCACGATCGAAAGGACGGGAGAAAGGCAGAAGCGACGACGGACGTGAAGTATGGTAGGAGTAAGGTGTGTAAAAATGTGGTTGATGGAATGGCGTCGAATAGGGATACCGGAAGGACAGTGGAGCACCATCGAAAGGTGGCATATCGGCCATCACGCTACGGTGGTGCTTTACTAAGGCCCTCTCTTGTTTGTGTGCGTTTTGATGACCTCCCAATGATTGAGAGGTTGAAAACTCCCTCTTACAATAGTTGCATGCAAATAGTTTCTTGTTCGAGGGTTTAGGGTTGCCCTCGTTGGGGTTTTTTTTAGCATCGGAAGAGTTAAATTTATTTAACCCAAGTTTCCAATTGGGACTCGTGAACTCATGCTTCACATCTGGAACGATAGGGCCGGACTTGGATCCGGATCCTACGTCGTTCTCCTTCATCTCGTTTGGAGATGTAGCTGAAACGTTGGAGGCGGCGGAGTGGCATGGCTGATCAATTGATTCCATGGATTCAAACAATTTTTTTGGTTGGGGATTGCAAAGTTGATTCATAAAATGATGAATGAATCATAGAGTATGAGTTTTTTATATAGTACGAAGGAATTAATGGCGAATCCATAATTATGGAAAAATATCCCGATAAACCTTCAATGTGTATCATAAAATATATGGAAGGTAATAATCAAAGGTTTATTCTTGGAAGGTTTTTAATTAACAAAGCAATAAGTAGAGTTTATATGTCTTAAATCCTAAATTGAAATCTACTGCTCATAATAGCCTATCTACTTCAAATTCCAATTTTTGAACTTAATTTGATTCTAATCACGTGTATTTCCATTTGCTTTAGATAATGAGTAGTTAATGTGTATTCAACGGACACTTATTATTATGATACAATATCAACTCAAAATTTTATAATTAGGTTAGATACAAGTAATTAGAATTTATATTTGTTAAATTATTAGTATTATATATTTAATACCTTGTACCTATATATGTACATTCTCTCTCTCTCATATATATATATATATATATATATATATATATATATATATATATATATATATATATATATATATATATATATATATAACAATTTTTTTTTTTGATACTTTGATATCTAAAGCTTAATATTGATTCTTTATAGAATTAGACTTTAACGTGACTTTCATAATTTTCCAATACTTTTTAATTATGAAAGAAAAGTCTGAAATAATGTTTATGTGAGACATGTTAAAATATAATTGTTATACAGTTAAAGTATGTTTATTGATGGTTAAGATATATATATTTTTAAATATGATGAATTATGCATTATAATATGATTTCCAAGTGTTATAATATAATTTTCTATCAATATACTTTAACGGACGTTATTTTATTTATATATCCTAAGCGTACTTTAATAATTGATCGACACATCACACAACTACTCGTCTCACACCCAGTAATATCTTTTAATTTAATTAAAATATTTTTGTTTAAATCACTAATACTCCTCAACATTTGTCCAAATTATTAAAAAAAATATATACTAGTCATTCTCACTTAGTTGGTTTGATTGGTAAAAAAAAAAAATAGCTATAAACTAATCTTTAGTTTGCAAATTGAGAGTATATAATTATTATTTTCTAAACTCCAAGAATAAACAACTAATTCTAATCTGGTTAAGTTTATTTTTGGTTTATATGGAATTTGAAAATTTGAATTTGAAAATCTGAATGTTAAAAACCAAATGAACAAAGATATACTATATTAATGAATCATAAACCAGTAAGTTCACATAATTAATTTAACTAATAATTATTTATTCAAAAATGAAAAAAAGGAATGGACGATTTATTAAATTTTATATATATATATATATATATATATATATATATATATATATATATATATATTACTTAAAATTAATTTTAATTAATAATTATTTATTAAAAAAGGCATGGACGATTTACACTACAAAAAAAATTATTTTTTAATAATGGAATTTATCAACGGTGAATTTCATTGGTAATTATCGGGAAATAATTTAATAATATTATATATATTTAATACGAGTACAGATTCCTGCGTAATACGCGGATGAATTATTATAACCATTCAAAAAATATAATTAAACGTGATATTTAATTTATAGATATACATAATTTAATAATAATAATAATAATAATAATAATTAATTAGTAAATAAATAAATAAAAGTAGTATTTTTAACCAATAAAAAAATATGATTAAAGGTGGTATTTAATTTAACCAATAAAAAAATATAATTAAAGGTGGTATTTAATTTGAAGATATACGTGAATAATAATAATAATAGTAATAATAATATGTTGGATATATTTTATTGATTATCTATTCCTAACCAATAAAAAATATGATTAAATGTGGTATTTAATTTATAGATATACATGGTTTAAAGATATACATGAATAATAATAATAATATTAATAAATAAATAAATAAAAGTAGAAAGATTATATATGTGATATTAAAATAAAAAAATAAAAATATACGATAATTAATCACGTCGCGACACCTCATACTTTTAAAAAATTATTTATAGCAGCGTATTCATAATTAGTATATATAAGATACTAAATGAGAGTTTAATTTGATGAGGTGTCATGTCCACAATTTTTTTCAATTATTTTAATTATTAATTATAATTTAATAAAGATAAACACATATTTTTATTTTAGGATTTATAGATTTTATCAAATAATTAAATTTAATTCTTAATTAATATTTAATGTAGATAAATACATAATTATTTTTAAGATGAATACAAATAATTATTTTAAATCTAATATAAAATATTAATAAAAAAGTATTTAATTTTCACCTCGTATAAATAAGGTCACAAATTTTTTTTCCTATGTCTATTTCACTTCTGGCATAAATTTTTTCCCAAATTTCTTTCGATTTTACAGAATTTACTATATGCAATTTATTTATTTAATTTATTTATTTTATTTTTCATAAGAACTTTAATTTTTTTCTCTTATTATTGTCGTGAGCTTTTTTTTTAATCTTTATTTATTATGTTACATATGATAATTTTATTATTTTTATGTAAAATTGTAAATTTTTAACCTGTTAAGTTTTTATTTTATTATTATTTTTAGGTGTGAGATATTTTTATTTTTATGTTCTATTACACATTTTATAAATATGAACAATAAGTATTTTTTTTTATTTCATGTTGAATCCCAATAATTATTGTCTATTAGTAAATTTTAGTTATTAATTAAAATTTAATGTAGATAAATATATATATATATATATATATATATATATATATATATATATATATATATAATGTATATGATACATTTTATTATAATTTTTTATTAATAAAAATATCAATTTTATTAAAAAAAATTTCTTTTAGTTCTTTAATAATTTTTTTAATTGTCATATTCAATTTTTTTAAAAAAATTTTCTTAGTAAGTTAATGATAAATTTTCTTTTAATTTCTTAATTTTTATTAATTATTAAGAGTATTAATTATTAACTAAAATTTCATTTAATAATATACTGAATTTTTTAAAATTAATTATTTAACATTTATAAATATTTATAAACTATATATATATATATATATATATATATATATATATATATATATATATATATATTTTTTTTTTTTTAAATTATAACTTTAAAATCCGCATAATACGCGGAATTTATACTAGGTTATATTTATTAATATAATATAATATATATATAAAATTATCATAATCATAATCATAATCATAATATATTAAAAGTAGCTTAGCAAGTGTTAACATTTTTTCCTACTTTATCCTTCCCTATATTTTTTTTTTACATTTTTACCCTTTATTTATCATATTAAAATTCATAATCATAATTAATATTAATTAATAAAATAATGTGTAACATTAAACTACATTAAATCATAAAATAATGCACACAACCTTTGAACTTTAAATAAATACATTCACAACATTCACAAAGTTATTAAATGAGTAATATGAATAGACAAACTAAACACTATAAAATAAGGAGTGATCATTTGTGAATAAGTCTTCCAAAATTCACATGCATTCCTTGAAGTTCTTTTGATAATATGTCTAATTTGTTTGTTTGTTTTTTTTTTTTTTTTTTATGTTCAGGTGAATGGATATAATGAGGATGAGAAGTTAGGGGGGGCTTTAGAAGGTTCAGATGTAGTAATCATTTTTGAAAGTTTGTCCTGAATCGTAAAAAATCTCTTTGTGAGATCATAATTTTCGAGCATTGCTCCCATGTAATAGACTCACCATCCCTTAATTGTCATGATTTTTTTTAATAATTCTTTATCATTTTTGCTGAAGTGCTTGGAAAGTTTGTCCTGAATCGTAAAATCTCTTTGTGAGACCATAATTTCCAAGCATTGCCCCCATGTAATAGACTCACCCTCCCTTAATTGTCATGATTTTCTTTATCATTTCTGCTGAAGTACTTGGAAAGTTTGTCCTGAATCTTAAAATCTCTTTGTGAGACCATAATTTCCAAGCATTGCCCCCATGTAATAGACTCACCCTCCCTTAATTATCATGATTTTTTTTAATAATTCTTTAATATTGCATCATTTTTGTTACTACCATTTATACGTGCTAATATACGAATTAGACTATTGTCAGATTAAAACTACATAAATTATATATAAAAAAAAGGATTGCAACGAAAAGAAGAATTTGGAAAAAGTTGTGATTATTTTGTCCAACTTTAAATTTGAATAAATAAGAACTCCTACAAATCTAAGAAGGAATATCATGAGTAGACATAAAAAATAATATTTCTATAATTAAAATTGATCTATTATTATAAATATAAAAGATAATAAAATTCTAAGAATTATAATAAGAATTTGAGAGTAAAAGCTAAGCATAAAATGGAGTAAAATATTTTAGTGTAGTTATTAGTATTAATTAATAATTTCATTAGCTTAAAATATTATTAAATGTATCTGCATTGTCCCTTAATATTATCTTCAAATGTTCGAACAAGAATTTTAAAACCAACTAAATTGTCTCTCAATATTCTCTTCAATTAACATACACATCCAACTTTAGTTGGTAAGGCATAACTTTGCACATTGTGCATGTATGTAATGTTTTAAAAGTGAGGCATGCTTGGTAACACCAAGAGAGGTAGATTGACACATTCGAACTGATTATTACAAAGGAAAATGTAGAATTAATGGATTATATATATAAATGTGATAGTCAATAGATTCTATATAATTTCCACCACCCTTTATTTCACTTGCTATAAACAAATTAAGTATTCCACAATTATGTGGTTTAGCAGAATGCTTGATGATAAGATAAATCTTGTAATGAGGAAAGATGTATAGTTTAAGTTCTCATATTAATTTTTTTCATTGCATAAGCTATTACGAAAAGAAAATAAAAGTATTCAATATTAAGTAACGGTTTCTTTTAATGTGACACTCTTATAAATAAAAAAAGGTTATAACTATTCCATTTAAATTATTAAAAATTAAGATAAATATATATGTAGCAAAAATTTATCATTAATTTAAGTAAAAAGTTGTTTCAAAATGTAGTATTTTATTTATTTTTGAAAGAAGACTAAACTTAATTTTTATATTCATTTTCATTTTCATGTAGTCGAATAATGTCATTTTAAAGAGTACATTTTTTTATTTCAAAAGTTGACATATTAAGTAGTATTTTTATTCTTTTTTTTAATTTGTAAACAAGACTAATAAAAAATATAGTATTTATCTGTATATCATGACTAATACATTAAAAGTAATATTTTTGGGACTATATATAATATTCATACTCAATTTATTATTTACTTATTATTATATAAATACAACTCCATCACGAAACACCATATAATTTTGAATGAATAATATCTATTATTAGTATTTTGTGAAGGTAAGTGAAAATCACCTGAAGGATATTATTGAAGATGATGAATAATGTAATAGATGTATAACGTGCATGCGACGTGCGTAGCACGTCTTCAAGACTAGTTAGTATATAAATATAACTAATGAAGAATTTAATTATTAAAATTATAAATATAATTATTTAATAATAATATAAACCCATATATATTTTAAGTATATATATATATATATATATAAATTTTTTTAATTAATAATAATAAATTAGATATAGATTAATATTTATATTATAACTAATAGTATTATTTTATATGAAAAGTAAAATAATTAATGAATCTCTTTAGTTCAATTAATATGATAAATTATTACCTAAATTATATGATAAAAGAGTAATTTAGTCTTTGAACATTTTTAATTATTCAAAACTTACCATAACAATCCAATTGATCCGGATCAAATTGATCCGTTTATATTTATCCTCACGTAAAATCAACCTTGTACCTAGCATAATTTTCAGATTTAGTAAACTATAACTTGCAACCATCTCGTTTTTAAAGTTCTATGTATCCTTTCTGTGTCACATGTTAGAACATCCTCAAAGAAAAATAATACACCAAATGACACAAGAAATCGGGTCCTTCGAAAGAATTAAAAAAAAAAAAAAAACCATTTCCAATACATTGTTCATATTGTACTGCCAAAACAGATTCATGGAGAACGGCAACAATAAAATGGTTGGAAATAACTGAGTTGTGAAACGCAAGTAGAAACATATTACCAAATAGATTCAGTGGCTATGATCCCCCTCGCACTTTCCGTAGGGGTGAAGTCGAAACGGTTGAAGTACGATTTTGCTGTGAAGGAAGCCACTTCGTCTAACTATATGGTGACAAACCAGTGGGTGTTTTATGATACCAATCACGCGATCGTCTCTAACAGCTGAGGGTCTCTTCTCTGGTATCAGAGGTGTGAGTTTCGCACCTCCCAGCTGGCTATACGAGAATTCATGAAGGACACCTCCTTTCAGATTCTCCCAAGCCACCAAAGTTAACATTCTATAGTCATTCATTGGTAGAAGAAAGTTGAACCTTTCGCCTCTCTTAGGCATGAAAGCAACAGGTCTGAGTTCTGACCCTGTGAGCCAGCTATACGAAAATTCATGGATGACTCCACCATTGACGTTCTCCTTGAGGACTTTCTTGAAGAAACTTGGATAGTCACCATCATCCTCATCATGGCTGTAGACTTCCTCGACCTCAGGGGCTTTTAGAGGGCTTGGTGTGAGTTTCATCCCAGTTAGCCAGTGGCATGAGAACTCGTATGTATTGCCACCTTTCAGATTCTCTTTCAAGACCTTGTTGAGATAGTAGCGACATCCACGTACTCCTACTGTAATCCAAGAATAGATCAACAGAATCTTGATTTTATTTTGTAGTACTTAAGGAAACAGAGCTTTATATGTCAACTGCTATGCACATATTTTTAATTGAGAAAGGAAAAAAAAAAAAGAAAAAGAAGAATTGATAACATGATTGTTTAGCAATTGTTGGTTAAGACTTGAGAGAGACACAATTCTTACATCTTCCTCATGCCAAAATGAGACACTTCTTGCAAGCATTCCAACCAAATTTCACTGCAATCATAAGCCTTGGCACTTTAAGTCTCTCTTTCTCTCTCACTCACACAAGCTTTCCACTCACATGCTTACAAAATCTATACTACATTGGCCTGCAAAAAATGCCAATATGATAAAAGAAAAAATAAATAACCCTCAATGGTTTCACAAGGATAAATCAAGAGTAGTCTTCCTAAGTAGATCCCTCATGGATTAAATCCTGACCCTAATCAGGTGGTAAAGACTTCTTTTTTTGACAGTAGGTGGAATATGACTTTGAATACACATTTCTAGTGATAATACTCTATATTTTTACTCCATAATCTCTAACATCTCTTCTTTAGCCACAACCAACACTAAATATGCTCACATCTCATCCATTGTTGAAAATTGAATGTGAGTAGCCCATATGTTTTGACCTTTCCTTGTTAAAAATAAAAATAAAAATAAAAATAAAAATAAAAATAAAAAAGTTTATAGTAGAAATACTACATCGAAGTAGCAAGGCTTCCACATTATAAGAAAGAAAGCACCACGCTATGGATCAAAAGGGCCACCAATTTTGTTTCTGCTGATTGAAATTCTAAAAAAGAAAATTAATAACGAGAATAAATCCAGAAAGGATCTAAACCAAGAAACACATACATGATAACCTAGAATCATTTTCACTTCCTGTAGAAAATGTTCATACAGATCTATTTCTGAGGAAACTTAAAATTAATAAGAGAAATCAGCACAATTTTGCCACATACTGACACGAGTACAGATAACAACGACATTCAAGCAGTTGATTGAGCTTCCAACTCGAAACCGATTCCATAAAATAGGGGAATACATTAATGTAACGACCAAATTATCCCCTTTCATAAATCAAGATAAATAAAAAATAAAAGGAATTAAAAAATGGAAGAAAATCGATTTAAATAAAAAAAAATGGCAGAGAATCACGATACCTGTTCGCACGGATTCAAACTTTCCGCGATCCTCCATAGCTCCACGATTTCCGCGAGTGTTAACGGTTGAGAGTGAGTCAAAATTAACAAATTTGAAGAGATGAAATGGGGGAGAATAGGTGAATTTGCCGCTTCTGGCTAGTTTATATGCATAATATTTATTTTATTTTAATATTTTATAAATTCGTACGTCCATCTATTGAGGAACAAAATTCAAACTCGTATGAAAGCATGATCTCGCTTTACTAAATTAAGAGTTCCAGCTCAAGAATAATGGACTGCTATAAGGTGTGATGTGTGGAGTATCTTTATTATATAAATAAAATATTATATTTATTAATAATTAAAATATTTTAATAGTGAATTATGTCATAATACTAATTTAAGATTATACCATAATTAATCATTCTATACAAAAATATATTTTTACAAATGATAATAATATTTTATGTGTATGAAAACGATAGTTTAATACGTCTCCCATGTCATCTCTTACAAACACTGTGCTTGCAAAAAATTATTTTTTATTTTCACAATATTATTAAAATAAGTCATTAAAGTGTTCTTTCTTTTAAGTATTCCATAATAAATGTAAGAATACAGCTGGAGTATGAATATTAATGCATAATATAGCGAAAAAACAGCGTTATATAAATAAAATATACTTGTTGGTACTAAAATATATTGATAATTAATCATTCTAATTTTATATCACTTTAAAAACATACTTTAATTCATTATTTATAATATTTTAAAAGATATATTTTAATTACGAATTAATATATATTTTACTTATATAACACCAACTGGAATGTGATGCCTTATAATATACTTGTTGGTACTAAAATATATTGATAATTAATCATTCTAATTTTATATAACTTTGAAAACATACTTTAATTCATTATTTATAATATTTTAAAAGATATATTTTAATTACGAATTAATATATTTTACTTATAATGTGATGCCTTATAATATAATAAATAAAGGACTCTTTCACGCTTGAATGACCTGTCTGGTACGGCCTATTACCTTATGGATAGGGAAAGAGCTGAGATTTAGAAAATGAATTCATACACAAGATAGCAGGTTGGACTACAAATGATAGATTCCGAGGGTAGGGATAATCGTCCAGGTCTTATTGTGAAAGAAAAAGCCGCCCCGCCACAGCAGGCGGGTTGCTTCCTCTGTCGTCGCTGGCGAGCTCTTGGTGAGGAGACCTTAGGATTTGTCAAAAAATAAATAAATATATATATCGCATATTATAACTTTCGGAACTTGATAGGTGCACCATGTCGTGGCTCTAGGATCATTTCAACTGTAGGCGCGTGTTTGTAACTCGGCGCAAGCTCAAATGAGAAGCGCTGCAAAATCACGGCGATGGCCAATTTGGCTTGTACAACGGCTAGATTCGAGCCGATGCATCGGCGCGAGCCTAGCCCGAAGGGGAAGAATGTCGCCGCTTGAGCTGTGACTGCAGCGAACCTCATAGGGTTAAATTCCTGTGCGTCGTCTCCCCATTGTGCTGGATCGTGATGAACGGCTATGATTGGAATGAGGAGCTCCACGCCACGTGGAATGTTGACTCCAGTCAACCGGACCGCTGACTTGGCTCGTCTGAGTATTGCAATTACGGGTGGATACAGTCTCAGTGACTCCTTAATCACCATTCCCAACTGCATGCATAAGAACTGCTAAAAAGTATAAATATTAACTATGTAGGCAAATTGGCAATAATGTTCATCAATATACCAATTTGAGGCTTGCGAGTTGTTCTTTGGTAGGAATATCACGTGATCCGCACACCCGCACGACCTCCTCACGTGGCTGCTCCTGCCACTGGCGGTGCATGGCTAGGAGCACCGTCGTCCAGGTCAGCAGGTTCGACGTCGTATGCATCGCGGCGAAGAAGATCGTCTTGCACTCCTCTACGATGTCGTTTTCCGTCATGGCCATCATCAGTTCCAAGAAACTTGTCGGAGATTCGTCTGATTCCGCGTTCCCACGTCGATGATGATCGATCACTTTCAGCAACGATTTTCGAATTTCTTTTCCCAATCTCCGGGAAATTATACTTTGAGAAGTTGGCAAGAACCTATAACTTGATCATATTAGTCGATCTATGGATCGGAAAAAGATATAGAGGTGGCTTTAGTACCTGTATCCAGGAATATGAAATTTAGAATAGACTTGGGTGGCACGAGCCATTAGTTGTGCTTGCAGTTGGAAAATTTGTGAGCCATCTTCATAGGACCTCCCAAAGGTGGCTCTTGTTATCACTTTTCCCACCAAATTTTTGAACCAAATGCTTACTTCTACTTCTATTCCCACTTCATCCATATTCCACATTTTCTCTTCTAATGCTTCTTCCATCATTTCACCCATCATGCCTACTATTAACTACTTTTCACCGACAAAAATGAAATTATACACATATAATTACATTTTATGTAATATAATATATATATCTTATACTATTTGAATAAATCATGCATATGCAATATGATTGATTGTACACGTGGTAACAAATTATAATTATTACTATAATATAGTGGCAGATAAAGTTAAATAAAACTCTTTTCGTTTCCACTAGCCTTTTGTGAAAATTTTATTTGGCGTATAACGAAAATATATAGCATGCATAAATTTATGAATTATGATTGCATGAGTATTATATATGTATAGTTGCTATCCTGCTAGTTTCTAAAATTAATTAAGTTAAAACTTGTGTATTCGGCATTCTGTGAACTTAAATATTCTTTAGTATTAATGTGTTTGGGATTTCAAGTACTTAAATATACTTTAGTATTAATTTATAGTATATTCTTCAGTATAAGTACGTGTATCTTTTATTTTCTAAATTTTTTTTAATAAAAGTGTATATCTATTAAAACAAAATGTTATACCCTTATTAATTAAAGTGTGTACCTTTTAGAACAAAATGATGTAATTTTACACACTTTGTACACTTAGGAAACTTAACATTTTTTAAGAATATAAATTAGTTTCATCGTTGCGCAGGTACTTCAATCCATACTTCAAATTTGTAATAGGGGGGGGGGGGGGTGGATAAATTGAGGAAAAATGAATTTAAATTAAAGAGTAATAAATAAATATATACCTTGAGATATTGTGTGTGAAAAATTGGTTGCATAATTTTTCTGTGATAAGCCCATTTAGCACCATTGAGATTCAATAAACCATCACCCTCAATTCTTTTTACCAAATGGGGAGGCTCAATTTTCTCAAAATGTTCTGATTTTAAGTAAAATATTTCTTTGATGATGGTTGGATCAGATATTGTGAGACGAGCAGCCGATCCGAACCATACAACAAACATGGGACCTGCCAAATAAGGTAAAAAAAACTATTATATCTCGATTTGTTCAAATTAAAATTTTAATTTACAAAAAAAAATGGTATGTTTCTCATGTATTATTATGAATTATGACTTATGTATGAGTAAATTAGCATATAATATCAAGTTCCATTATACGATAAAATGGTGTACCCCACCATTAGGGGCCCCCACCGCCCCTGCCCTGGGGATTGGTGGAGGAGGTAAATCGCAGGTTGTGCCTCAAATGGCTTATAGGGAGGGCTCACTGTTAAACTTGTCTTATGTATGAGTAAATTAGCATATAATATCAAGTTCCATTATACCATAAAATGGTGTACCCCACCATTAGGGGCCCCCACCGCCCCTGCCCTGGGGATGGGGCCCCCACCGCCCCTGCCCTGGGGATTGGTGGAGGAGGTAAATCGCAGGTTGTGCCTCAAATGGCTTATAGGGAGGGCTCACTGTTAAACTTGTGCTTGCAAGGGGCCAAATCCATGCCAAAGACAGGATTCGAACCCCCACCCTGCAGCAACCAAGCTCAGCTGGAAGGCTTTTCCACCCTCCCCTCTACCACTTGAGTTATGCCCTGGGGGCTCCATTATACGATAAAGAAAATACGTAATGTTGTTTTTCCAAACACATAAAAAAACCAACAAATAATTATATGAACCACGTAAGGTTAATTGAAAAAAAAAGATTTAGTATTAAATATTATTTGTGTATTATTTTATTGTTGTAATTTAGTTTTTATTTATTGCAATTTAATTATTCAGCATTAAAGATTTAGTATTAATGTACATAAAAGTCATTATATTATTTGTGTATTATTTTATTGTTGTAATTTAGTTTTTATTTATTGCAATTTAATTATTCAGCATTAAAGATTTAGTATTAATGTACATATAAGTCATTATATTATTTGTGTATTATTTTATTGTTGTAATTTAGTTTTTATTTATTGCAATTTAATTAATTAATGTCTTTTCACTTAGTACTCTCTTGTGAGATGAGACGTGTGACGGATCGATCAGTAATCAAAGTATATTTATTATATAGGTAAAGTATATTTATTTGTTTTACGTCTCACAAAAACCACTTCTCATAAGATACTTTATTATTTAATTATCTTCTTTTAAATTTTGATTCTAATTTATTGTAATCGTTACACTCTCACTTTAATTAATGTCTAATAAATCAGAAAACAAATTAAGATATAAGTTTTCAAAAGCAGTGATAATCAAGACTAGGTTGTTAACCTATGGAGTACTAAAAATTAATACACCCAGGAAAACACTTGTATACATACATACTTGCATGATGGTCTCCTTTTCATTTTATTAATAGACAAATCATGTAATAAGCACAAAATTAAAAAATATTGAACTTTACCATATAAATTCTTCCAATGATGATAGAAGGAGAGAACTGTAGGGATAATATCATGAGTGGATTGAGCATAAGCTTCTTCCACATTTAATCTGGAAAGTTGTTTCAAATTCCCCCAGAAAAACTCATAATTTGGTCCCTTAATACCTTGTTTGGCAAACTCTTTCTCTATTTTTCTTGGTTTCATCCAAAGTTCATCAATCATTGCTTTTAACAACAAAACCAGAAATATAGATGTGATAAAAAGGTACCAATTGATGGAATTACAGAACAAATCTTCCATTTGGGGCAATGATGGAGTGTTTTTTTCTTGGCGGCTCCTTTTTAATTTAGTGTTTTTAAAGAATATTTAAAGAAGGGCAGTTTTGGGTGACACCCTCTGTCACGGAAACCATTTAATGTTTCTGTAATTAGTTATGAGTACTTTACTTTTTAAAATGACTGAGGCTTGCGTGCGCCCGGACGCACGAAAACACATTCCGTGTGTCTTTAGAAATTTAGTATTATGGGTAAGTGTATATTACTTTGGTCTAAAGAGTATACACTTTAATTAATAAAAGGTACACCATTTTATTCTAAATGGTATACACTTTTCATTAATAATTTTTTTCGTTAGAAAATAAAAGGTACACATTTTTATACTAAAGGGTATACAATTTAACACAAAATTCTAAAGGCGCACGGAGTGTTGTCCATGCGCCCAAATACACACAATTTTCTTTAGAAAATAAAGGGTGCACATCTTTATACTAAAGGATATACTCCCTCCGTCCTCCAAAGTATTTCACACTTTCTTTTTTTATCCGTCCCACAAAGTATTTCACAATTTACTTTTACTAAAAATGGTAAAAAATACACTATAACAATACCTACTTTTTACACACATCCCAACATAATACTCACTTTTTCACAAATTCCAATAACTTTACACACCCTTTTCATTAAATTAATTTAAATACTTCTTCTTTTTCTTACTTTATACATAAAATAATATTTTTTCTTAAACTCCGCGCACAACAATACGTGAAGTGCTTTGAGGGACGGAGGGAGTACAATTTAACACAAAATTCTAAAGGCGCACGGAATGTGTTCCGTGCGCCCGGGTGCACAGAAGTTTTTGCCTTTTAAAATATAATTTTTATATACACCACAAATATTTTATGAATTTTTATTATTATCATTATTATTTATTTATTTATTATTAATTGAATATCAATTTTATTGAAAATATTATATTTTTATTTAATTCATAATTTACGTTGATAACAAGTATTAAGCTATAAAGAAAGATGGAGATTATTGTAATAAGTACACGAATTCAAATCAAAAATATATTCTTAAAAATATAGTGAATTACATAATATAATTATTCTAAATTTGTGTAAATTTGAAATAATAATTTTCCTTTATTTATAGTAGTATTAAAAAATATTAATTAATGTAATAATAATATTATAAAAATATCGATTATATTTTACTATATTAAAAAGTTAACCATTTTATTTCATATTTCTTATTAATTTCTCAAATACTCCCTTTATTTTACTTTCTTTATATACTTTTTTTCCCTCTATTTGAGAGACGCAAATTTTGTCATTTTATCCTCATCATTCGATCAGCTATTTTACGCCAGAATTTCCGTTGATTGCAATAAAAGAAGTTCAAGGAATATATTCTGAAAATATAGTGAATTACATAATATAATTATTCTAAATTTGAAATAATAATTTTCTTTTATTGATAGTTGTATTAAAAAATATTAATCACGGTAATAATAATATTATAAAAATATTAATTATATTTTATTATAGAGTTGGTCTTGCGTGCTCCTGGGCATAGCGTGCGCCTTTAAAATTTAGTATTATGGGTAAGGATATATTGTTTTGTTCTAAAGGTATATACTTTAATTCATAAGGGTACATCATTTGTTTTAAAATGTATACACTTTTTATTAATATATTTTTTTTCAGAAAATAAAGTATACACATCTTTATAGTAAAAAGCAAATTGACTTACAAAATTCTAAAGGCGCACGGCGTATGCCCCGTGCACCGAGATACATACAAGTTTTTGCCTTTATTATATTAAAAAGTCAACCATTTTATTTCATATTTCTTATTAATTTTTTCAAGTACTCCCTTTATTTTACTTTCTTTATATACTTTTTTTTGAGTTATTCTCTTGTGGAACAGTTGTGAGACGGGTCGACCCATTACTAAAATAAACTTATTATATAGTTTAAGTATGTTTGTTTGTATTTAATGTATATCAATAATGAATCATATTATAATACCATAAAATCATACTTTAATTCATAATTCATTATATTTTAGAAAACATACTTTAACAATAATTAAACATACTTTATTAATATAGTAAACATACCTTAACCGATCTCACAAGCCGTCTCACAAAATTAAGGTCTCATAGAAGATTTTGTTTTTTTTGTTTTTTCCCTCCATGTGAGAGACACGAATTTTGTCAACACAAATTTTGTCATTTTATCCTCATCAATAGATGATGATTGCAATAAAAGAAGTTCAAGGGTCAGAAACGGATGCCTTTCACCTTAATAACTTCCGTATTTAATGGAATTTAATTATGTTTCTATTTTATTAAATTGCCCAAAATATTTTGCTTTATCTTATTTTTTACATTGAAAAGTAATTTTTTTTAAGAATACGTACAAAAGCTTACTCCCTCCGTCCCCCAAAGTATTTCACACTTTCCTTTTTCATCTGTCCCTCAAAGTATTTCACACTTTACTTTTATTAAATTTGCTAAAAATACATTACAATAATACACACTTTTTACACACATCCCAATATCATACTTATTTTTTCACATCTCCCAACAACTTTACACACATTTTTCATTAAATCAACTAAAATATATATTCTCTTTCTTACTTTATACATAAAAATATAAAATTTTCTTAAACTCCGAGCACACCAATACGTGAAATACTTATTGGGATGGAGGGAGCAAATTTTAGTTTAAGTATCAACTTAAAACCTGATTTTAAAGTTTTAATTTAAATTTTAAATTTTATTTTATTTTTTATATTAGGACCCACCTTTTATAAATTTTTTTCTCATTTTAAGACTTATTATAAAATATATTTTCAAGTCATACGAAATAATTAAAAAATATATATTATACATTTCTAAAATTCTAAAACGAAACCTAGGGTCTTTATTTAAGGAAGAAATTTATATTTATATTAAGGCCTAATTTTTAATTAAGTATTTAAGATGAAATTTATATTAAGACCTAAATTTTCTGTTCATTTATAAAATAAAATTAATTTTCTTATTTCAAGTAATACAAAATATTTTTTTTTAAATAAAATCAAATGGTTTTTAAATATATGTTGTTGTACAAATCAAATCACTTATAGTGAAATAAAACACTTTTAAAATAATTTTACAAAATATATGTTGTTTTTAAATAAAACACTTTTAAAATAAAGCTTAACGTTAGTCATACAATAAAATTACCTTTATTAAAAAAAATTCCTAAAAGAAAAGTGAATAAATTAATCGAGGCAAAATTTTCCTTTTTTTTTTTATCTATAAACAAAAGTGAATAAATTAATCGAGGCGGATAGAGAAACATTTACAACGTTACTCATTTGTTGATTATAATAATTATAAAAAAAAAATTGTGTATAATGTAATAATAAAAGAAATATAGGAGTAATTTAAAGAAAATACATAAATAATGGAAATTATGAATAAATTATAAAAAAAATTACATAAAATTATTGAGTTTGATAAATAAATTGTAAAAATTAGGTAATAGAATGAGATTTTAAATTTGATATAGAAGACATTCCAAATCGAAATCTATTGAATTTGAGATAGAATAAGAAAATTCACACTGATCAAATTAAATTAAACGAGAATGAAAAGATAATTCGAATGAAAAAGAGAATTAATTAATTTAAAAAGTAATCTAGCTATCTAATGTCAATTTAAAAATTAATCTAACCATCTAAAAAAGTACTAAAAAAATTAAGATTATATAATTATAGGTTAAATCAATTCCTAGAGGAAACTGAGCATAACTCATAATGGGATTGTGTAGAAAAATATCATCTTATCTTTTTTGCTTTATTTCGAAAATATGGAAGGCACTGATACTTAAATAGTGGAATAACACTGGTTCGATCGGCCTCAAATTACCACGTTGTCCCTAAAATCACCACTGAAAACTTAACTCCGGCCACTCCGGCCACGGGATGAAGGTAATATTTTGTTTAACTTCAGTGGCCGGAATTGGATTTTCAATGGTAGTTTCAGGGACCAGGAACATCTGATCGAATTACTGTTATTCCATTGCTACTCTAATTATTAGTGCCTTCCATATTTTCGAAACGAAAAAAGAGACGATATCTACACAACCCGAAATTGGAATACTGAACGATATGTTAATTATTTAAAAATGATAGGCCGAAGCCAGAGTCATACAAATATAATTACAACTCCAAAGCGGAGCTACCAAATAAAAACACACCTATCTTGCTAACAAATGCTCAAATCTAATTACATGCATAAGTATGGAATTGACCAAGTCATCAATAGAAGTTCGGACACCCTTGAAGATCGCTTCATTCCTAGCCTTCCAAATGAGAAAGACACTACCGTAGAGAGCAAGCGTCCACCTCCTCCTTTCACTAACATGTACGCGCCGGTCCTTGCTGAGCCACTTGAATCCGGCTTTCAATGTGGTAACCTGTCTCCTCCACTGTACACCGAACCTAACCCGATTCCATACATGCCTCGTGAATGGACACTCGAAGAAAAGGTGATCTCTTGTTTCGGGTGTCCCAACACAAAGCACACACTCAACCAGGCCTTCATTGTATCTCCCTCTATCCATGGTGAATAGGCGATTCCGCACCGCGATCCACATTCTAAACGAGTGTTTATGAGGCACCCATGGACACCAAAGCTTCCTGTAGATAAACTGTGTTGGCATAGAATGAGAAGTGAGCCAATACTGTTGGGCAATTGGATCGTGCGGTTCAACGTGATCCGTTAGGATTGACAGGCAAACAAAATCAGCGGAAGCAATAATGTGTTTACCGTACTTCAGGGTTGATGTAGAGTCTGAATCGCTACAGAAGAACACCTCTTGATCTTCTGCTGTATGTCCCAAGTCAACTCTGGTGTTGGGTGGTCAACAATCCCCAGAGTTCTCTCAATCTGCTTCTCTCTAACTCACGTCAAAAGAGGCGCAGGAAGTTAGGTTTCCAGAAGCTGAGATGACTATATATATTGGGCTACAGCAGGGACCAGGAGGAGAAATTGGGCTGGGCCTCAATTGAACTTAATTAACCAAGCTTAGCCCAAAGCTTTTAATTAAATCCAATAATAATAATATAGTCCACTAAAATATTATTATTGCACTACCCGTCCAATCCCAAAATTATGTTCTGGGCTCCTTCTTATTATGAGCCCGATAGTCTCCCCATGTTTAAGATATTCAATGTCCATTAATTAATTAAGTTACTGACAACTCAAATTAATTAATATCTCATCCGAGAGTAGTACCACTCAACCTTTTTATCATGCCGGAAATTAATCCACTTGCAAGATTTACATGATAAACCTTATGAGCTCCTCAAGGGGACATCATCAACCTATGACGGACATGGATTCCTTCTACAATCAACAGCACACCATAGATACAGCACTACTTCCCAACTCACCGAGTTTGTTGATTTAATACTTATAAATCTCACCCATTGATGAATCAAAGAAATACATACTGTCCTACGTGTCGAGGTTATTGTATAGGGATTAAGAGCACGAACTTCCATAAAAACAGAGATCAAGTTCTACTATATAGTCAGTATAAGACGAACGATCTCAAGCGGTCCTACTCAATACACACAAGTGCACTAATGTGATTCTATAGCCAAGACAAGCTAATACCAAACCACACTACAACCATACCGATAGAGAGTCCCCGTCTATCTCAGTTGTGAGCATCTGTTTATACTTTATAAGGAAACCGATAATATGATCTTCCGCGTGTTGTCGCACAACATATTATCTACAGTATAAAGTAAATGGACTATTGCATCATGCATATAAAATAAATTATAAGATGCAATCATTTGATCAATGATTCTCATTTCAAATATTGTTATAACATTGTCCATACTAAAGCTAGACTTTTAGTATACAATCCAACAATCTCCCACTTATACTAAAAGACTATGCTGTCATGTCTTCTGCCATACATCTGATTCCTACTCCCACTAAACGACCATTAAAAGCTCTCGCCTTAAGGTCCTTGTAAATGGTTTACTAGGTCATCATCCGATGCAATCTAGGCGACAACAACCTTCGCCTCATCATACGATTTCTCGTAGCAGGTGGTACTCGCGCTCCATGTGTTTAATTGCCTTATGGACTCGTTATTCCTTCAAGTTTGCAACTGCACCAATATCATCAATATAAATTGTGATATCCTTGGGCAAACTTAGAAATACTTCGAAGTCTATCTTGAAGTTTCTAGAGTCATATAGATACTTTGGTTGCCTCATAGGCTCCAATTTATCATCTTTCCATGATGGAGTCCGGAGTCTGAAATATATTTCTATATAACACTCCTCCACATTATGACTCTACTTCCTAAAATTAAACACATAACCTTTGAAGAGAATTTACTACAGTCCAATCTGACTAAAAAATCTGAATCTACGTAATCCACAAGAAGCAGTGAATCTGTCCAGTAAGTCTATATATGATTTCCAGTCCTTCTCAGGCACTTCATATATGTCTTACCACAGTTCATCATTCTTGTTCCGGATTACGTTGATACCCACTGTTCTGCATCCAGCAAAACAGATATCCAACTTCGTTCATAGCATTCCTTAGATTAAGCTTCCTTATTCGCCGAAGCATAAGGAACCGCTTTCATCTACTTTATCTTCTTCTTGTATCTCAAAGACACATTCACTTAGATAAATTTACATGCTAAACGAGTATGGACTGTATCATTTTATGAAACTTGAGATAAGCATAACATCCTTTCTTGTGATCCGTATTACCGTGATCAAAAAGATGTATTTTGCCTTTCTTAAGTCCTTCATCTTTACCGCTTAATTAACCGTACCCCATACGCCCGATAATACTCTTTCATTGTCTCCAATGAGCAAGATACTATCTACGTATAGTACAAGAAACACCACTACGTTTCCGTCACTCTTTACAACACACAAGACTCATCCGCTCATTGATTTAAATCCATGCCACTGGATTATCTAATCAAAACAGATGCTTCACAATCTTAAAACTTTGCTTTAGTCCATCGCTGGACACTTTTAAGTTTACTATCAAAATGATATTAGTACTTTGCAATGAATTACTCTGGTTGCTTCACATAGATGTTTTCCTCAAGACTTCCAATCAGGAAAGCTGTCTTGACATCTATTTGTTGTTCCTCATAATTTAATATGAGCAGCAATAAATAAAAGAATTCGGATCAATTTAAGCATAGCTACCAGCGAATATGTTTCCTCATAATCGAACCATTTCTTTCTGAGTACACTTATTCGCAACAAGCTTTGCTTCCAAGGTTTTCACCTTTCCGTATGATCCTCTTTTATTTCCTATGACCACTTGCATTGGCTTTTACACCATTTTAGTGATCCTTCAAGCTCCAGACTTTATTTAGAATCCGTAGATTCTATTTCAATATTCATTGCAACTTATTAAGATTCCGCATTTTCAAGTTGTAGTGCTACGTCGTATCCGTGGGACAATACCATGTTCACTAGGGATCAAGTCTTACGACTCTCCCAAAACTTATATCATTTGGGTTGTCAAACAACCCTCCCACTACGACAAGGCACTACACGTAATTGTGTGTCTGACGTGACACGCATTGCAGTTTACCTTGTGGTATATCCTCTTGTACACTTGGTACTTATACTACGTGTTTTTCTCTCACTTCCTTTAGAACAACTCATACATGGGTTTATGATTTATTACATAGCCCTTTTCCAAAAATCTAGTTATTGAGTTAACAATTACCCTTCGATCTTTTGGACTAAATAAATCACCCTCCATTTTTCTAGGATATCCCATATACAGACAAACGTTTCACGAATTACTGTATCTAGGGCATATCCATAAAACGAATTTAATTATTCCAAATAATTCATCGTCTATCTAATCATAACCATAAGAGCCTTATACCTTCTACCCACCACACCATTCAGCTGGGGCAAGCCCGGTGTAGTCTACTTGAGATTTAATCTCTACTTCTGATTAATAGCTGCTAACTATCCCTTGAGGTATTCGCCATCATGATTAAATCGTAATGACGTAATATATTTTCCATGACGCTTTACTGTACCAGCCTTTCAATTCTTGAATTAATCCAAGAACTTAGACATGCAGTGCATCAAATAAATATATTGGTATCCAGAATAATCTTCGAATATTCTTAACCACCTCTTGCCTGGATAATATTAGGTCCGCTTGAATCAGAATGAACTAATTCCAACATATATATCTTTGGCTCTACACCCCACAGCCTTGAAAAGGCAGTTAATCATTTTTACTTCCAAGCAAGACTCGCAAGTCCGATAGTTTCCACTTCAGATAAACCTTACGGTCTATCGGCTATCAACTTTTGAATCCTACTTAAGTAAAATGAATTAGTCATAGACGCCAAATGTATGTTTAGTTCATCTCTGAAGGTTCCTTTCTCTTACTAATATTAGAAGATGCATTATTAATTACTATTTATTGCATCTGTGGGATGTGCATGATTCAAGAGTATCCAAATTATCCACCAATGTACTTTAACGGATTATAGCCTCATTCCTCATTTCTATGACCATGTCATTTAAATGAAATGAAGTATCCATCCGTTAATGCATAGAAACCAAAATTAAATTCTTTCTATGAAACGTACGAAAAGATAATTTCTCATAATCAATCATTTATTCCTATCATAAGATAGATAAATAACTCCCACTGCAATAGCCACTACCTTCGTAGTTTTTCCCATGTCATAACTATCTTATCCTCACTTAGTAATAAACATTTAGTGATTCCAGTATCTACACACTTCGTGTCAGTAGATGCCATCACTAATCATGTTTAAGCAACTAGTGAATAAGATATTAAACTTGTTCACTTTATGATGAAAATGGTTTTCCTTTGCCACATGTTTTGTCAGAAGTCTCCCACCATATACATCCTCTAGTATTTCAGGTAGAACTTTCTCAAAACATTAAGGCTAAACATGGAGAATAAAATTGATCTAGGTTTCCCTTTCAATTTATACTCCAAGCTTTTCCAATTCATTCATCAAATTCTATCATGATCTTGCGCCTTTTAAATTACTCAAGTATCTGAAGAGTTACATGAGTTCATCATATTTCTATGATCCTCTCATCTCTTCACTAAAGACTTTAATAGGCATCATGAGCCGTCCTTTGAGAGAACACATGTATTTTCTTAAGCAGTAAATTTCAAAATTAAGATTCTTTTCTAATCAGTTAATTTGGACAAGTAAATATAATTTCTTTTAGTTAACAATTAGTGAGACTAAAACTATTCGAAATACAGAGAATCACGATTAAATTTACTGATCAAAACTTCGAATTTTATCCTTTTATATTGTTTCCCTCAAAACAATATAAAATAAAATTCACCGACATCTCAAGCACCGTGAGTCTGCAAGCCACGTTAGTGTGGACATTTACAAACCCGAACATTTACAAGAGAAGGTTTTACCCATTAATTTCATTTGTCAACCTAACTATGTGACAAAATAATTAATAGTCGGTTACTCTTTAGCCATGCAAATAATAGCAGTGACTCCGTTGGGGAGGATACTAATTATTTACACCTAAGTGTACACCATTATTTGATCCCAAGTCCACTGCGCGAGCTTATGTGCCTTACAGTTGGAGAAGTACACACGCGCTCGGGTAGCTTCCTACAATCATCAATTATAAGTTTGTACCAGTGTACCGTACACAAACTCATCCGTTAGGGAGGAAGGCCTATGCCAACACGCAAGTTTATGTGCCACATTACAAACAATAATTATTTATGAAGTCTGTACCAGTGATCCGTGAATAAACTCATCCGTTAGGGAGGAAGGCCTATGCCAACATGCAAGTTTACTCACATCACTTATAAACCAATAATGGAGGCCGCGGGAATTTATTATCAATCCCCTCTCCCACTTAGTTATTTAACACCGAGGGTTTTAAACATGCATATAATATTCCAG
Organism: Pogostemon cablin; assembly: GCA_023678885.1. Classification (NCBI taxonomy): domain Eukaryota; kingdom Viridiplantae; phylum Streptophyta; class Magnoliopsida; order Lamiales; family Lamiaceae; genus Pogostemon; species Pogostemon cablin. The sequence goes on along the minus strand of CM042955.1, from coordinate 9,900,049 downwards.
AATAAAATATACAACTTAGACATGCTTCTATTAACAGCAATTTAAATAAATAAATCACATAGAGCATGCCTATCATATATAACAATTAATTGTCAAGTCAAAACAATTAAATCAGTTATATATCATTAATTAATTGCATAAAATGTTGGATCATTTAAATAGGCCCAGCTGACCCAAACTTTATTAGCATAAAATGAGCAACCCATTAATAAAATAATTAAGCCCATTTACCCTGCCAATTTATTCATTAAGGTCTAGCCCATTATTTAAAATCAGGCCCAACATTTATCCCACAATTAATTAAAACCAGCAATTAATATTGGCCCAGCAGCCCATTACCATTTAATTAAATTTTGGGCCCAACAGCCCAAAAACCAAATTAAAAAAAATGAGCAGCCCCTAATATATTACTGTATTGGGCCCTTTAAATAAACCTGCCAGCCCAATATACACCTTAATAAACATTTAGGCCCATCAGAGACCCATACGCAGCCCAAAACGGCCAAGCAACCCAAAATGAAGTAAAATTGGGCCCAAAGGGGGCAGCCCAAACTCCAATTAAACACAAGGCCCAGCATAAAAATGGCCTAGCAGCTTATTAAGATGCCCTACGCTACAGCCCAAGTAGAACCTGGAGAACCCGCACGCAACTTCGACGCATACAGCTGGATCGCTGCCGCGCCGCTGTTGCATCTTCACGCAGCTTGATCACCGTCGACTTGGTGCCGCTGCTGCCGGAGGTTACACCGTCAGTCCACCAGAGTCGCTCTGTCAGCCGTCCAGAAACGAGCCTCCAGCCAGCACTTCTGCAGTCAGCACTTCCCGCCGCCGCTGCTGCACCATCTCCGGAACTCCCAGCAGCGCCAGCCAGCAACGACATCAGCGCTGCCGCCATCTGGACGCCCGATCTCCCCGGCACTGCGTCGATCTGCCGCAGCCCAATCCGCCGCCGCCATCTGGAAGCCCTTGTCCGGCGCTGCGTCGATCTGCCGCAGCCCAGTCCGCCGCCGCCATCTGGACGCTCTCGTCCGGCCGCACACCGCTGTGCCGAGCAATCGCAGCACCCGATGACATGCTGTCATCTCCGCTGCCAGCGCTCTCCATCGTTTTTCTCCAGTCAGCAGCCATGGTCGTTGACGACGATCCAGCGGTGCACCGCGCATCGCCAACCCTGTTGTCACGCAGCCTCCTGTTGCCGTCGTCGTGGAGATATAAGCCAGCAACCAGACACCACCGTCAACAGTCGAGAGCCTCCAGCCATCGACTATCAACGTCGATTAGTCGCCCCCTTCTACTGGGTCGACTCTTTCATTCAAGCCCATTAACCGTGTGTTTGTTGTACAGCCAAATGAGATAGAATACAGATTGGTTTTCGAGCAGTGTGTGTGTTGTGTCCGTCATTAACAATCAACAACAATCACACAAACAACAATATTACATAACCCATGAGATTATATCCAGATTAATTCACATAATCAAATAATCCCAATCAAACATGCTATTAATCTTACCAGAAACGAAAATAGCACATAAACCCTTTAACGTGTCACGTTTTACCACGAAACCAACGCTCTGATACCAATTGTTGGGCAATTGGATCGTGCGGTTCAACGTGATCCGTTAGGATTGACAGGCAAACAAAATCAGCGGAAGCAATAATGTGTTTACCGTACTTCAGGGTTGATGTAGAGTCTGAATCGCTACAGAAGAACACCTCTTGATCTTCTGCTGTATGTCCCAAGTCAACTCTGGTGTTGGGTGGTCAACAATCCCCAGAGTTCTCTCAATCTGCTTCTCTCTAACTCACGTCAAAAGAGGCGCAGGAAGTTAGGTTTCCAGAAGCTGAGATGACTATATATATTGGGCTACAGCAGGGACCAGGAGGAGAAATTGGGCTGGGCCTCAATTGAACTTAATTAACCAAGCTTAGCCCAAAGCTTTTAATTAAATCCAATAATAATAATATAGTCCACTAAAATATTATTATTGCACTACCCGTCCAATCCCAAAATTATGTTCTGGGCTCCTTCTTATTATGAGCCCGATAGTCTCCCCATGTTTAAGATATTCAATGTCCATTAATTAATTAAGTTACTGACAACTTAAATTAATTAATATCTCATCCGAGAGTAGTACCACTCAACCTTTTTATCATGCCGGAAATTAATCCACTTGCAAGATTTACATGATAAACCTTATGAGCTCCTCAAGGGGACATCATCAACCTATGACGGACATGGATTCCTTCTACAATCAACAGCACACCATAGATACAGCACTACTTCCCAACTCACCGAGTTTGTTGATTTAATACTTATAAATCTCACCCATTGATGAATCAAAGAAATACATACTGTCCTACGTGTCGAGGTTATTGTATAGGGATTAAGAGCACGAACTTCCATAAAAACAGAGATCAAGTTCTACTATATAGTCAGTATAAGACGAACGATCTCAAGCGGTCCTACTCAATACACACAAGTGCACTAATGTGATTCTATAGCCAAGACAAGCTAATACCAAACCACACTACAACCATACCGATAGAGAGTCCCCGTCTATCTCAGTTGTGAGCATCTGTTTATACTTTATAAGGAAACCGATAATATGATCTTCCGCGTGTTGTCGCACAACATATTATCTACAGTATAAAGTAAATGGACTATTGCATCATGCATATAAAATAAATTATAAGATGCAATCATTTGATCAATGATTCTCATTTCAAATATTGTTATAACATTGTCCATACTAAAGCTAGACTTTTAGTATACAATCCAACAAATACATCTTACCTACACAAAGCTTTCCCAGGACTGAACACAAGGCCAAAGTGGAAACTATGTCACCACCAATCCGTGCTCTGATTCTATCCCTTGCGCGAAGGATATCCTTCCACACGATTGAGGCACTGTAATTCACCTCAACCTCCCAGCAAGAAGTAGACTGTAGGTAGATGACATTAATCCATTTGAGCCACAATGATTTCTTCTCCTGATGCACATCCCACAGCACACCACACAGAGCGACATCATTCAGCAAGTCAAGTCCCTTCAGTCCCAGACCACCCTGATCCTTAGGAAGAGTGACCTCCTCCCACCGAACTGCTCCCCTTATAGTCCCCCAAAGGAATTTTCGTATCATCCGCTCAATTCTATCTACAATTCCTTTGGGAATCTTCACCATGGCAGCCCAGAAGTTCAGCACCCCATATACTACTGATCTGATAAGCTCTAATCGCCCTGCATACGAGAGCAAATGAGTGGACCAACCCCTTATCAAATTAGATACCTGCGCGATGAGTGGCTCAAACGCAGGCTCCCGAAGCTTACTTCCCTGCAATGGTACACCCAGATAACGCACAGGAAGGGTGCCTTCCTGAAAAGGTAGGATTTCTCTAATAGTCTGCTCCTCAGCTTCCGGAACACCTGCCATAAACAAGTGGGACTTATCTGTACTAACCTCCAATCCTGACATGCGAGCGAATAAATGAAGCGCTTGGGCAACGACCTCTGCCGAAGAACGATTGCCATAAGCAAAGATAATCAAATCATCCGCAAATGCCAGGTGCGTAACTCCGACCTTCTGGCAGTGCCTCGAATGAAACTTGTAGTCCCCTACCAGCGTCATTCTCCTGAAGAGCCTGGAAAAATAATCCATACATAAAACAAATAATAAAGACGACAAAGGATCACCCTGACGCAGTCCTCTCTTACCGTCAAAATATCCCTCAGGAGAACCGTTGATAAGGATGGAAAATGAAGTGGTGGTAACACATTGCATGATCCAGCCTATCATACGGTGAGGAAATTTTAACCCAGTAAGGACTGCACGCAGGAATCCCCAATCAACCGAGTCATACGCCTTCTTGATGTCCACTTTAATCGCCATTCTCCTATACTGACGATGTCTGGACCACCCATAGTTCTTCACAATCTCTTGGGCCAGCATTACACAATCCCTCATCTTTCGATTCTTAACAAATCCAAAGTGATTTTCTGACACCAAGTCCTCCATAAAGGCCGTCATTCGTTTCACAGTGATTCGAGATATGATTTTGTAAATCACATTGCAACACGAAATCGGGCGGAAGTCCATGACGGTGGGGTCATACTTTCCTTTTGGGATGAATGTAATGAATGTTGCGTTCATCTGTCGTAGTAACTTCCCGGAGTGAAAGAATTCCTGGACAGCCGCTACAACATCTGACCCAACCACATCCCACGCATCCCGAAAGAAAGCAGCAGTATACCCATCCGGCCCAGGGGCCTTATCTCCATTCATGCTCCAGACAACTCCCTTGACCTCCTCTGCCATAACAGGCACCACAAGTTGTTGCGCCTGCTCATCACTCAATACAGTTCCCCATTCAAAAACACTGTCATCAATCTGCTCACACTCCTTCGCAGTACCCAACAAGTCCCCATAGAATGAAAGGAACTCTCCAACGACTTCCTCACGAGATGTAGTATGCCCGGATTCCATACGTATGGAGGGAATGATATTCCTCACACTATTGGACTTAATTTTCCTGTAGAAGAATTTAGTGGGTTTATCTTGACTAATCAGGTACTCAGCTCTAGCCATCTGAGAAAAGAAGAGATGCTCAGCGTGACACAAGAAGTCGACCCTCTTAGCTGCCTCTCGAACCCTATCCCATTTCTCAACATTACCAGGATCAGCATGACTGTCCATCTGAAGCCTGTCAAGCTCATCTCTAGCCCTCTCTGCTCTCTCAGCAATGTGACCAAAGTCCCTCTTGCCAAGCTGACGAAGTTTTGGCTTAAGTAACTTCAGCCTCCGACACACACTGAACTGAGCCGTTCCCCACACCTGCAAATCCCACACCTCTCGTACAGTGTCCAGGAAACCCTCACTGGTCTTCCACATATTCACATACCTGAATGGTCTCCCCTTCAAGCATTCAGCATGAAACAGAGAAACCAATATAGGGCAATGATCCGAAGTGGCCCCCATGGGCAGAAACTCCGATTCCACCACACCTGATATGGTATCCCAATTTGAATTCACCAAGACCCAATCAATACGACTCCAAATTTTACCATTCGTCCATGTGAAAAAACATCCCTTAGACTTAGCATCATCTAAGCCCCTATCAACACAGAACTCCTCAAACTCCACCCTGTACCAGTTCCGATTAGACGGAACAATTTCAGATCTCTCATTGGGTTTTCTTACACAGTTAAAGCCCCAAGGAGCAACCAAGGAGAGTTAACTGCAGAGAAATTCGAAGAGAGATGACCCCAAAGCCTACGCCTATCAACCACAGCATTACAGGCGTACACAATACTGATAAGGAACTCCTGTTGAGAAATCAAACAGCGAACCATACCAGAGATACATTGCTCATGCAATACAACATTACTAAAAGTAATCAAGGTAGAATCCCAAGTAACCACAATACGACCACCGTCAACCATATCAAAATTATGCACCATATTCCAACTAGGAACAATTCTACCCACAATATTTTCCACATTATCCACAGACAATTCAGTTTCAATAAGGCCTACTAAGCATACTTTATGATGGCGAACTAACCTGCGGACAGCTCGCTGCGTACGAGTGGCTGCAAGCCCTCGCACGTTCCATGCTAAGCACCTCATTGTCAACCATTAAGGGACGAACCCCCGCCTCCTGATCCAGTACCAATGCCCTGTGGTTCCTGAATGACAATTCCAGAACCTTTCCTTATGCCACCTGCCCTGTAAGAAGAACTGGGAGTCAGGGTGCGCCCCGATCGACCTACAGCTTCTGCTGCCTCCTCTTCCGTTTCTGATGCCCAACTTTTTGTAACATTCACCTGGGCCGGCTGTGTCTCTTCTGATCTGTTGATGCGCCAGTCATCAGGATCAAGGTCATCAAGTATTTGGTATTTACCTGACATAACCTTCTGGGTTTGCTCAGGAGATAGATTAGAACTGGCGGCCTTCTTCTTCCCACCACTGTTCCTCATCTTCCTCGGCCTTGTATTTCTAGTCCCAACCTGCCGGAATCCCTCCTCATCAACTGTATCATCAACTGGGGCAGCTTCCGGAGGATGAGTCGTTCCTTTCTCCTCCTTGTGACCCCGAACAAGATCATCACAGTCACTTACTAGATGCCCAAACTTCCTACACTTCGTACAATACGCCGGAAGGCGTTCGTACAAAACAGCTTGAGTGAAATTGGTCCCACAGTAGTTGAATGTGACCTCCTTCGGCAACTCCTGTGAGACATCAATGTCCACCCGGACTCGAACGAACGAAACCCTGTCTGCCTTAGCAGAAGTGTCATCAACCATAATAGGACGACCAATTAGCGAGGCCACCTTACTTATATGATTTTTTGTCCACAATTCCAATGGGAATGAGGGTAGACGAATCCAAACGGGAACATGGGAGATTTCCCGATCATCGAATTGAAAGGCTGGCGGAAGCCTTTCAAGCATAAGATACCTTTCCCATATAGAATGGGGAGCACTATCCAACACCTTCCTGACGTCATCCTCCGAACATAGGCGAAAGATAATCCACCCCGACTGGTGCAGAATAATGGTATACCTGACCCCCCATGCCCGGCAGATAGCATGAAGGGCTTGTATACCTGGAAAACGCCCAGAGAAATATCCCACCAACGTAAATCTCCAAAGATCAGAGTCATCTTTCGGGTCCAAATAAGCCACACCATCAGAAGGAGCAATGAACTCAAGCTTCCTATTTGGATCAATGTTACCTTTATTAACGAACTTGTCATAATCAGCTGGTTGTTTAGGAGGGGGCCTATCAGTCGTCTGGCCCTGTCTCGCGCGTTGGCTTCCTTGTTGACGATGCTGCCGAGAACTAGGCAAAGCTGACGAGCCTGGGCGAGGGATAGCGCCTGCAGCCGGCTCAGCCTGCCGAGAGGGAATGACAGGCGTGGGCGAAGGGATACGCTGGCGAGACGCGCCCTGCACCCACCGAGAAATCTCGGCATTTCCAGAAGATTCAGCACCGCCCTGCCCAGAGATGACGTCAGGATGACCGACGCTGTCGCTCTCCTGCCGAGAGGAGGAAGGCGAGGATGCGGCCAGCGCAAGACCCTGCCGAGCACTCTCGGCGTTTCCAGAAGTTTCCCCACCGCCCTGCCGAGTTGACTGCCGAGAGGGAGAAGGCGAGGGGGAGGGCACTTCCAGCCGACGCCTAGAACCGGGGGTGGTGCTCCGCCTCCTGTCCACCGAGGGCTTACGCTTGGCGGTGGGATTTCGCACCTCGGGCACCTCCGGAGACAAATCCACCATAGCCGTATCAACCAAACCTCGCGTGGGACTGCTGGACCCACCATCCGCCGTCGGGTTGGACACAACCAACGCCATGGAACCAACCAAAACCTCCGTCTCCGACTCCGGGCAGTCCACTGCTGCTGAACCCGCCAAGGCGGTGCCCTCGGACATCACCACCTTCGTATCGCCGGTGGTGACCGGACGAACACAAGGCTGAAGTATCCGAGAATCTCCGAAGCCGTAGACGGGCGGCGCCGACAGCGTCGAGGAAGAAAGCTTAGAAGGTAAGAGAGCGATTTTAGAACTCAAGTCCGAAAATTTGCACAAGCAAAGACTCTCTATCTCTTCTTGCACTTTCTCTCAGGAGATTGGGTTTAGAACAAGATGTTTTCCGGGACGAATGGAGTACCCGAAATTGGAATAATTTACCCCCATATGGAGGCCATCTATCCGAAGGAAGTGAGCAAGTCCATCAGGGAGTGAGGCCGCATGTTTAATAAAATATAAAAATAATTGTGGTTTGGAAAAGTGAAATTAGGTTGGCAAGGCAGGAAGACAACCATCACCCTCCTTTAAATTTTACTTTTATTGTAAAATAATCCTCACACTTGAGAAATTGAAAAAAAAAAACAATCATCTTTAAATATTGTTACAAAACGCACCCAATTTATATTAAATATAGGATTTTTTTTGGGTTTTTTTTTTGCAATAATACTTAAAGATGGTAACTTTTTTTACAATTTCTTAAAAGTGAGGATTAATTTGTAATAAAAATAAAGTTCGTGATTTTTTTTGCAAGCCCTTAAATAAAAGGAAAATGTATAATTATTATATGCATAACATTATTATTTCTCAGTTTTTGTTTTTTCTTTTTAATTCCTTGATTCAGCGAACAAGGTTTCTATTAATTTCCATTGATCTAATATTAATCTTAATAAATTAATTATCATTTATATTTAATGCTTTTTATTGATATTTATTACTCCTATTTGATGTTTATGTGTATATATTTGATGCTTTTTATTGATATTTATTACTCCTATTTGATATTTGTGTGTATATATTTGAATAGATCGCTCTTTCTCATTCTGCTTGGTGAAGAAAATTTTTGTTAATTCATTCTTAAAATTTAGACTATTACTTCTGTTTATTTTTTCTTCAATATTTAATTGATATTTTAATTAAAAAAATATCTTCTATTAATCAACTTTGACTGATTTTAATAGATTGATGGTCATTTATATTTAAATGTTGATTTTATTGAAATTTATTATTTAGTTCTCAGTCTATATATATTTCAATAGAATATGAGTATATAAAGATCCTCGATACATTGTCAAACTTTTGTATATAATTTTTTTAAAAAAAAAATTAGTTTCTTTTTAAATATTTACATAATGATGTAATTCTATTATAATTGTTTGAATTTTTTTTCACTTATTGTTTTGATATAATTCATCAATACAGTTTTAAAATATTTTTTATACTTACTTTTGTAAAATGTGTATTGTAGTAATTGTGGAATGAACTCTTTTTTTTTCTGGGAATACAAAAATTCCGAGTATACAAGAAATAGGGTGAGGAAAAAAAAAGAGAGAGGAGAAATCAAAATCAAACCCATAACTTTTGAAGTTATTTTCGGTTTATTTATTTTTTTTTATCATAGTCATTTATATTGTTCTTTTGTATGTTAATAGTTAGTTGTTCATGCATTTCTTATTCTATAATTTTTTAATTCTTTATTAATTTTAAATTTTCAATATCTTATGCTAAGTTGAATTATTCAATTTTTTTTCAATTTATAAATTTATTTATGAATAACCATTTACTGTAATCACATTAGATACATTTTTGTGTTTTATGATGCATATACAAATCTCCATATTCATCTCTCATTAGAAATAATAACCTCTCTTTTTAATTTTATTTATATTTATTTTCACAATTTTTTTTAATGTCATGTTTGTATAATTAATTTAAATATATATTCATTATAATCTCCTTATATTTACTTACCTCTAAACTTAATAATTTTATAATTCTATATTCAATTTCATTAAATAAAGTTTATCTTTAATTTTATTTTTTTTAGTTTAATTAGTATGTATATTCAATTTAGTGAAATCTAAAAATTATTATTTTTAAACCTTCAATAGATTTGAAATTGATCTTTTTTCATAATAAATCAAGAAATTTTTATGTAATTTATATGAATAAATTTATTGAGTTATAAGATAATTAATATTATATTTTATAACATGATTTAATAAATTTAGTTGATTAATAATTAAAATAAAGAATAGGAGTAATTTAAAGAAAATAAATAAATAAATTTGTTGGATATGAATAAAGTATAAAAAAACAAAAAAAAATGTTGAGTTTAATAAATAAAGTGGGAAAATTATATACGACTATAATGTATTTTTGTTATTAATTAAGGCTCCTCTTATTTGCACACTCTATCCTACTTAATACACGTCCTTTTATTATAAAATTTTAATAATAATTTGAGAAAGTCTAAATTTCCATTTTTAACTTATTATTAAATACACACCCCTAGTATTTGATATACACCTATATCTAACCATTTGCAGTAAAGACGAAAACGGCATCGCCTGGAAGAAACTAAAGATGTCCAAACAATAATCGGCCTTTAATCCTATGGAAGAAACTGAGGCAGTGAATTAAGTTAATGAGAAAGCTGAGCATGTGTATTTCTGAGGCAGTGAATTAAGTTAATGAGAAAGCTGAGCGTGTGTATTTTCAGTTTCAATACGGTAGAATCAAGAATTATTTAAAAAAAAGGTTGTAATGATAATTTCAAAAGGGTATATCGGAAATTTTATGTGTGTGTAAATAATAAATTAAGAAATAAAAATTAATGAGAATGCATATTTAATAAAAATGGGTGTGCAAATAACAACACTTACAAATATATATTTGGAACCAGGGCCGTAGCTCTTGGTGCTCGAACGAGGCATTTTCTCTACCCTTCTTACTCTGAAAAAGTAGGGGCACCTTACGTTCTTGAACCGATAACCATCTTTCGGCTAACCTAACCTGCTCCGTCCCTCTGGACCAACAAGACTCAAAATGAAAATCGTGTAAAAATATAGGACGAGGGACTCAGGGGTATATTAATTACTAATATAAAACTAAAATACCTTTTTATATTATTATTTAATTAAAGATTGATGCATGTAATTAGAGCTCTTATATCTCGGATCATTATAGGATGATGATTATAAGTATGGTATAAATAAATTCGAAGCTCTTATATCTAACTCATTATAGGATGATGATTATAAGTATGTAAGTATAAATAAATTCGAACTTTTAATTTGAAATAGAATAATAAAATTCACACTGAGATAATTAATAATCGTACAATAATTGCTCGAATCAAACAAGAATGCATGTAATTAGAAGAGATTCGCTAGCTATCTAAAGAAATATTAATTTAAACACTAATCTAATACTGATTGAAAAAAACAAATTACTAAAAAATGCTAAAAAAATAATAATAATAATTCAGGATTACATAATCACCTATTGGTCAATATTCCTAAAGCCTGAGGGTCAAATCAATTCCCTCAGGCACCTCCTCCATTGGATCATTCTGCTTGTTGTGTAGTACTAATCCATTGATTCCAGTTATTATGTGGGATTGATCAAAAATATGATCAATTCTTAATCCACCATATGGTGTGGATGATGATGGGCTATATGGGTAAGAGTTAGACATGTTTTTATGACCCAAATAATAGCGGAAAGGCGAACTTGGAGCTTAATTGGGGTATGGACTTTGGTAGGAGTATGGTGCTTTACCAGCCTTCCCCTGCTTTGCTAACTCCCTCTGTTTCTTGTGGGCGTTTTGATGACCTCCCAATGCTTTACAGGTCGAAAAATATTTCGGACAATAGAGGCATGCATATACTTTTGCCTCCGAGGATTTAGAGTTGCCCTCGTTGGGGTATTTGCGAGCCTCTAAAGAGTTAAACGTACATGGTTCGAGTTCGGGTTCCATGGATTTGAACTATTTGGTGTTGGAGTTGCAAATTTGATTGATGAGATGAATGAATCATTGGATATGTTTGACTTGCTTATATAGAACCAAGGAATAGATGATGAATTCATATATATAATTATGTAATATGTTCCGAAGAATTGAACCTCCAATTCGTATTTCCTTAATCAAAAGTTTATTCTTGGAAGGTTTTTAATAAACATAGCGTTATTAATGAGTACTCCCTCCGTCCCAAAATCGATTGCACACTTTCCACATTTGTCCGTCCCAAAATAGATTGCACCTTTCAAAAATGGCAAAAAAAAATTACCAATTTATCCTCCAGTTTTTAACCATTTACAAAAATGCCACTGTAATTAACTTATCTCTAAGTAATGGGTTTGAGCCCAATTAACTTAACCCAAACCCAATTAAAACACTAAATCCAACCCAAACCCAATTAAAACCTTAAACCCAACCCACTTATAAACCAAAAATCATAATATTACACTTATAACTGCATTCTCTCTCTCTCTCTCTCGTTCTTCTCTAACCTAGCCTCCCTCCTGTGTGTTCTTCTCTCTCACCATCAAACCCTTGCCTCCCTCTTGTGTGTTCTTCTCTCTCACCATCAAACCCTAGCCTCCCTCCTCTCTGTTCGTCTCACCATGAAAACCTAATCTCCCTCCTGTCTGTGTGTTCGTTTCTTTCCTTTTCTTGCCTCCAATCTGGTGTGTCGATGAAACGAGGTGTTAGAACCCATCCGGATGAGGGCTTGAATCATCCAGATGAGTGTTTCGCACCGCATACACAGCCAGACATTTCATCTCCTCCGAGCCGGAACCCTAGCCTCCTCTGTAATTTCTGGGATCTTCCTTCTGAAGGCGAGGTGTTTGAGATCTCCGCCGGATGTGAGTCGGAGTTGCACGGATCTGAGATCTCGAGTGTGGATCCGGTCTGTATGTGGCCAGAATCAGTCGATGATAGTATGGGCCTAGCCGGAGGGAGCGTCGGAGGAAGCCAATACACGGTGGTGCCGGAGACGGAGTTCTCTGAACCTGTGGAGTCTTCCGACGCGGTGGAGGACTCCGACTTGGAGGAAGAGACCGCCGGACCCCCCCGCCGACCATGTGTTTTCCCGCGAAACCGAAGCCACTCCGGCGCCTCCCTTTCGGGCAGAAGGTCTAGCCTGTTGGATAAACATGACAGGGGGACTGATGAGGAATTCATATACAGATGGCTGTGTATGTTGATTCCTGCGTGGGGGTACATTTCTAACCTTTGACCACTACCTTTAATTGCTTTTCCATTCAGTTTGTTGGCCCTGTGAGGCATATTGGTGGTCACACATGCTTTATGTTGGCCCTGTGAGGCCTGTAATTGCTTTTCCATTCAGTTTGTTGGCCCTGTGAGGCATATTGGTGGTCACACATGCTTTATGTTGGCCCTGTGAGGCCTGTAATTGCTTTTCCATTCAGTTTGTTGGCCCTGTGAGGCATATTGGTGGTCACACATGCTTTATGTTGGCCCTGTGAGGCCTGTAATTGCTTTTCCATTCAGTTTGTTGGCCCTGTGAGGCATATTGGTGGTCAAACATGCTTTATGTTGGCCCTGTGAGGCCTGTAATTGCTTTTCCATTCAGTTTGTTGGCCCTGTGAGGCATATTGGTGGTCACACATGCTTTATGTTGGCCCTGTGAGGCCTGTAATTGCTTTTCCATTCAGTTTGTTGGCCCTGTGAGGCATATTGGTGGTCAAACATGCTTTATTTTGGCCCTGTGAGGCCTGTAATTGATTATTCATGCTATTTGTTGGCCCTGTGAGGCATTTTATTGGTCACACATGTTTTATTTTGGCCCTGTGAGGACTGTAATTGAGTATTCATGCTATTTGTTGGCCCTGTGAAGCATTTTATTGGTCACACATGCTTTATTTTGGCCCTGTGAGGCCTGTAATTGATTATCCATGCTATTTTTTGGCCCTGTGAGGCATTTTATTGGTCACACATGCTTTATGTTGGCCCTGTGAGGCCTCTAATTGATTATCCATGCTATTCTCAGGTGATCTTTTTGGCTGACCCAATGAGGATATTATTCCGAGGGTTAATTTTCCCATGTCCCTATTGTTTGAGTGTCACCATTAGGTTTCTTAACCTAATTAGGAGACCTGTACCCAATGAGGATATTATTCCGAGGGTGAATTTTCCCATGTCCCTATTGTTTAAGTGTCACCATTAGGTTTCGTAACCTAATTAGGAGACCTGTACCCAATGAGGATATTATTTCGAGGGTTAATCTTTCCACATTACTCCCTTTAAGTGGTATCTCTAGTCCCTCATGATGAAGTTCAGTGTCACCATTAGGGTTTATCGACCTATTTAGGAGGCCCAAATATCTTTGGATATATTGTTGGCAACCAATAGGCAGTATAAACCTTTTTAGAAGACCAAGCTCGATGATGAAATTACATTCTGAGAGCACAACGGATATTCCCTCCAATGTCATTTAAATATGATCTTGTTTACAGCCTAAACAAAACTCACACAACAAAATGTAATACATGACCCATTGTTTCTACTGTAAACAACTTAAACTATCAGTCTAAGACACCTTATACCCATAACCCTTTCTCTTAATCTGTTCTTAGTAGCCATTATCCAAAATAAGATCACCATTACCCAATAATCAAACACTTAATGCTTCCACTAGCTCTGAAATGTCATACACCATCTGGTATAGAGCCTGTTCTTCAACCAACTTGTCTATGCAGCCTTTAACCAATTCAGGATCAATCTCAAGATTGATGGGCAAAGTTCCTTCCCTAATCATCTTTGCCTTCCCCATATGGGGTATGTTGTAGTTGTTCCCCCCCTCGAACTTCATTATCTCAATTAGGCAGGATTGTAGGCTAAGAAACACATTGTTGAGTGTAGCAGCTGTTAGGTTTTCAAATGACTGGTTCACATTGTTGATCATCTCATCAACATTATAGCTTTCACTCTTCAGTTGTAGTGACTGTAGGGCCCTGAACCAACCAAGGTCATTCACATTTAGATCTGGAGAGCATGGAGGCTGATTAACAAGTCTGATGTTGAAACCATCAGATCTTGCAGCTGCTCCAAACTCCAAATCAGTGTCATTGATATGAGGTGGTGCGTTATCCTGCTGGATAATGATCTCCTTACTCATATTCTGTGGCCATTTAGCTTTTATAGCTGGAATGACCTGTCACCATGTGTATAGATGCATATAAATGTATCTTAGGAGGCCTCATTGTCTAGAAATTAACCCTAGAATGATGTTAAAGCTGAAATATGAGTAGATGGTTATACCTGATTGATTATTAATGCTCTGATAACATCTTTGTTCACTGAATCAAATGGTTTAGTAACCATTGTCCCCCGAGCCCTATTCTTAGAGTTCCTCTTTGCTGTCTCCTTCCTTGAGAAAGGAAATAAGCCTATTTTACCATCAAACAACACTTCCCCATCACTTCCAATTATTGGCCTAGAAACAGCACACATGAACATTATCTTAGTGATGAACTTCTTTGACTTGCATGTCCTATGTGGTTCTGCCTCCCCTGGAATCATGTAATACCTCTCATTCTCCCTTGTCATATAGAACCATTTTTCATCAATATGAACAACTTGATACATCCCATCAAACATTAGCTTGTTAACAGCCCTATCAAGATGAATTTGATGCAAACAATAGTTGAGCCTTTGTAGCTTGTTTTTTGGAGTTAGGCCAGGCTTTATAGCATTAGTGTGAGCTCTTATTTGTCCATCTTTTATCCATCTTCCAACTGATGATTTGCTGACTTTTAAATTACTTGCCAGCCCTCTAATTGTACCCCTACTTTGGAAAGCCATCTTCTTCACTTCCTCTGGATCTAGTTGAACTCTCTTTGTCTTGGCCACCCCCTTTTGCTTGGAAATGAAGTTGACTGGCAGCCCTTGTTGAATCTGATTCCTAGCCTCTTTCCAAATGTTTTGGACTGTTCTTTTAGAACAACCAAAGATCTGCACTGCCTCTAACACCTTCCCATGGATAACTTTTCCATCATGGCTGTTTACCAGTAGATACTGCCCAATCAGATTTTTCTTTTCAAGTGAAAGGTGTGGTTTTAGGCCAGCCATTAAATGTTGAGTGAGTGCATTAATGTGTGCTAACAACCCCCTATTTATGGTGATGACATTGGAGGGAAAATTTCAACAATTTGGCCTATCATGGTGGGAAACAGATTAGAGAGAAAAAAGTGGAGGGAAATTTTAAGTTTGGTGGGAAATGACAATTAAAACTACAAATGGTGGGAAAAACTTACCCCACAAATTATTTGGGAGGAAAACAAATCCCAATGATGATGTTACAATCTGAGGGTTTTTCAATATCATAATCATGCACATCATACATACAATATCTCACTTCTATTGTTGTTCCATTCTTTCAAATTTTCAGAGGTGTATGTCCACCCCTTTCAAGAAATCCACCTCAATAATTTTGTTTTTAGAATATCATGTATTTTGATGAATGTTGGAGTAATTTTCCACATTACTCCATGTAGTAATATTTGGAATTTGTAATAGATGAATTGTAATAGGGCTTAATTTAAATTTCTGTAATTTGTGATGTTGTAATAGTGATGCATTACAATCCAACGTTTTTTTTTACTGTAGCTTTTTTTTTGAATTATTTTATTATGTTATTATTTTCAGTGGATTATGATTTGGATTAACTTTAATGATAAAGTTAATCCAAAACATAAATCAAAATGCATGGACAATTTTACCCCTCAAAGTTTAGTTGAAAAGTCAATAAAGTAACATTTCTTAAACTCCGTATCTACAGTAACGGTGCAATCGATTCTGGGACGGAGGGAGTAAAGTTTATATGTCTTGGATCCTTATTTGAAAATCTATGCTTATATTAGCTATCTCTACTTCAAATTCCAATTTTTTTTAACTTGATTTGATTTTGATCTCGTGCATTTTTATATATATTTATTTTAGATAATATTTTATATCTTTTTGTTTTAAATAAGGACTACAACACGACACGATGTAATTAAAAAAATTATATAAATAGATAATATACATAAAATCAAAATTATATCTTAAAATTATTATTGGGGGTGCATCCATCATATATATATATATATATATATATATATATATATATATATATATATATATATATATATATATATATATATATATATATATATATATTAATTAAGTATACTACTATTATATGGAGATGGAGTAATAATTAATTAAAAATAAAAAAAATCTTAGTAACGTCAATTAACAAAAAAAAAAAGTCTCAAAATAGAATTATTATTAATAATAATAATAATTAAATTATCCCAAAAGTTTGATACTATAGCTTTCGTTGAATACAATGATTTCTATAATTATAGAAATGATTTCAAGCTAACCAATCAAACATAACAATACAATGGAAGAAAGAAGACATTCTCTTTTGATTGAAGTACAAAAGCTGAATGATTTACACACACAACCTCTATAAGTGATGAATGAATTAGTGATGAAAAAGATGTCATATATACAAGAATCACATCTAGTTATTATAGATTGATAAGTCATATTTTAGCACAATTATTTGGTTGAAATTCATGTTTATGTGTAATGAGTGATATTTTCACCTAGATTTTAGTGTCTTTTTATATGTGTTTTCGTATTATTTTATCCGTATTTTATGTACTATTTGGTTGTGTTTTGTGTTTTTATGGAAATGTGTGTGAATGAGCTTAAACCTAAGATTTTCACTTTTTATTTGATGCTAGATATGATAAGGAAGGAATAGGAAAAAGCGGATCTCAATTTGGAGTTGAAACGAGGAAGAACGAGCCAAAACAGTGAAGCGAACAGTACAAACACGGCCAGCCGAGCCCGGCAACACAACCCGTGTCCAGTGCAGAAACACGAGCCGTGTACCAAACACGGGCCTGTAACGGAAGCCGTGTGCGGAGGCCATAATACACAACACGGCCACCCCTGTGGCCGTGTGCGGCGCACGAGCCGTGCGCTGTCCGAAGCTCGGCGTTGACCAGAATTCCAGACACGACTCGGGCCGTGTACCGCGCACGGGCCTGTGCTGTTGGTCGTGCGCGGATACCAGATTGCACAACACGGCCACCCCTGTGGCCGTGTGCAGTACACGAGCCGTGTAGCAGCAACTCGGGCCGTGTAGCAGCACACGAGCCGTGTAGGTGTAAATTCTGTCAAAAATCAGAATCCTTCTAGAAGCTTCCCAAGGGGTATAAATAAATACCCCTTTATTCAACATTTTAGAAGAGATCCGAAATTCCACCCTTCCACACACACATCACACACAATTCTCTCAATTTTACATCATCATCTTCATTCATTCACCATCCTTTGGATCTACCATCATCCAACTATCAAAATCATCATCCAATTGAAGAAAAGAAGCAAGGAAGAGAGGAAGATAACAAGGGAAGGAAGAAAATCACAATTGAAGTGACATCAAGGGAGTTTCCATTCATTTCTTGTATTAAACCTCATAGTTTCATCATGTTTTGTAAGGATCTTAATGTCTATGTTCATTTCCTTCTTAATATGGTAGGCTAATCTCCCTTGTGAGATTAGCAACATGAGAGTTGTTGGATAATTTTGGAGATTTGTGTATTCAAATTCATATGTTGATTGGATCTATGATTTTCTACCATTGATTATTAATTGCTTGAATTGTATTGATGATTTGTGTGTTTAGTTGTTCTAGATATGTGATTAGATTGAGAAATCAATTATATGCTTAGGATAATTAAGTGAATCATTTCATCAAACACTTCATGTGTATTATTGATTGTGAAGAGATTGAGAAGTCCTTCATAGTTTAGAACCCTTTGGTAGGACATGTGATTGGTTTGATCGAGAGATTGATTAATTGTGTGAAGAGACTCTCATTTAAGCTTAGTACCTAGTTGGAATTGTTTAAGTGAGAACCAATCCATTGAGCTATTTGATATTCATATCCTATCCATCTCAAGAGGGAGTTTAGGTGATTTTAGTGTTGGCCCTTAGTCTTCAATCCATGATACATATGAATTTGATACATAATTCCTAGAATTACCACTTCTTGATTGTTGTTAATCTCACTTTTAATCAATTTGGTAAACCACTTTTCATCCATCCATCTTGTTCGTTTGATCATTGCTTGTTCACTTGCATTGATTGATTTAATTTCTTGTTTGATCAACCTCCCTTTGATGATTAGTCTCTATAAAATTATAAGAAATGTGAGATCGCTTAAGCACTAGTGCATACCTCCATTGGGTTCGATAATTTCTTGAATTTGTCATTCTCCACTAAACTATGGCTAATCAATGTGCTAATATTGACTTATTTTATCTTTAAGAGATAATTATTTTAATTATATGAATTAATGTAGAAACATGCTAAATTAGAAAATAAATCGGTCAGCATACTTTCCACATAATTGAAGGCTAGTGGAAGACACGGTAAAAAAAGAAGAGATCCTGGAGATATTTTTGGAAGAAAGAAATAAGGAAAGATATCAAGCAGGATTATTTAGGGATCAAGACACAGATATATATGGGAGATATTTATTTATTTTTGGAGGCAGAATATACACGATACTTCATCATATCAGAACGTGAGATTGTTGTGCAGAACACGATCATTCTGGGCAGAATTGGCGTGAAGTTGAAGATCATCATCAGACATCATAGGTTTTATATTATTTTTAATTAGTTTTTCATTATGAACATGCGGGGCTAATCCTCTTTTCTAGTTTAGGATTTCGTGAACCTCCCGTTGAATCGTAGATTAATTATTAAGAGTTTTTATTGAATCTTTTGTGCAAATTTATTCTATTACATGCTTTGATGTTCTTAATAGTAGTTTGGTAGTTAATTTAGCCTGATCAACTATTTAATTATTTAACTGCTGAATGTTATTCCATGAACTATAATCCGTAATTGTTATCGAAATTGGATTAAGTAATAAAAAGAGATTATTCCCTCTAGGTGTAATAGGATTTAGGTTGTATGATTCCTAGCCGGTTTTTGTAGCCTAGTAATTCTATATTTAGAGTTTTAATGCGTTTACGAGTTCGAATCCATAGGGTCACTCGTAAATAGTTCAATTTAATGGTCGTACCCTAGTTGATAAACCTAAGAACATTCGGGTTGATTGATCGTACCGTCAATCTAGGGATTTGAGTTTGCGCACTAGGCTAGATGTTTAATTCGTATAATTAATTAAGTTAGTAAACGGGAGGGGATCGTCATTCTAAACTAGGTTTTCATCACTTGGTTAATTTTATAATTAATTTTCAATCTACTTTGCTATTTAAAAATTGAGTTGATTTAATATTTGTGTTATTTTCATATTGTCACCAAATCAAACCCCCCTTATTTATTTTAATCATTTTCAACACTTAAATTTAATTAAAAATTCATTATACTCTCTTGGGTTCGACCCGTACTCGTAGCTATACTAAGTATTATTGTGAGTCGGTAATAAAATGTATTTTGGTAGGTCGGCGACATCTTATCAAATTTGGCACCATTGTCGGGGAGTAAAATTAAATTTTGTTAAAATTTTGTGTTTCTGATATTTTTCTGCATTTTTACAAGTTCTGGAATTTTTCTGGAATTTTCGAATTTTTCAATAACACTGACACTGAACCCTTCAGTGTCAGTTGTCCCCGGTTTTTAAAATTTTTTCTGTGAATGATTACTCAATCTTCTGGTCAAAACAATTTGAATACATACCAGAAATCGAGAGAATTGCTCGGAGGTTGAGAAAGGAGTCCCAAAAGAAGAAGGAAACAAGTTCGTCTATTGCCGAAATCACCGAAAACCTCACCAAACTCGAACTTGCAGCTAATCCACTTCAACTTGGAGAGGAGAATTCTGAATTTTCTGATTTAGAGGAGGAAGATATTGTAGGATCTGAGTCGGAAGAGGAAAATATGGCTGCAAATACTAAAAAAACTTTGAATGAATTGGCAAATCCGGAGGTAGTCCATCAGCCACTATGCATTAACTTTCTTGCGATTACTGATAATACTATATTTTAATTAAAATCAAGATTGATTCACCTACTTCCTGCTTTCCATGGTCTTTCAGGTGAAAATCCTCACAAGTTCTTGAAGAAGTTCTCGGTTGTATGCATGAGCATAAAACCAAATGGAGTGACGGAGGAACAAGTCAAGTTTAGGGCATTTTTCTTTGCAGTGAAGGACATGGTGAAGGATTGGTTGTATTATCTCCCTTCTTGATAGATAAATACGTGGGCCAAAATGGAAAAATCTTTCTCCAAACTTACTTTCCGGCCACTAGAGTTGCTATCTTGCGCAATGAGATATTTGGAGCTCGTCAGATGCAAGGGGAGAGTTTACATGAGTATTGAGAGAGGTTACACGCCTCATATCAGCATGCTCCCAACATCAAATAAGCGATCAGTTGCAATTGCAGTACTTCTATGAAGGGTTGTCAATCATGGATCGAAACATGCTTGATGCAGCTAGCGGATGAACTTTTATGATGAAAACACCTACTGTAGGCCAAATGCAGGCTCAAAACTGTGAAGAGTTGCCTTCACAAACAGAGGTTAATTCTAAGAATGTGAGTGTCAGTACACTGCAAAGTGGAAAACAGTTGGAGGAGGTTGTACCGCCCAAAAAGCCTGACCAAGACATGGAAAAAGATGATGTAGAACCTACTAGAACAGTGGAGGATCAGACCGATCAGTTAATACCCTGTTTGGCCAACTCCTACTTTGATTTCGACGGTGAGAACTTTTTTCAATGGTCCCTTAATACCCTGTTTGGCCAACTCCTTCTCTATTTTATCTTGTGATGAAGATACATCAAATAAATAAATATAATAATGTAAAAGATTAATCGGATACAAAACTAATTATGAGTTTTGCAATTTTCTCCATACATTGTTCTTCAAAACTTCTCCTCATACGGCAATAAAGATAACCTGCAAAAGTACGCCGGAGACCCTCCGATGCTCAAGTCAGTATGGGATCTCAATAAAATAATTATCTTTAGATAAACTGTAGATAGAACCGTATAATCATGGTGTATTGAAAATATATCAGAGTTTTCTTTCGTTTGGTTAGAACGCCACTAACTCACGCCCTCCACGTAGTCATAACAGTTAAGGCTTAAGCCACTTTTATTAATATATAAAATAGATATATATATTTATCCACATCATCTTGGTTTTATCCAAAGTTCATCAACCATAATTTTTAATAACAAAACAAAAGTACCCATTCATGGAATTACATAAAAAATCTACCATATGCTCATCATATTTTTCTCCTGTTTCAACCAGTAATTGATGCCGAAACCGATTTGGAGACCTCTTAAAAACTGTTTTTACAGTTAAATCAGAGAAAATCGAGTTGAACCGTCCAAATCAGAATAACCGGTAGAACCGGTTAAACCGGTAACCACGGTTTTTTCTTTTTTATTTTTTTATTTTTTATTTTTGGAAAATCTCAAAATTCATACTTTTGTTCTCAAATGTTTGACACACAATTTATTTTCTTAATAAAATCTTTAACATACTATATCTTGTTTAAAAGCAAATTATTTGTGATTATTTCAATCAAAATATAATTGTTGATTTCTTTCTTTTCATTTTTATTTCAATCTTAATATTCATAATTAATTTTTCTTTCAATTTATTTTAATCTCAATATTCATAATTAAAACACATTATAAATTAGGTATTATAAATTAGATATTAGAGATTAATTATTAGTAATTTTATTTCAGTCCTAATATCTGTTATTAAAATTTGAAGCATATTAGCTATTATTAATAATTAAAATCCAAAAATCATTTCAATTTTTTTAATAGGTGTTTTATAATATAAAAGTTTATTACTAACCTGTACAAGTTAACATAAAATATAAAATAATAAAATATTATTAAAATATGTAAAAAAAATCGGTTGAACCGGCGGTTCACCTATCCAACCATAAACCGTTGAGGTTTCCGGTTTAAATAACACTGGTTTTCATTTTTCATACTGGGCAAAAATACTTCAATAAATAACATCCATAATAATTGACACACTCACTTGGATAGCTTCTCTCTCTCTCTCAGACACAAATTCCTCACTCCATCTCTTTTAGCTGCGATAGAAGAAAATGAGTAAGCTCTCTTCTCATCTTTGTATTAATTCTTTTGATTGATTTCTGTTGTGATGTGATTTTCAATTCCTTTCATTTACTTGCGAAATAGGATTTGGAAAATTTGTGAATCGCCAAAATGTTGCAGCCTCTGCTCTCAAGGTATAACAAGTCAAATTTTCTTACTCCATAGTTGCGTAATGCTTGCCCTAGATACTCTGATTTTTTTATTCCTATGAACTAAGCCAAATTGCAACACTTAATTTTATAAATCACTTGGAAATCTATCTCTACAATTAAATTCTGCTTCCTCTGTGCTTAATTATGTGCTATGGGTATTGTCTCGCCTTCAAATGTTTGCCATTATTTTTGCAGTTTTGATGTAATTGGTGGATGTTGTTTGCTGATTTTAGCAGGTTTTTCCTTTGTTGTCCACACTAGTTCCAAAGCATGCTCAGGGTGAAGCTAGGTCTTCTGGCTCAAAGTTGTTGAAGACAATTGCACTTGTTGGTGCAGGAGCTTCAGGGTTTATGAGCTGTGCAACTATAGCATATGCTGATGATGGCTTAAAATGTCCTATCTATCCATGGCCACACAGAAGCATCCTTAGTTCATATGAACCTGATTCGTAAGTGAATTTGCCATTACCAATGTTGTAAGGGTTTCTGAAATTTGATGCTAAGATTGGTGAAACTGTTGTTGGGATTCCTGATTTTTATGGATTGGTTATGCTTATCTTAATTGTATATAATTATTCATTTGGGCTGTGAAAACCTGAGTTGTGTGGGCAGGATTCGTCGTGATCACTTGGTTTTCCAGCAATCTTGTTCATCATGTCACGGAATGTCAATTTTTTCTTATCGTGATCTAGTTGGTGCGGCTTACACTGATGAAGAAACTAAAGCTATAGCTGCAGAGATTGAAGTGGTTGATTGCCCCAGTGATGAGACTCGCCCAGGAAAGCTGAGTGATCGTTTCCCGAATGTACAAACTGCCAATGGAGGGACCTTTCCCCCTGATTTAACTCTTATCACCAAGGTGAGGTGTAAAATTTGGGTTCCAACCTTTTCAAATTAATTTGTTCTATCATTTCTAAATCTTTTTATTTTTTTCAATTAGGCCCTGCAAAATAATATGTCTTCTCTTCTAACCGGCCCTCACCCTGCTGGTGTCATGGTAATTTAATTGATCGGTGTTTTCTTTTGAAAAGCCATGATATATGTGTTGTGTCAAGAGACTTTGTCAGCATCTTTCATTATTTGCTTCGTTGATCAAATCTTCTAATCAGTTTTGCATCCTTGAATATAAATGTAGATTCGAGAAGGGCTTCACTGCAAACCTTACTTTTCTGGTGGAGCATTTGCTGCGACCAAAATGCTTATTAATGATGATGTTGTTGAGTATGAAGATGGTACCCCTGCCGCAAAAGCGCAGGTTAGAAGTCTTTGAGCTTTCTGTCAGTTGAAGGCATAAATTACATTTTTGTTTACATTTTGTAGATGGGACAAGATGCATGTTGTATCACTTCTGTCTTGGGCTGCTGAACCAAAAATGGAAGAACAAAATCTGGTACTTCGTCTCTCTTTCTCTCATGGACTATATGTGTTGTATATGCTTTCATTACTCATTTGGCCATAAGTTATGCTTGATTATTGTTAACTAGCAATCCAACACCTTGAGTTCTCCTTTCTAGCTTTATAACACCTTTGAGTTGATCTACTGCAGGTCAGTTCACAAATCGGTTCTTGATCCAGTCAGCTGAACCACGGTATTTTCTTGCATCAGTTCTTTAGATTTGAATTCTTTATCTTTCATAAGCCTTCTTTGCTGCACGCCCCTTGTGTTCAACTTCATGACTATAGATAAGTTTTCATTTTTCGACTGTCCTCTGAGTGAAATGTCCATATATGTCTGTAAGTTTGTTGTATGCATGTATATATGACTTGTATAAGTATCTCTTTCATACTTCATGTCTCAAACGGAATTAAGTTCACGCTTTCTGTTCAATAATAAAAATATGAATCTGTAATTAATCTATAAAAAGAAAAAGTGATAATATGTAGTTACATGTAAAAACCAATTCAAAAACAACTATAACCCCCATCCTTCCTTCATCAAATATAATAAGTTGAACAAGTAAGAAATAAATAATGTAATAATAAAAAAATTATGAGACCCTAAACACGACCTGGTTTGCGAACACTAACCAACCTCACATCATCAATAGTAGGTCCACACAGAGAACCAGAATTATCACTCTTCATATGATAAAAGGAGCTCAAGAACCTAATCCTAGTACGAGGTGCAACGGCTTTAAACCTAAGTTTAACTCGTTTATACCCTCCAACGCCCTTTGATTCATAAGGAACTTGAAAGATTTCCTTCCCTGCAGCTGCCTCAACCATCATAGACCCTTCACAAGAGTTTTTAGCGTCGCCCAACGAGAATGTGAGGACGTATGTCCTTCCTGTCAAAGTTTTGACAACTTGTGCGAGTGCACTTTCCCTTCCGGCGACCAACTCGACCGCTCGTTTGCCATTGGGAACCATGAAGTGATCAGAATCGATGTACTTGACGGCTTTCAAGGATTCGATCATCCATCCGGGCAGTGGGCAGTGATCATCTTCAATGAAGGGAGGAATTAGGACACCCCAACTTGTGTTGGGGAAGATATAAGGACCCTCCTCGAAGTTACCATTTTTCAATAGGTTACCTGCCATGCATTTTTCACCATATTAGTTCATTTAGGAATTAGGACACCCCAACTTGTGTTGGAGAGAAATTGATCACTAGAATTTACTTACATGTTTGCCTTTTAGGATTAGATAAGGGCTTGAGTGCGACAGAATCTATAAGTGGGCCGCAAGCTGGATCCTTCTCAATACTTGGATTATGGATCACAATCTCTATATCATTGGACTGGGCCAAGAATCCCCAAGAGTAGGAATCCCATCCATCGCTGCTGTACACAGTTTGGATGGGCCAGATCCCCCAATCATTGGGCTCACTGTTTGGTGAAACTGAGACGTTCAATTTCTGCTCCTGTGCACAAGTCCTTGATGCACTGAATGAAACCGAGTAGAATACTCCATTCTGGACCCTCACTTTGGTCTTGATGGAGGCGTCATTGCCAAGACGAACAGCGGACGCCCCCTCCGGCACCACCAGAAGCATGTCGCCTTGCTTCTGGGTGGATTTTATGTACTCCACGTAGCCGGAGGTCTCCCAAAATGGGATGGAGTGACGATCGATAACCTTTGTGCCCTTCATTTGGGATGGCTTTGGCCCATATTCAAAATTACCATTTGGTAATAGTCCTAAGATAACATTCACACATGTATTACAAAACTACTTATTTGAACTAAAAGAAAAAAAAAATTAACTTTTTTTGTGATAGAAAAATGTAACATTCACACATGTAATTTTTTTTTATTATTTTTTTTTTTTGTGAATTTTGGAAGTTATTGATGAGTTTTGACTCAAGATAGTTGGAATCATTTATTACCCTTATATAGCACGTTCCAATGCTGAATAGTGGAGTAATATTATATACTTCAACTTTGAGATATAATTTGGGATAAATAATGTCAGATTCCAACTGTATCCTCCTTGGCATCACATGTTGTGCTAAATTAAAGTTTACCCTATTGTACACCATTTTGATTTTGTAAACAGCAATACAAAATGATTAATCAAGTTCATCTTCACCGTTTATATGTCTCACGCACACACTCCTATGAATGTGTGTGTAATTGTGTCAAATTACGCATCCTTCAAATGCACACGGATATTAAGAACATTTTCCAATTTAATTCGATCCATAAAAGTTCATATATATATATTTTTTTTAAAATAGCAAGAATATGAACACTTTTGCTCTAAAATAAAGTTGATCACACACTTTTGTCTAAGATTTAAAAGTTCAAAAAATATACAATGTTGAAAAAAAAATACAATTATTCGGATCGGAGGGATGATTCTACACAATGAACTTGGTTTCGAGATGCAAGTTTTGATGGATGCATTGTGGGTGTTTCTATATCGATTAACATATTCTGTTAAAAAAAAAAAAAATTGATGAAGAAGAAAAGAATAAAACTTACCGTCAGTTAATGAAAAAGCGATATGGAAAGTCGCTAATAGCAGCACTGACACTATCTCCATACTCTCTCCCACAGTGTACTGCTTCATTTGAATACATATACCAACCCTATTTATGCCTTTCTCCCTACCACAATACCCCCCAATATGCACGAATTTACACCCATTATTTCTGGCTATTAAGGTGAAGCTCTGGGGTTATCTTGGTAATTTCATGTCACATGCGAATTCCAAAGGATTGAGTTCTTTCTAAAATTGGGGCCATTCTCGTCACTTCATTGAATTAATTAACAATATTACACTTTTTTGTTTTAGTATATTTTACACATTTGATATCATATATTAATTGTGTTTTGATGAGTTGGTTATGTAGAATCCATTAAGTTTAAAATAAATATGTGGGTAATTCTTGGGTGACCCGTGGTCATCCATGACCCTCTCACATGAGGGGGTGGGGACCCACCCCCTGACATATGGGACCCACCCCCTCATGTGAGAAGGTCATGGGTGACCACGGGTCACCCAAGTCATGCTCTAAATATGTATGCAAAGATAATATCATACTATTTCGGTGACATGAAATTGCGCACCATTTCCCACGAAAAGTTATCCAACATTAAAACAAATCATTAAAAGAGTTTATTTTTACTCAATCCGTCCCACTCAAATAGTCTCTTTTTTTATTTTGATTGTTTCACTCAAAGAGTCCACTTTTCTTTTTTACATACATGGGACCAGACACACATACTAATACAATTAAAATATGAGACTCATACTCCCACTAATACAACTACCCACTACACATTAAATAATAATATTCCTTAATCCACGTGTCAAAAAGCAAAAACTACCCTTAGTGTGGGATGGAGGGAGTTTATATTAAGTGTTATATATTGTTCATCTATTATTAAAATTTGTTTGTATTTAACAAGATTAAAAACAAAGGCAGAAAAATTCAAATGCATGAGTATTTGCAATCATATTAGGGTTGTATGGTGTAGGTCGAAACATACAACACATGTGCATACCACGGTTCGGATTTCATGTGCTACTTTCGTACATCATCTCCTGTGTCATTACTTGGATTGTCGCCACGTAGGAGGTGAGAGAAAAAATAAATATTTTCATTTAACGTTGTCAAGTGACCCAATAAGAATATAAAACTGATTTTTAACAGCGTTACGTGGGAGTTAATTTTTTTATCTCACCTCCTACTTGACGACGATCCACAGAAGATGTTATACGAAAGTGACACAGGAAGATTAAAAATAAAGGCAGAAAAATTCAAATGCATGAGTATTTGCAATCATATTAGGGTTGTATGGTGTAGGTCGAAACATACAACACATGGGCATACCAGCATGTTGTGAGAATTTTGCATTTTTGGTCTCATAGGACACGCTTCCTCTGTAAAATGGTCTCATTAGTTTATCTTTTGGTCCCAAAGAGTTTTTTGTTTGCAAACTTGATCCCAAAAAAATTTTTTGTTGCACACTTGGTCCCAATTCTTTCAAAAAATGCAAAATTATCTTTACTTAACATAAATAAATTGTGTTTATTAAAAGAAAAATTCATTTAAGAATCACTAGGGTTTTTCCGCCAAAGAAACGTATCTCACAAACCTGCTGACCTTTCACCTTTCCATTTGGATTCTCCAAATTCTACTGTGAATCAATTAAAATTTTTGGTGATTCTAATATCTATGGTGCGCAAGAAGGATGTGATGAGGTCTTCAAACCCCAATAATGGTATGATCGAATGAACTTTTTTTAATGGTATATGATACATTCAAATTGATCTTTGATATTGTAAATGGTGTTATTTTATGTTGGTATTGGTGTAGATAAATAAGAAGAAGTTTTAACATGTTTTTTCAACCCCGCTTCTATTAATGTGTGAGTTTGAGAGAGAGATACATATCTAGGTGATTTCTTCCATCATCTCCTATGCCATTGTTTGGATTGTCGCCACGTAGAAGGTGAGAGAAAAAATAAATATAAAATTGATTTTTAACAGCATTACGTGGGAGTTAATTTTTTTCTCTCACCTCCTACTTGGCGACGATTCACAGAAGATGATATACGAAGTGGCACATGAAGATTAAAAACAAAGGCAGAAAAATTCAAATGCATGGGTATTTGCAATCATATAAGGGTTGTATGGTGTAGGTCGAAATATACAACACATGGGCATACCAGCATGTTGTGAGAATTTTGCATTTTTGGTCCCATAGGACACGCTTCCTCTGCAAAATGGTCCCATTAGTTTCTCTTTTAGTCCCAAAGGATTTTTTGTTTGTAAACTTGATCCCAAAGAATTTTTTTGTTGCACACTTGGTCCCAATGCTATCAAAAAATGCAAAATTCTCTTTACTTAATATAAATAAATTGTGTTTATTAAAAGAAAAATTCATTTAAGAATCACTAGGGTTTTTCCGCTAAAGAAACGTATCTCACAAACCTGCTGACCTTTCACCTTTCCATTTGGATTCTCCAAATTCTACTGCGAATCAATTAAAATTTTTGGTGATTCTAATCGCTATGGTGCGCAAGAAGGATGTGATGAGGTCTTCAAACCCCAATAATGGTATAATCGAATGAACTTTTTTTTAATGGTATATGATACATTCAAATTGATCTTTGATATTGTAAATGGAGTTGTTTCATGTTGGTATTGGTGTAGATAAATAAGAAGAAGTTTTAACATGTTTCTTCAACCCTACTTCTATTAATGTGTGAGTTTGAGAGAGAGAGATATATATCTAGGTGATTTCTTCCATCATCTACTGTGCAATTGCTTGGATTGTCGCCACGTAGGAGATGAGAGAAAAAATAAATATTTTCATTTAACGTTGTCAAGTGGCCCAATAAGAATATAAAATTGATTTTTAACAGCGTTATGTGGGAGTTAATTTTTTTCTCTTACCTCCTACTTGGCGACGATCCACAGAAGATGATGTACGAAAGTGGCATAGGAAGATTAAAAACAAAGGCAGAAAAATTCAAATGCATGAGTATTTGCAATCATATAAGGGTTGTATGGTGTAGGTCGAAACATACAACACATGGGCATACCAGCATGTTGTGAGAATTTTGCATTTTTGGTCTCATAGGACACGCTTCATCTGCAAAATGGTCCCATTAGTTTCTCTTTTGGTCCCAAAGAATTTTTTGTTTGCAAACTTGATCCCAAAGATTTTTTTTGTTGCACACTTGGTCCCAATTCTATCAAAAAATGCAAAATTCTCTTTACTTAACATAAATAAATTGTGTTTATTAAAAGAAAAATTCATTTAAGAATCGCTAGGGTTTTTCCGCCAAAGAAACGTATCTCACAAACCTGCTGACCTTTCACCTTTCCATTTGGATTCTCCAAATTCTACTGCGAATCAATTAAAATTTTTGGTGATTCTAATCTCTATGGTGCACAAGAAGGATGTGATGAGGTGTTCAAACCCCAATAATGGTATGATCGAATGAACTTTTTTTTAATGGTATATGATACATTCAAATTGATCTTTGATATTGTAAATGGAGTTGTTTCATGTTGGTATTGGTGTAGATAAATAAGAAGTTTTAACATATTTCTTCAACCCTGCTTCTATTAATGTGTGAGTTTGAGATATATATATATATATATATATATATATATATATATATATATATATATATATATATATATATATATATATATATATATATATATATATATATATAGAGGTGATTTCTTCCATCATCTCCTATGTCATTGCTTAGATTGTCGCCACGTAGGAGGTGAGAGAAAAAATAAATATTTTCATTTAATGCTGTCAAGTGGCCCAATAAGAATATAAAACTGATTTTTAACAGTGTTACGTGGAAGTTAATTTTTTTCTCTTACCTCCTACTTGGCGACGATCCACAGAAGATGATGTACGAAAGTGACACAGGAAGATTAAAACAAAGGCAGAAAAATTCAAATGCACGAGTATTTGCAATCATATTAGGGTTGTACGGTGTAGGTCGAAACATACAACACATGGGCATACCAGCATGTTGTTTTGTGGTCTGCTCAGGGGCATTTTGGTCTTTTTCAGTAAGGGAGATTCTCCATAATATGTATACACGTGTAGCCAGTAGGTATGGGTCAAATGACAAAAATGTCCCTCGAGATGTGCACACTGCACATGGCCAAGATTAAGATCAATGATATACTCCTCAATTTTCCAGATCATACAACAATGATCCCGTTACTCATTATCTGTGTGTATTATTTATTTAATCAATCAGTTAATTATCATAATTTACTAATTATTTGATCACGCAAACTAATATTCAGGGATGTGTCGTTTGGACAATAACATCTGAATTCAAACCAAATAATATGTTTCATATTTTATTTAGATGCTTATAAATCTTGTAACTTAAAAAAAATGTTTGCAGCTATTTGCACACACCGATTTACTCCCATACACCCATTTAAATTATAAATTAATTAATATATATATTAAATTACTAAAGTATCCCTTTGATATACACACACTTATTACAATATTATTCCTATAATAATAAATACAAACATACACACACCAAACACTTGAACAATAATAATTCATAAAAACATAAATACACACACAAACACTTTCACATCAAACATTTGAGCAAAAATCACAAAACAAAATACACACCCACTTCTTCTTCCTCCAACATTCATAAACCTAAGATTTCTTTCCATCTATAAACACTCATATTCGCTCACACGGGTATCATGTCGGAAGAAGAAACACCTAAGGACGTAAAAGTACATATATTTATGTGTTTACACCAATTAAAAAGATTTTGCATTCCCCGACGCTGCATGTTCGACCAACCAGGGTCGAATACATTCACAAACGTTCGACCAATGGCGGTTGAAAATTTGCTTCCTGTTCGACCAAAGATAGTCGAAATTTTCGAAAAATTTCGACCAGACATTGCCGACGAAATGCCTATTTTTCGACCAAGAGTGGTTGAACTGCAATTCATCCGGCGACAAACCAGGGTCGACAGTCGCTAGCCTATTTCCAACGTCAATTTGTACATTTCTTAGCACTACCCAAATCGAGATTTCCCCAACTAAAACAAATATCAAGCTACCCATAACATTTATAATAATAAAATGCAACATAAATGTAACAACATCTCCTTGGTAGTGTAAGTGTTCTTCTTCTCCTCTTCTTCTCTTTTTCCCTCTTTCTTTTTTGTTTGAAGTGTGTGTGAAGTCAAGTGGGTGTATGTTTTTAATGTTAGATTAAATATGGGAGTTGTGGGAGGGAAGGTATTGGGTATATGAATGTATTTCATTAGGGCAATGTAGTCTTTTACTAGTGTGTGTATATATAATTTTTGTGTGTGTAGATATAATTGGGTGTATTGAGTAATTCGGTGTGTGCAGGGATGTACCCTCGTATACTCTTGTGGGGGCTCTAGCCCCCCTGGTGTGCTATCATCGGTACCCAAAAATAAGATTTGTAATTTTTCAAACAAACTCACTAAGAATGTAGTAGGGTAAGTAAGGGTCGAACCCACATGGAATAATCGAATTTCAATTGAATAATTTATTTTTTTAAAGAGAAACAAGGGGGATTGGATTGAGTCTAACAACTACTAACAAGCATGAAAATATTATAAATAATTTAAAAATGCAAAAAGAATAAAATTGAGACAACAATTAAAATGAAAACCTAGTTCAAGAATTTGATCCCCTTCCATATCCTAATTCACATATATGAAATTCCTAAAACACCAACAAGTTCATAAACTCAAGCCCCTAAGCTAACGGTACGACCAATTAACTCGAAATATCCTTAAGTTTAATAACCTAAGGTACGACCTCTAGATTAAACTATTCCCGAGTGACCCTATGGATTCGAACTCGACAATGCATTAGGGTTTAGATATTAGGACTACTAGGCTATGAAAACGGGAGTAGCAAATCATACAACCTAGATTTCGTGATTTCAAGAGGTACTCCCTCATTTTGCTACTTGATTCACTTATTATAATAATTACGGATTATAATATGTAAAATAACTATTGAACAATCAATCACCTATTAGAGGGGTAGTCCAAACAAGCAATTGAAAATTCAAGATTCACATCAAAGTCAATCACAAAATAAATTCATAAAATAAGTTGATAATATTATTCCTAATCAAACATATAATTATTTTACGGAGGTTCACAATCCCTAGACTAGAAACAAAATTACATAATTAAAATTAAATAAAATAAAATAAAAAGACTAAACCGATGTTCTAAGTGGTGGAGTTCTTTCCGTCGCCTCCTAATCTGCTTCTAGCGTGAGTATGCAGCTCCGATCATGATGTGTTGAGGCGTGAATGATGTTCAAGATTAATTTAAAGATCCTGAATTAATTTATCTTTGATCTTCCTTCTTGAATGTGTGTCCAGATTCCTTGTATCTCATCTTTAGTAAGTTTTTTTTATTGTTGATCACCAAATCCTTCTTTTCCTTAATTACCTTTGTCAACTCTTTATTTTCCTGCAATTAAAATTATTGTAACTGTCCCACAAAATAAATTATGTGACTGTACAATTTATCTCAATTTTGGTCTATTTCAATAAGAAATAAAATAATTAAGGTTCAACTATGAAAAATATAAATAAGTCATAATTCACTAAATAATTCACAACTCACGTGTAAAAAAGTGAATTTCATCCAATATAATCATGTAAAATAACGGCTTATCACCCCCCAACTTTCTAAATATTCACTAGTAGTATATGGTATTTTTATTTATTATTTTGCCCAATTCTACTTACTTCATCTCATTTTTTATTTATCTTGTCTCAACTATTATATACTACTACACTTTAATAATAATAAATATATACATTGAATAAGTGCATCTTGTCTTGATATAGCAGTATTCCAAAAATCCCACATACTTCTTATATTTTTAACCAATCTCAACCATTTTATTCATCATTTTTTTTATTAAATTATTTTAAAAAATAATTATTTTATCTTAAATTATACATTCAAAAATTTCATTTTATTAATCTCTGCACACTTCTATGCATAAAGAAATACCTCAAACGAATGGAACACTTATTTTTCAAATTAATAAAATTTTAGCCCCAAAAATAGTTATTCTTATGAATAATTTAATCATTTACATTGATAAAGAAATAGCTTCCACTCTTGTCGACGTCATTGACTTTATAATTCATTTTGTATCAATGGAAAGAATTGTTTTCAGTTTTCTTAGTTTTTATCACTAACTTTATAACTCATAATTGAATCAATGGAAAGAGTCGTATTCATTTTTCTTAGTTTTAGACGTTGAGAATGTATGATAATATCTCTAAATTCTTTTCGGAAATTGCACTACTTCATATTATTTAGGGTTAATTGCAAAAAATCACGAATTTTACTCATATTGCAAATTAATCATCACTTTTGAGAAATTGCAAAAAAAAATACCACATTTAAGTATTGTTGCAAAACAAACCCAATTTTTTACTAAAGTGGAGATTTTTTTTGGGTTTTTTTTTTTGCAACAATATTTAAAGGTTGTGGTTTTTTTTGCAACTTCTCAAAAGTGAGGATTAATTTGCAATAGGAGTAAAGTTCGTGGTTTTTTTTTTGCAATTAACCCGAAAAAACCAATTTAATTTTGAATATGAATTATGATTAAACAACTTTTTTTTTATCTCTAGCTAGCCCCTTAAGATAATTGTCTAGCTCCGCCCCTGGGTGCGTGCGAATAGCCGCGCCTAAAAAATACTAATTTCAATTCATATTCATTGCATTTAAGAAAAAATATTTTTAATGTGATGATTTAAGAAAAACAACAGGCAGAGTAATTCAATGAGATATAGTGGAGTATGTGATGGTTGATTTAACTTATTAGAATGGATATTATTTGTATTTTTTTACGTTGATTAAAAAGTAATGTACTGAGTGGTTATATTTTTTCAAAGTTACGTTTCGTTTCTTTTTAATGTAAATAGTAAATAAATTGTAATTTTGAAAATGTTTGGTAATCATATATATGGGTCTCTTCTTTTTCAAAACAAAGGCAAATGAAAAATTAATATTTTTGAATCCGACCTTAAAAATGGTAAAATCGTTATTTTTGGGATGGATGAAAGGAGTATTTAACTTATTGGAGCAGCATTTATATAAAATTGTTTTCACGGTGTAACGGTTTTAGTTTTCTTAAGTGATTATTATATTTTTTATTAAAGATAATATTTTATTCTTAAAAATGTTAATATTATTTTTCATTTATATTATATATTATTTATCAAATATATTAATTTAATAGTGAAAAGATAATACATAGTTCTCAATAAATCTTTAAAAAAAAATTAAAAAAAAATTGGCTTAAAAAGAGATGAGCATTCAAGATCTGATAGTTTGCAAGGCATGTGCAGATGCATAAATGAATTCAAGAAATCGATAATAAGTAATAGAAAAGTGATTGATTTGTTGGTTGGACATAGTTAATGTTTAGTTATATTTTGGTCGGCCATAATTGAGTATTTAATTCCATGAACATGTGCAAAAATTAGGCATTTACTGATTAAGAGTTGTATCGATTATCATGCATGCAACCCAAACTACAACTTCATTTTTTCAACAATATTATATATATATATATATATATATATATATATATTTTGTTGGTACAATGAGAAGGTTTTAAAAATAGCTTTAAAGTTATTTGTAGAGTGGAGTTAAGCATTACTTTTTTTGTCTTGGAGAAGAAGTTGTTCTGTGTTTAGGTGCTTAAGGAAAGATACAACGACTTTAAATTTTGAATTTGTAACACAAGAATTCAAAATTATCAACAAATGACATAATATTTGAAACTTTGGAACTTTCGTACATTGTAGGATATCTCCTAGAACTTTTAGGCTAGAATATAATACTATGTTGCTTTTATAATGCAAGATTATAATGACTTTGCATACTAGGGGTCTATTTATAATAATTGAAGAATATCATTTCAAAAATAAGTACTTTGATATAATCTCAACCGTTGGATTGTGCGCTTTGATTTAAAACGCTCTATCCAACGCTCTAGATTGCACTTCCTAGCTTGGACCGTACCAGCACCTAGCCACTCGAACCAACGAAGCCCCGCAAGCGCTCGAAAGCGCCCAATGCGACAACCACTTCCCACTTTCTTTTATGGCAAAAGCTCCTGTGCACCCGGGCGCACGGAACACTTTCCGTGCGCCTTTAGAAATTTGTGCTAAATTGTATACCTTTTAGTATACAGATGTGTACCCTTTATTTTCTAAAGAAAAATCTGGGCGCACGAACAACACTCCGTGCGCCTTTAGAATTTTGTGTTAATTTGTATACCCTTTAGTATAAAAATGTGTACCCTTTATTTTCTAAAGAAAAAAAAATATTAATGAAAAGTGTATACCCTTTAGAACAAAATTGTGTACCTTTTAGTAATTAAAGTGTATACCCTTTAGACCAAATTAATGTACCCTTACCCATAATACAAAATTTCTAAAGGCGCACGGAATGTGTTCCGTGCGCCCGGGTGCACGCAAGCCTCACTCTTCTTTTATTTCTTTATTTCTTTTTTATTTTTTTTTATAATTAAATTGCAAATTTCATACTATATTAATTACTATTCCGTCATAATTGAATTTAAGAAAATTTATACATTAAATTTATTTATTTATTTATAGTTTCTAAATATGCAATTAGTTTATAAGAATATTTTACAAGAATATTAATCAAAATGAGTTTAACCCACGGCCCCACCCCATAAACAATATATATACTCCATAATTTAAGTTATACAGTACTCATTTTCCAATTATATATTGCAAATTTCTCAAATGCACTAGCTGTATCGTGTACGTCGGACTTCAAATTTAAGTTTTGTCATCATGATTTAATGCTTTATTTTTAAAATCTCAATAAATTCATTATAAAATTGACTAGAGTCTACAGTTTATAGTTTATACGACACAACAACCAGGCATTGAAGACAAGCCCATGAAGAATTAGTATTCACTCCAATTGATTTCAAAAGAAATTCAATAATATCTCAATGTTAAGTATTGAACTTATAAAATTATACACAGAGAAAGTATTTGTTTATTGCACATATATTAAAGAAAATATTACTTTAATGGGTAATAGGTAGATTTAAATTGTACTTTAACTTTTATGTTTTTATCTTTAATTTGAATTGATGATAATTTTTTGTAATATTGTATATTAGGATATTAACTTTTAGATATAGGGTGTACATATAAAAAAAGGCAAAAGCTCCTGTGCACCCGGGCGCACGGAACACTTTCCGTGCGCCTTTAGAAATTTGTGCTAAATTGTATACCTTTTAGTATACAGATGTGTACCCTTTATTTTCTAAAGAAAAATCTGGGCGCACGAACAACACTCCGTGCGCCTTTAGAATTTTGTGTTAATTTGTATACCCTTTAGTATAAAAATGTGTACCCTTTATTTTCTAAAGAAAAAAAAATATTAATGAAAAGTGTATACCCTTTAGAACAAAATTGTGTACCTTTTAGTAATTAAAGTGTATACCCTTTAGACCAAATTAATGTACCCTTACCCATAATACAAAATTTCTAATGGCGCACGGAATGTGTTCCGTGCGCCCGGGTGCACGCAAGCCTCACTCATAAAAAAAAATGTAAATATTATGGTAGAACCCCTAGAATAATAATTAATGCGCAAATATTATGATGGGAGCCAGAAAATATTCAATAAAAATATACTCCACAAAAATCTTTCGCATTTTTCTTATTTATTTGTATCACAAAACCTTTCATATCCTACAAAATGAAATAGACAAAGACTTGTGTAAGATTGTTTCACGTAAGCCCTTACGTGAGACGGCCTATAAATTGTTCATTAAATAGTACACTGCATTTTTATCACTTTTTTATCCATCTCCCGTAAAGGTTTATGTGAGACAATCTTACACAAGACCTACCCAATTAAATATTATTTTATCCAATAACTTTAAAAATTACTTTAATTTCAAATTTATCTCTTATTTTTTCACAAAATGTGAAATTATTTCCATCATTGAGAGAAATCAGACGGAGAAACTGAGTGGGGTTTGTGAGATTAAAAATAGGCCCATTTCTTAGATCAGTCCAAAAGCCCACCAATGCTAATCCACAAGCATATTATCAATCGTTCTACTTCAAATTTTCATCTAGACTTAATCGAGCTCTGCTGAATCAGTATAGATATTGGTAAAATAAGGTGAAATTTGGTGTTATGTACACCAGAAAATGACACAAATAATTGTGTTAAAACTTAAAATTGAACTAGAATGAAGGATCCACCGAATTTAGCTACATTCATAAAAATTGGTAGTAAATAACGACAGCAAACTAGATAATGAACTCCAAAAGAAGACTCATAAAAACTTTGTGAAATTAAGAACAATCCTCCCAATATCAATGGCAATGGGATGGATCGAAGCATCAACGGTACGTAGCTAAATATAGCACCGAATAAGCAGCAATACATTTCAACATCTTACTAGTATTATTACAACAAAACAAAATGGGATTAAGACGGATTCCTGGGAATCAAGGGCCAGATATATCGGAGGCAAGCCTGGAAGCGATGGCGGAGTGGTACATGATGTCGTGGAACGTCGTCGTTTCGGCGGTCTTCTTGCGTAGCTCCTTGGCCTTCTCCTCGGAACACCCGTTTCTCGGGCTTTTCCACTTGGGCCCGATTGGTAATGTAGTCGGGTTCGGAGGACCATCCGAAGACCGGAGTCCACCAGCTGTTGGACTTGCGAGTAGATTCGGGCTTGGGAGGGTTAGGCGGAGCAGCGGAGGAGACGATTGGGGATCGGAACGACGAAAATGTGGCGGCCATTGAAGGTTAAGCACTTAAGCTAGAGAGAGAAAGAGATGATTTTGGGTTTAGAAGAGGGCAAAAGCTCCAGTGCACCCGGGCGCACGAAACACTTTCCGTGCGCCTTTAGAAATTTGTGCTAAATTGTATACCTTTTAGTATACAGATGTGTACCCTTTATTTTCTAAAGAAAAATCTGGGCGCACGAACAACACTCCGTGCGCCTTTAGAATTTTGTATTAAATTGTATACCCTTTAGTATAAAAATGTGTATCCTTTATTTTCTAAAGAAAAAAAAATATTAATGAAAAGTGTATACCCTTTAGAACAAAATTGTGTACCTTTTAGTAATTAAAGTGTATACCCTTTAGACCAAATTAATGTACCCTTACCCATAATACAAAATTTCTAAAGGCGCACGGAATGTGTTCCGTGCGCCCGGGTGCACGCAAGCCTCACTCTTAGAAGAGTGAATTGGTAGGGTTTGTGTGTGTTCCTTTTGTGAAGGTGGAGAAAGAAATGGATAAGATTGTATGCGTGGCGATGACGTTGTTTTATTTTCCACTTTTTTTAATACTCCCATTTACGCGTCTGCAGTGCCAGTGGACAGTACTATTTGTCTTGTCTTCCATACATCTTTCTTTATCACTCTTTATTTATGTTGCAATATTCTAGATGAATTTATCTTCCATTTTAACATGCCCTCCACATCATATTAATACAAAAATCTTTTTGATAATAAATCCCTGTCTCCAATTCATAGAACATAAAAAAGGCCAGAAACATTGTTAGCAAAAAGCTGAAACAGAACATCAAAGTTGTAGCAATAAAAATTGTACATATTCATGAAAGCACATAAACCATGAGAGGCCAATGTAGTTCAGTTCAATCACTAAATATCCTATTACTTCCAAAGCTTCCTCAAAGACATATTCTTCTCTGTTTCCTTCTTCATCACCTTAGCAACCGCCATCTCAAAGTCCTCTTGGGTCACATGAACCCTCCTCTCTCTCAAAGCAAACATTCCCGCTTCAGTGCAAACAGCCTACCAAAACCAAATCAATCTTCTTACTTGGATTTTCATACAACTAGCTAATGATATAATTACATTCAACACTACTTTATCATATATATCTGCCACGATTAAACTAGTGATTTGTGCTTTGACATCGTTACAAGCAACATCATGACAATGGTTCTTCTTTCTTTTTGGCCAACAGTAACTTTACCAGTTCACAATGACTTTTTTAACTTTATTAAGACAATCAAGTCTCCTGCGTACCTTAAGTTCTGCACCAGACGCGCCATTCATCTTCTCGGCAATTTTCTTTAAATCAATCCCACGCATTAAATTCATTTTCCTTGAGTGGATCTTCAAGATGTCAAACCGAGACTGAAAAAAGTTCAAACAAATTAACATTAGCAAATCAAATAACAAGTATATTGCGAAATACCCACCAATTCAAACTGAAAACTCTCAGGAAATAAGAGCTAGGGGTTGTTAAGTTCTTTCAGCAATAATAATAAATAGTTTAGAACATCAACAGGAGAGTATAAGGCATGGTATTAAAAACTAACATCTTCATTGGGATTTGGGAACTCTATTTTCCTATCTATTCTTCCAGGTCTAAGAAGAGCCTGATCCAGAATGTCAATCCTGTTGGTGGCCATCAATACCTGAGCAGAACACAGAATAAACATGATATCACACTTTCCAGTTTCCACATTAAGCTTTAATAAGAATAACAAATTATTAAGCAGAATCAAAAGGAAAGGACGAAGTTTGTGACAAACTTTGATCTTATTAGAGGCTTCAAAACCATCTAGTTGATTGAGAAGCTCTAACATAGTGCGCTGAACTTCACTGTCCCCATTCCCGCTTCCAGATTCCATACGAGCAGATCCTATGCTATCGATTTCATCCATGAAGATGATGGATGGAGCATGCTCTCTGCCAATAATAAATTAACATCATTAATGCATTGCAGAAATAGCATATTCAATGGATTTCACGAAAATTGCTTGATTTGAAAAGCAGCTCACCTGGCCATTACAAAGAGTTCTCTCACCATTCTAGAGCCTTCCCCAATGTATTTCTGAACTAATTCAGAACCAGAAACTCTGATAAAGGTGCAGTCAGTATGGTGAGCCACTGCCCTTGCGAGTAAAGTTTTACCGGTACCAGGAGGGCCATATAACAAGACTCCCTTCATCCATTCAAGTATATAAAACAATTAGAAACCTCTCTAACATTAGGAGATGATTGTTAACAAGTTGAAGACATTACCTTAGGCTGAGCTATTCCAAGACTCTCAAACAATTCAGGATGTTTGATTGGAAGTTCAATCACCTACAGCATGACACAACAGGGAATTGATATATAATTTAAATAACTAAATGATCAAAAAAATCAGTAGTAGTAGAATTACTTCTCTACTAAAAACAAGTTTTCCAAGTCCAAGCATATTAGCATTTAGCAAGTAGACAGTATTGATATCATAAGAACACTTTATAATAATAGTTGGTAAACAGAATGCACATGAGAACTCAAGATTAAGATTTTCACTCATAAATCCTATGTCCTCATTGAGTTTCCCATCTACTTGAAATCATGAAAGGGACAGGAGCAAACTAGGACAAGTGAATAACAAATAAAATGAAGGGTATAACATAAATTTTGAAAGAGAATACACTGAACAAATAACAGGATTGCAGAACTGCAAACAGTATACAGGCATTTGGGAATGCAAAGAGAACATGAAAAATAATCAAATAGTAGTGAATTACTGTAAGCTAAATTAGCTAATAATGAAAAAATCATTTAGATGCACAATAAATAGATATAATCCATGACTAGCACCTCTTTTATCTCCTTAATCTGCTGGTCGAGGCCACCAATCATGTCATACGTGGAGTCTGGAACTTTCTCAACTTTCATTAGGTTCACCAATGGATCAACTTTACTAGGTAAGACCAAGTGGAGCACATAGCTATCATTGCGTAAAGCAACTCTTGTTGAAGGTGTAATCTTAGTGATGTCAATGCTCTTGTCAATGTCAACCACATACTTCCCCTCCGGATGGACCTATGCAGAAAATAGCACAATATCAAAACTTAGATTTCTTTTTTCAGTAAGGTCAAACAACAAAAAGAGCGTACCTCTCCATCTACTCAATTTAAAAGATTAAAATTCTGAATTAAAATACATTTCTGGTGAATCGATTTGAAGAACCGTACAACCAACACTGGCCTAATGCATCTACAACAAGTATAAAAAAGTTATTAACAGGGCTAACTAACCTTGACAAGGACCTTTGATTTTCCCATAACTTTCACAACTTCACCAACATAGGATCCAGGCTCTTGAAGGAGTTGCAACTCTTCCTTTAATGATCTCACTGTCATTGTAGTAAGAAAAGAAATTTAATTTTTTGGCACCGTAATAAGTCCCAAGCGTCCGATACAAAAGCTAAAACCTTACATATGGCTGAAAATTAACAAAAGACCTAAGATTCTACAGAATTGAGTTCCTATACATTAACAGATTTAATTATATTGTGATAGACATAGAGATTATCAACAATAAACTCCTGCTTAATATAAAATTATTTGGTCTAACATCTCTTGAGCACTAATTTCGTAGATTGGCAGCTCCTAGATGACAACAACCGCAAAAGTATAGCAAAACCCTAATTTTTTTTCCCTAAAAGACAACAAGTAAAGAACACATTACAATTGAATCCGAAAGAGTAGTGGGAGAGAAACCTCGAGCATTTAGGTCATTGCGCTGAGCTTCAAGGCGCTGAAGATCGTGGTCCTTCTGACGGACTAATAATTGCATATCCTGAATCCGCTGCTGATAATACTGCCGGAGGCCTTCGCCACCGCCGCCTCCAGCGCCTTGTTGATGTTGTTGCTTCGAATCGTCAGAGTAGTGCGTGTCTACCGCCACCGTCGCCATAGTTCCCAATACGTCGTAGTTTGATCTGAGCAAATCGGAGAAACTTTGGGTTTCCTCTTCGCCAAGTTAATTAATATGTATATAGGGTTTCGAATTTCTCTTGTACTCGTGCGCCTCGTTTGGTTGGGTGGGGAAACCGAGTATGTATTAACCACTGTATTTTTGTTTGATAGACCATATATATATGGCCCGTTTATATAACTTTGGCCCGACGAAATTTCCTAATATATAATAATAATATACTATTAGGTATTAAATATAATGCTCCAGCTAATTATATTTAATATTTATATTGTTAATAATTTATTGATTTATATATATATATATATATATATATATTTTTTAATTTTTTTTTTTGCCCATTTATATAACTTTGGCCGACGAAATTTCCTAATATATAATAATAATATATTAGGTATTAAATATAAAGCTCCAGAGTAGAGTATGAATAAAGTATTTTAATGATTTAATAATATAACTTTTAATATTTCATATAATGATATTATTACTTAGTTTTTTTTTTCACGTACGACACGGCTATTACATGTGTGATGTTTTTATTTTAAAAATATATTTCACATAATGATATTATTACTAGTTTTTGTGTCCCGCGTACGACACGGGTTCTACTATGTGTGTGATGTTTTATTTTAAAAATATGTTATAAAAATACAGTATATTTTAATAACTTTATACTCCTCTCCCCTGTTGGGTTCGATCATTCGATCGTTTGGTTAATGTGAACCGTTAAGATTTCATGCGTTTCTTAATTAGCGGAAAGATAGAAACGTATTACATTTTCACCGGGGTATGTTCATCATCAAGATCCTCTCAATCTGCTTCCTCCCTTACTTCTAACGTGTTTTAGGCGTGTAAGTTAATAGGCTACAGCAGGGACTAGGAGGGGTCCTCGGGCTTAAGTATCCAAGTTTAGCCCAAACTTATACTTAAATCCAATAATAATAATATATTCCACTAAAATATTATTATTACTGCACTGTCGCTCCAATCCCAAATTACGTTTTGGGCTCCTTCTTATTATGAACCCGTTAGTCTATCCATGTTTAAGATATACAAAGCACATTAATTAATTAAGTTACTAACAACTCCACTAATTAATATCTCATTCGAGAGTAGTACCAATCATCCTTTAATAAATAAATTATATAGTATGATATGTGTTTTAGGTGAAAATAGTAAAATTGTGAAGTTTAACATAGGACAGACGAAAATAGAAATTGTGAAATATAACTTGGGACAAAGGGAGTATTATTAAATGTATATATTTTCGTCTTACTTTACTATAAAGTGCACATTCATGTTAAAAAGCTGAATTTTTTATTAATATAAAAGGAAGCGACGTGTCATAATAGATATTCAAAATATTAAATTATAAAATATTAAATTTCTTAAAATAAAATATTTATCGCAAGATTATAAAATATTAATTATAAAATATTAATTATAATATTAAATTATAATAGATATTCAAAAATATTAAATTATTAATTGGAAAAAGTAAATAAAAAATTAGTTAAAATATTAAATTTCTTAAAATAAAATATTTATCGCAAGATTATAAAATATTAATTACTTAAATATTAAAAATTTTTAAATAAATTATATTATTAAGATTATAAATAAGAGAATATAAAAATCAATATTTAAAATAATAAATTATTTAAAATAAAATTTTAATTATAGGATTAATGTGAGAGTGCCACATACACAATTTTTTTTAAGGAGCAACGCCGCCACATACACAATGAAATTTTTTTTATTTTTGACAAGCACTTATAAATAAATAGTATTAATGATGATTTAACGGTTCGTTTGATAAGCTG
This sequence comes from Pogostemon cablin, assembly GCA_023678885.1. Lineage (NCBI taxonomy): Eukaryota > Viridiplantae > Streptophyta > Magnoliopsida > Lamiales > Lamiaceae > Pogostemon > Pogostemon cablin. Next base: position 9,855,843 of record CM042955.1, on the reverse strand, counting down.
GGATGAGATAAGGGAGTATATATAAGAAATGAGATTCAAATATAGATAAGTAGTCATCTATATCTATTTATCTATTTATAATAAATATATAAAAGCAAACCTAAACTTCTATTTTATTTTTAATTTTTTTTTCAATTTTACTTTATTTAGAAATAATTCAATTTTAATCTTGATCGTTCAATTAATGTGTTTGATTTCAATCATAAATCTAATTATAATGAATCTTTTTTATCCCATAAAAATTGCAGATCATAAAATTAAAAATGTGATAATTTTACTTAATTTATTAACATAGTTCCAAATCAACACAACAAATTAACAGAAAAATATAATAAAAAGTAAATAAACAAGAGATTCAATCAAAATCAGTTACATACCCTCAATCCGAAAACATTCAGAAACAAATTTATTCAAAATCTTGATGTGAAGAGAATTAACAGATGAAATTGTTTTCAATTAATCAATTATTAAAAGGAAAAAAAAATTAAACAGAAATCTAGCATGCGAATATATCTTTCCTTTAAACCAGATTAAGAAAGTCACTGCTATGGTGGTAAGTCACAGTGAAGATTGTGCGCCTTGTGGGACGATGCCGACGAAACGATGTGTAATAGCGATGAGTGATCGGCATGGACAGACTACTCAATGGTTTAGGCGACTCCCACCGCTAGACGAATTTTGCAAATTCGAAAAGATCTGACGAATTTTGCAGATTCGAAAAGAGCAGATTTGATTCTTTTGAAAAGGAAATTAGGGAAGGGATAATTGAGGAAGATGAAGGATACTAATTTTGCTAAAACTCAACTTTGATTTTTTTTTTTGGAAATGAAGATTAGGGAATTTTAAGGAAGATTGAGGAGTTTTTGGTAATTGATCACTCTTATCTTAATTTACTGTTGAATTTATAATGTTAATACTACGAATTTTGTCAAACAAATTATGTGGAGAGAACAGGAAATTTAACGGGACCCCTCATTAATAATTTTATGGCTACCAAACATGGTTTTATAGACATGGAGTATTATACATACGAAAAGGCCATATTACCACCTAGCAAAAGTGGACTAAGGAATTTATAGCAAAAAGGTTAAAAGTTAAGCTCTATCAAATACTCAATATACGTGGACCATTAAAATTTAATTTACAATGCAATACAATGTAACCCACATAATTCAAGCTTGTTTGAATAGATTTTAGAGGGACAAGGGAATCTTCAACCCCTGAAATTGGTAGCATTTCAACCACTTTCAACATCATCGTTGCATCCAATCTGTGGAGGTAGCACTGTTTCGTTTGATCATTTTCCGATTTCGTGCATTTCAGGTGCCTGAAACAACCAGAGCACACAAAATTGTGAAATTTGGATCAATGTAGTAAGTAACAATATTCTTGGTTCATGAAACACAAAACACCACAGGTTGAAAATCATGTAAATCTTCATACTGCAACAACTGAGGTTGTATAAATCAGCATAATTTGGCTTTTGAACTTTTTGTACCTCAGCCAGTGACAGTTTGTTATTATAACATGAATCATACCAGTCATCATCGAATGTCCAGACATACCATTATTATATCCAAATCCAAATAACAAAAATAACCGTTGATGCGATACAATTTAATTTAATCTATTACAAACATTAGCTAAGCTTGAACATCATATTTAGTATAAATCTGCCTAGTTATGTGCTGAATTAGTTGATTTACTGGCCAATTTCTCTATAGATCTTGGAATCCCATTCGAATCCTTGCATAATGATATTGTATTTTATTCATTGTGCTTATATTTAGAGGGTCTCTTATTTACATCCGCCAGTGTAACACCCCAAAATCAGAGTTTAATTACATTATTGACCCAATATTCTTCTAAGCCCAAATAATTGTTTTTTAAGAATTAAAAGGCCATAATAAATTCTACAATCTTCTTCTTTGATATGGATATTTCAATTTTCATCACATCCCCTTCGAGAAGGAAGTTTTTCCATAATTTGATACCTCTCAAAATACATACCCTTATAGATGGAAGGTTTGACCAATCAATTATGACTCTATTATGCTCATGGAAGGTTTGATCAATCAATTATGACTCTATTATGCTCTTGTTAATTGTTATATATACATGTTTTTGTGTGATCCCTTCCCACCCAAAAATCATAATTATATGAGCAGCAACCAAAGAAAATAAGAGGTAACAATTACTCTTCTCATTTTTACGAATGTCCAAAGGGAGTATTGTGATATATGACAGTGACGTGGTGATTATTGAAAGAACAACCTACACTCTTCTTATGTAGGGAGTGGGAAAGTTTGTACGATATATATGAACAATTTACGATATTAATGAAAACACACCCTTCTTCTTTAAAATGTGATACTATTGTTTTCTTCTTTCACTATTTGATAACAACATAACGACAATATTGATTGTTTTTCTTCTTTCCTTATTTTACAACACTTTCATCTTTTCTATTTTCTTTTTTTCAGTTAATGTTCGACAAATATGTTCAAGAACGTTCTTGATAACAACATAACGACAATATTGATTGTTTTTCTTCTTTCCTTATTTTACAACACTTTCATCTTTTCTATTTTCTTTTTTTCCGTTAATGTTCGACAAATATGTTCAGTTCTTGATAACAACATAACAACAATATTGATTGTTTTTCTTCTTTCCTTATTTACAACACTTTTATCTTTTCTATTTTCTTTTTTTGTTCGACAAATATGTTCAGTTGTTCAGTTCTTGAGGTCCATTGTTGAAATCTCTTTCTTTCGAAATTTCCTTTTTTTTCCTTTTTCTCATAAAATTAATTAAAATAAAATAATAAAATTACATTAAAATTTCATATATTGAAATTATTTATTAACATAATATTTTGTAATTTATTATTATTAAAATAACATACTAATTAATGGCAAATTTATATAATTATGTTATGACAAATTCTCTTGTGAGACATTATATATATGAGACGGTTTGTGAGACGTGTTAAAGTATGTCTATTATATAGATAAATTATGTTTAATAATTGTTAAAATATGTTTTCTAAAATATAATAAATGATGAATTAAAGTATGATTTTAGAGTGTTATAATATGATTTATTATTGAAATACTTTAATTACAAATAAACATACTTTACTTATATAATAAGCATATTTTAGTAATGTGTTGACCCGTCTCACAGGAGAGTTTCTCTTATGTTATTAGATTTTTATTAATTTTATGATTATAAATCCTTAATTAATAGTATTGTATCTTTCGGATCTTGAATTGATTAAAAAAAATCTTTCGAATCCCTAATTAATAGTTTACATATTTTTCGGGGCCTGTATTGAAAAAAAAAACCTTCGACGAATACATTCTTCATTTAGGTTCACCGTTGAAATTTCTCGGTTAAGAGTTTTTTTTTCTTTTCTTTTCTTTTTTTTTAATTTTCTAAATTTAGTCATTTTATCAAATTTAGTTTAATTTTTATTCCAAATTTAGTTCCTTACGTAAATGTTAAAATTTATTCCATTTTAGTCCAAAATTTGGGGGAAAAAAGGATAAAATTTGGACAAAAATAACAATATCAAAATAAAAAATTGCAATTATGAATGGAGAAATTTAATATTTCCCATTATTAAGTTATCACATTTAGAATGTTCATTACGGTATATAAGTAGGCGTTCAAGATTTGATTATAGGTTGTTATATGTGATGATGGAACCAATTAAAACGGGGCGTCTTCTCTTGCAATTAACCCAAGAGTAAAAACGTGAGACATCGAAAGAGAGCTCCAAATTTGTGACAGATAATAATTACAAAAATACAAGAACCAAGTGGTAAGCAATAATTTGTTGTACCCCATCTCCATTCTCATTAAATCTCAGATGATTTTCTTTGGGAAGCAACAACATGCACCCACCCATCACTTCCCTTTATCAATCCAACCCCCAAACACTCCCCATGAAAACTTGTACAAATCACAGTTTGTGTTTGGGTTTTGTAGGATTTGAAAATTTATTAGATAGTGATATACTGTGTTTGTTATGACTTACTCCATGAGTTCTTGACATGATATATTTTAATTTTGTGTCAAATCAATGTGCAAAAATATAGTATTAATTTATGTAAGAAAAGAGACGAGAGAATGAGATATTTTAAAAAAATTTCAATAGGATGTCTAATGTAGACGCCGATTGTTAGAGGAATCTCTTAACATAAATTTCAGTATTCACACTGCAAGTTATGGAAGGAAGAACCGAAAAGAAGGTATCAGCAGTAATTGATTTTATTACGGGATAGTTTATAATATTCATCAATCTACTATGTGCCTTTACGTCTAGCCAAGGCCGTGTAAGTAATAGTACTTAAGCCTATAGCGTTTTTGCAGGACGGTCTTTGCCTGTAGTACCATCCTCTCACAAGGGAGAAAAAAATATTAATTAGGAAGAAATATGTATGGAAAGTAGATTTATTGTAAATTGAAAATACTAAATTATCCTAAAAAATCAATAAAATTTTATTTTCTCAATAAACTGAAATAATCTATTGTCTATTGCAAATAAGAAAATAATACTTGATTTTACATCTCTCCACCAACTTGAGTGAGAAAATAAAATATGTATTGTAAAATCGAGTATGAGATATGAAAGTAGGATTATTGCAAATTATAAGTAAAATCAATCAATGTAATAATTCATAAATATAAAATGTATTAATGTATTATTATATTGATTGATTTTACTAATTTTACATTATTCTTAGCATACCGTATATAGAACTAAAAATGATTCGTATTGTAGTAAGACTCTTTTATAGTTGTTTGTCTTAAAATATCATTCACTCAAGAAAATCTCAATCTAAAATTTCAAAAAAACATTTAATTTCAGAATAAAATTAATTAAAAAGTAATTTTCTCCTACTCATAGAGTGTGTTTACTTTGAGGGTTAACGGGGGTTATCCCCCATTCAACCTTAATTAACTGTCGCTTACTTTGCAGGTTATGTAAGAAGGATAACCCTCGGGTTTTTTGCAGCCCGATTTAAACAAAGGTTGAAAAAGGGTTCAGCCCACTTACTTTGCAGGTTATGTAAGAAGGATAACCCTCGAGCTTTTTGCGGCCCGATTTGAACAAAGGTTGAAAAAGGGTCAACCCAACCCTAAATGTCTTGAAGGATAATTCTCAACCCAAGGTTTAACACATAAAATTATAATTTTACCCCTTTATTACACATCCAAAAAATACAAATGAAATTAAACTTCCTCGCATAGTGAACCCAACGCTGCCGTAGTGAAGTAGGGTTCTGTCCCCATCTTCCCCAAAATTTTCAAACTTCGTCGTGAACCCAAAGCCACCGCCGCCAATTTTGAAGAACCTTATTCAGATTTACAGGGTCCTCCACATCTCCCATGATCCACCGGAGAAAGGGCTGCCCGGGCTGGGCGACACGGTGGTAGGCTCCAACAACATGCTCTCCCCATCTCTCCGATGTGTCAGTTCGGGACCCACCAAACAGATCTCTAACTTCGTTCCGTGAATCGTCCGCTCCTTCTTCCCTCTTACCGGAGTTTGCAACTTCGACAGCGTTTCTCAGCCATTGTTGGGCGTTCAGGTGACGGAGCTAGTGGAAGGGGGTACCGGCCGCCGCGCTTCCTTCAAATACTGGCGTAGCGCCGCCGATATCAGTTCCACCGTTGGCCAAGGCTCCTCTGTATCGTCACGCTAAGCAACAACTTGGTAAGTTTTGGCGGGGAACGAACAGCTCCTCGGGGGCTCTTTTGCCAGTGAGTAAGTCCGGCATTGTTCTGGATAGCGGGAGCATCTCCGCTTCAGCTTCGGCTTCTCTACCATGAAACGGCGACGCTCCTCAGATAACCTTCCCTTCTTGTTTTTCGCTCCCAATTCTTGAACGAGATTGGGTTAATTTTGATTTGATAATCTGTTTTACAAATTTCATCTTCGTCATCAATATATGGGGCTCTGAATTGAAATTTTCAGAACTCTATTCCCGTAATTAACCATTTCTCCTCAAGGTATAACGAACAATCTGATACTGACATTACAATCTCGTAGACGATCTACAAAATATTTTGTGAAATGAGGATTACTCTCCTATTTTTCAGCTGTGAAATCCACCTAATAGAGTGTTTGGTCACCGGCAAGATTGGGTTAATCTTTATTTGATACTTTGTTCTGCTAATTTCATCTTCGTCGTCGATAGATGGGCAAAACAATTAAGAAATATCACAAATATATTTTAATATATTTAAGTAAAGGTATTATAGTAAAATTGTTATAAATAAACCCTTAAAGTAAACATTATACCTCAAGGTTAACCATTCTGATCAAAACTAACTCAATCTTCATCCAACCCATCCAACCCTTACTAAAGGTTAATAAACCTTAACGTCAACCATAAAAGTAAACGGACTCCTACTCATACGAGGGAGAGGGAATACATCCTACAGCCTACATGTAAAAAACTAAACTAATTTATCACCCTGTTAAAGTGCTTAACATTTTAATTCCTTCGAAAATAGTCATTGGTGCTCAACTACATAAAAGGCTCTGGTGGGGCCCCATCAGTTGACAATGACAAATCAACCCCCGGTCCTAGTTAAGTCACTACTCTCCCGCCAACTTAACCGTTATAAATTTCAAATCCAGTAACAAAGATCTCCCACCAGTCACCACCAACTACCAACAAGAATGCCACCGGAACAAACACCTCCGCCGGCGAACTTCTGGGGCAACACCCCAGAAGAAGAGTACTACACCTCCCAAGGCCTCCGCAACACCAAATCCTATTTCCAAACACCCCACGGCAAACTCTTCACACAGTCGTTCATCCCCCTTGATCCGAACCTACCCGTCCGGGGATCCGTTTTCATGACACATGGGTACGGCTCCGACACCGGCTGGTCGTTCCAGAAGATCTGCATCGGCTATGCCAGCTGGGGGTATGCTGTCTTTGCTGCTGACCTCCTTGGACACGGCCGGTCTGAAGGAATGCGGTGCTATCTCGGAAATCTGAACACGGTGGCAGCGGCGTCTCTGTGCTTCTTCAAGAGTGTGAGGGAGAAAGAGGAGTTCAAGGATTTACCAGCATTTTTGTTCGGGGAGTCGTTGGGTGGACTCGTCACGTTGTTGATGTATTTCCAGTCGGAGAACGATCATCTGTGGAGTGGTTTGATCTTCTCCGCCCCCCTGTTTGTCATTCCTGAACCAATGAAACCCTCTTAAGGTAATATTAACAATGGTAATATACTAAAATCACACACACACACCTATACATCCATATCATTATATCAAGCTACCTGCAGAGTTTTATTATGGTGGTGCATGTTGAAGGTACGTTTACTACTGTATGGATTGCTGTTCGGATTAGCTGAAACTTGGGCAGCATTGCCGGACAGCAAGATGATTGGGAAGGCCATCAGAGACCCTGAAAAGCTCAAGATCGTGGCAAGCAACCCTCGTAGGTACACTGGGAGGCCTAGAGTGAGAACAATGAGGGAGACTGCGAGGCAGTGTGAGCTCGTGCAGACCAGATTCGACAAGGTGACCATACCATTCTTGACACTCCATGGGACGGCAGACGGGTTGACTTGTCCTTCGGGGTCTGAGATGTTGTATGAGAAGGCCAAGAGCGAGGACAAGACTCTGAAGCTGTATGAAGGAATGTGTCATTCCTTGGTACAGGGAGAGCCTGATAAGTGTGCAAATCTTGTTCTGGCTGATATGAGGGCTTGGATTGATGAAAGGGTTGAGAAGATAAGTATTGCACATTGATTTGAAATTCTCATAATATGTGTACTTAATCTACACTAATTGATTCATAATTTTATGATTATTATATTTTACAGTGTCCAAATTCAGTGGGTGTAATGGGCAGGGGATGCATTGTGTATTGATAAGTAAGACCTACAACATACTATATTTCTTAAACAGCAATATATTATTTTGCAATTTATTCAATAAATTGTGAATTATCTAGAGGGAGGAGTTTGGTATACCAAACGGGAAGTTGAATGCATGACAATCCAAGCATCACATTTGGATGGTGTTTGTTTTATTTAATTTTGGGAGAAGATCTTCAACAATGAGATGAACAACAAGCATGTACAAAGACAACAGACATATACAATGATGAACACAAGAAAGCCCCCAAAACTACCACCCCCTTCCGAAGTTTTAAAATAATGGGTCTCCCAATACTCACATATCTGAGAGCATTCTGCTCTAAATGGGATTGATATTAACACTAATCACATATGTCGATATTCTACGCCCATTAAATTTCTTCTAAGAATAGTATGGTGATGATCAACGTATTAACTCTGACACACAATAACAATCTGCTATTGATCTCTCTGTCTGTTGTTATCTCCTACTTGTCACTGCTAACTATTGATAATTTGATATTAACCTACAATCTTCTAAAGTTAGACAATTATGTATTTACAATTTATACCAACTTTATATTGCTACAGATTATATCTTGACTGGGAACTTGCCAATAGTGATTTATAATACTACAGGTTGAGCAAAGGGCAATCAATGATCCAAATTCGAGATTATTTATCCGGCCACAAATCTCCAAGCAAAGGTTGAATACATCCAAGCAAGACTGGTCACAACTAATTGTGCCACAACCAGACGGTCCAGATCGACTCACATCACATGGGATCAATTATCTTCTCTAATTTATGATTTGTATTATAGCTATCAAAAGTTAGGAAATTAAAAACAACCACTAATGCAGGCATTAATTAGTCAAAAGCTAAAGCCTATAGCTTGCACAACGAAGGCATCAATGCAAAACAAATTACATACACGTCTATGTTTCTTCCACATTATCAAAGAGTAGAACGAATTTGGTAAGAAAAACTGAATTTAAATCAACCGATCGTTGCAGATACCTGATTAAGTTTTTGAAAGTAAGCGTGGAACTTTAACGGCTGCGCCGATCAAACTACTCCCTGTTATATAAATTCCCCTGCATATTCCGAAAATTCACCATAATTTAAATAAACAATGGCAGAAAATTGCGACGATTAAGTAACCAAGTACCAGGTGGCGGCCGAGGAAGGAAACGCCAGTCGAGGGAGGTTCTAACGGCGGAGGGAGACATGAATCTACGCCACTGACCAGGAGATCGATAACGTCACCATCGTGCTATGATCTATCCATGTTCACTTTCTCGTTTGATATTCTGAGAGATCGGAGGCAAATGATCAAATTTTCCGATGAACTGGGAAGAAGAGCTTAATTAGGAGGAAAACGTGAGTAGATTTAGTGGGCACCTGTATATTGGGCCATCCTTATAAAATGGGCTACGACGTATCGAGACATTGGGCTGTAGTTCCAAAATTAAAATTCAAAAAAGAGCATACGTGTCTCATCCAACGTCATTCTGGCGTGGATAGCTACCCAACGTAGGATGCGACGTCCATTAGCCAATCGTGGACGTCGATGGTTCATAAATTAAGTTAATGCTTAATTTAATAATGAGAATTGGGAATTGTAACAAGATAATAATCTGAACCCACCTGCCATTCCTAAGTTTTTGGACCTTTTTGTCCCCACTGAACCAACCCTAACCCAAAACGTGATATTAGAAAACAAAAAATAAAATAAAAAAATTTAAATAAGGCAAAAAGTTGTATTAATACTCTTTTTTTTTAATAAAATTACAATTTATGCATTCCTTTATTTTCATAAATTAATAAGGTAATATTTCTAATTTAGGGGATAAACACGGAAGAAAGAAACCTGGATAATAACGCTCGGATCAGTTCCACAACCGTGGGTCTAAGTTTAGGGTTTAATGAAAAGATTAATGAAAAGAATAATCCAGATAGGAAAGTTAAAAGAAACGCACATAAATTAGTTTAAGCTCATTTTATTACTTCATTAATCAAATTGTAATAACTGTATCATTTAATTAAAGGTTTTGATCAAAATCTAACTCATTTAGGAAAATTTTCAACTTTGCCACTTTTAATACTTGTTTTTTAAAAATGTCACCCGTAATAATATTTTTTCAAATTTACCACTTTTTACAATTTTTTTTTACTCAAATACCCTTTCCACTTATAAAACTCAATTCTTTCTCTCTTTCAACCTTTTGTCTTATTCTCTCCTCACTCTTTGTTCTTCTTCAATTCTTTTAAAGATTTCAGAAGGCTCAACGTAACGAAACAACACGAGGAAAGCCACAACGACACAATGCAACTCAATATGAATCTAGGTTGGTAAAGCTTACAATAAATTTAGAATTTTGTGAAAATTAACATGTATGTGAGTACTTATGTTGGGATGTTGTTATTTTGGTGTTTGATTAGATGAATAAGAATGTTTACATCACCTGATATGTTTAGAATATTAATTAACATACATATTATGAATATTTTAGTAAAAATCTAAACATTTAGCATAAAAATCACAATTTGCGAAGAGTTGCGTAACAGATTGCGTGACAGGTTGCGCGTAAGGTCGCACGCCCCTTCAGTAAGTAGTCACTTCTAAGTCGCACGAATGGTTGCGTGAACAATCGCTAGTGGTCGCGTACTTAGTTGCGTAGTTAGTCGCGTGCATGGTAGCATAAATGGTCGCGTGCATGGTCGCTTAGTTAGTCGAGTGAGTAGTCGCACGCGTGCATGGTCGCTTAGTTAGTCGCGTGTATGGTCGCTTGGGTATTCGCGTGCGTGGTAGCTTGATTAGTCGCGTGAATAGTTGCACGCGTGCATAGTCTCATACTTGGTTAGTCGCATATATAGTGACATGTGTAGTAGCATGCATAATTGGTTGAATCGTCATGCATGGTCGCGTGAGTAGTCGCGTGCATAGTCGCGTGAGTAGTCAAGTGAATGGTCGCGTGAGTAGTCGCGTGAATGGTTGCTTGGTTAGTCACGTGCATGGTCGCATGAATGATCGCGTGCACATGATTTGTCAGACATATAAACAAATATGGGTACGTAAATAACGTATATACAATTTTTAAAATTTTTTGTTAATATTAAATATATATTTCAAATTTCATATAAGATTCCTATTATTTGTCTTTGGGATAGAAAATGGCTACGTGATTCCGGTCAATGGAAATATGATGGAGAGGAAACCAAGTAAAAAATTGTGTGGGCAGATATAGACACAAATTTTGAACAATTATTAGATAAAATGTTTGATGTGACCAAAGTTAACAAAGAAAATCATGACATTAAGATGTCATATTGGTTTGACTATAAATCAAATGGAATCGTGCCTCCTTGTTCGGTAAATGAGTTATATGACGTGCAATTATTATTGATGATGAATAAGAAAGATCCATTATCATTGCCCTTGTGTTTGGAAATTATTATGGCAAGTAGAACTTCAGTGATTTCTCCTAATCAAAATTTGACTAATTCATCAAGGAACACAATTCTACATGAGAATCGTGATGATATTGGTGGTTGCATTCAGTTTGAATGTGATGCACCCAACAGTTCTTTTGTGAACGAGCATGATTTCTTTGAATTCGAATGAGAAGATCATAACCAAAATGAAAAGATCAATCTTGATGAGCCTATTGATGAGCACATTGAAGTTGATGTCATTCCACCACTATCATCGTAACCTTGTTCATGGATACCTCCAGAAATATTTAATCAGGCAAGATCAACAATACCTATTGAAGAGTAAGATGGGGCTAGGTCAAGAAAACTGGCAAAGACAGTGTCTATGTCTTCCAATACGAACGCTAGTAGCTTTGGAGAATCTTCTAAGGGTGCTGAATCTAGTTTGTGGATTGGACAAATTTTTTTGAACAATGATGCACTTGTAAAACATCTGAGAACTTATTCAATGTCATAGAATAGAGAATTCAAAATATTAAAATCAGACAAAGGACGATTAATTGTGTGTTGTGTTGACCCAAAATATAAATGGAAGTTACGAGGTAGTTGTATGAAGCATACTACTACATGGGAGATTCAGAAATACGAAAGCGAGCATACTTGTTCAGTTGATATCCTTAATGAAGGTCATCGTCAGGCAACTAGTAAAACAGTTGGGAGTTTATTTAAATTTAAGTTTGAGAATCCAACTCAATGTTATCCACCAGCTGCAATAATTTCTGAGTTCAAGAATTGTTATGGTATCAAGATATCATATGGTAAGGCATGCAGAAGAGAAGCTGCCCTTGCATTAGTGAGTGGATCATCAGAGGAGTCTTATGCTAAGCTTCCAAGATGATTGTATTGGTTCAAGCATTGCAATCTAGGGACAGTTACGGACATTGAAACTGATGGTGAAAATCATTTCAAGTACTTTTTTATTTCTCTTGGTGTTTCTATACGTATTTTCTTGTCAAATATTCGTCCAGTTATTGCAATTGATGGGACATTTCTGAAGGGACATCTATTTTGTAATTTATATGTTCAGTTTGTATTGACAATTTAATTTGAGACATTAAAATTTATTATGTTTGTTTACTTCACAATATTACTTTAAAGTCTATTTTACTAGGTTAGTGGCACAATCATTCGCATGTAGAGTTACGTGTATGCTTGAAATGCACTTTAGTTGTAAAATAAATAGTTCAATTTATCACACAAAGATCGCATGCAGGATTGCGTACAGGGTCGCATAGTTGGTCGCATACATGATCGCGTACAAGGTTGCACAAATGGTCGCACAAATGGTCGCATCGTTATAGTTGGTCGTATAGAGGGTCGCGTACAAGATCGCAAAAAATGATCATGTACACGACCATACACTTGGTCGTGTATAGGGTTGCACAAATAGTCACACAAATTGTTGCATAGTCTCATAGTTAGTCGCATATAGGGTTGCGTACATGGTCGCTAAAATGATCGCGTACATGGTTGTACAAATAATCATGTACGGGATTGCACAAATGGTCATATGGTCTCGTAGTGGATCGCATATAGGGTCGCGTACAGGGTTGTGCAAATCATCGCATGGTCTCATAGTTGGTCGCATAAATGGTCGCATATAGGATCACACAAATCGTCGCATGGTCTCATAGTTGGTCGCATACATGGTCGCTAAAATGGTCGCATACAGGGTCGCATGCATGGTCGTTGAAATGATCGCGTACAGGGTTGCACAAATGGTCTCGTACAAGATCACACATTGTCGCATAGTCTCGTAGTGGGTCGCATATAGGGTCGCGTACAGGGTAGCACAAATGATCGCTTACAGGGTCACACAAATCGTCGCATGGTCTCATAGTTGGTCGCGTATAGGGTCGCACAAATGGTCGCGTACAGGGTCGCACATATTGTCACGTACAGGGTCACATATTTCGTTGCGTAAAAAGTCACACAGTTGATCGCGTAGTGTTGTGCGACCTTTTTAACGACTGTATGTGTGATTTTTTATAAAGATGTGTAACAAAAAAATGAGACTAAATTGCTTATAATAGAAAAGGTCAATGGTCCAAACAAAATATTACAAGATAACTTCGAATACATAGAGTTAGTGGACCAAACAAAAATACCTACTTACAATAATTTGAGTACACAACTCAATATAAATGCAACAAGTTCATCAAATAACTAAATAATTGAAATACTACTAATTACAGTGCAACAAGTTCATTTGAGAATAGTTCCGCACAAAAATATTTCCTCCACTCCACACATTTTGAAGGATCGATCTTATCAACCAAGTGGTCAGTGGCAAGACACTCAATGAACTTGATAGCTAAAAGACCGCAATCATCTCCTCCACGTTGGTTAGGTGTTTGGTCATAGAGTACCAAAATCCATTCATTCTTGGCATCTTTAGTACAATTTTTTCCCAAACTTTCGCCTCTGAACAAATAGATGAAAGCATCACCACCATATGCTTAAACTCTTTCTCAATAACATCCATGGAACTCCTTTTTGACATTGAGTCATAAATAAAAATTTCTTGGGTGTCAATCTTTAACTCATATGCCACCCAATGTCCTCCAAACACATGTGCAACACCCAGGACCCAAGAAATATCAGACCAATGACAACCTCCCTGGATTGGTAAATTTCCATCTACTCACAAATAAAATATTATAAGATAAACCATACTTCTTAAAACCCTAAACCATATATTCAAAATACCTTTTCTCCACTATCCCCATCAACAAATTTTTTCTCAATATGATCATACTTCCTCTTTGATCTTATTTCCCTACGTACTTCCTTTTCTGCTAAATCGTCCACTTTTTCACTCTTTCTTTTATACTTTCTTCTTCATTTATCTTGCGTAAGACTTCATTCCACTCTTCTAAACTAATAAACCAATTTTTTTTCATCTCAGTCGGAGTAGGAATTAGCTCAGAAGAAATGAAAATCTGCAAATAATAAGATAATAAAGTATATTATGTGTAAAACACAAAGTAAAGTAAAATACTAAAATTATTTCACAAGTTATACTTACGCTAGACTCGAACGAAACTCCAACACCTAGATTTGGAAAAAAATCTGCCTTCAATGCATCAAAGCAAGGCATTTGAAGTGGTTTGTATCATAGCAATCTTGGATACACATTATTCTGTTTTTCACAGGAGCCCCATAATTCTCACCCAAAGCAGAAATTGTTTCATACACCCAAATTTGGATTGCGTAAGGAAATCCATTAGCATTAAACTTCAATTCTTTGTGCCCCGACTTATCACTATTTTTCCTTAAACTCAAACATTCTGTCTTGAAACTTTCTTATATCTGATACCAAATATTTAAAAACTACTATTCCCATGGATGTAGATCAAACTTAGAAATGTCATCTAACAAATGCATGTGACTCAAATCAATTTTTGCAGTTGTTTTATCACGTGAAACCAGGACGCCTTCAAGAAAGTATAACAGGGCAAGCTTAAAGCACCTATCTGAGTCACCACTATCCTCACTACATATGTCATCGTAAACCTTTTCAATATTAGACAGGTAGACATTTTTAATCTCTTTAAAGAAACTGTTATAGAAATTAGAAGTGCTTGGATAAGGAGACAAAGATCCAAACCTCAACCCTGTGATTAGACACAGTTCTTTATATCCAAAAGTTGTCTCTTGTCCACCTATGTGAAACAAAACTTTATCCTTGGACTTACCTGTATCTTGTCGAAGCAACAAATGATAATATAGTTTAGCTTGGAATTGAATCTTCTCTACTCGTAAGAAATGTCCAAAGCACGAGTTCTTGAATGATGCCATGGTCTAACCTTTCAATGTACTCTTGATCTTATTAAGAACGTCCCAAGATGATCGACAACCAATTTTCGCCCTAAATTGCCTTTCTTCATCTTCTTGTAATTCCATATCTGCTAATAAAATAATTGAATGGTAAAATTAAGTAGTTATAACATAAAACACCAATAAATAAAAAATAATGATTGAAAAGATAATAATACACTCAAAATTTATAAATTCTAAAAATTAACATTAAACATAAACTATTTGAGTGCAATTAAACCTAACTCATAAAACACTTTGACACATATGGAAAAAGTAAGGCAGAATAATCAGAATGACCAAAAGTGGAAAGGAAAAATTACTATGATGCTAAGACACGACATCAAAGCTTCAAAGAAGCAAAGAAAAAGGAAGGTTCAAAGAGTATAAATACACAAAAGTATGAGGAATTCAATATCAAAACACCAATTTGAAGAAATCTATATCCAAATTCTAAATATTTGCAGCATGACAAATATAGACCACCAAGTATAATTCAAAAAGAGACAAGCATGAAGGTAGTGTTTCAAATTTTAGAAGCCACTTAATTCATCGTCAATCCTACATTGCAGTAATATTCTTATGATTAAAAAAAAAAAGAACACAACTAGACCAAACATACCAAAACTGTCAACATTGAAAGGCAAATTTCCCAAAACTACAGAAGCGAAATTCGAACCCGTCTCGTAGAATCTATGCAATGTTCAACAATTTAGGATGGACATCAATTTCTCCTTTACGGCTTCGCTTCACGCAGTAGAGAGAGAGGGTGTTAAGCTAACAAAATTTAGGGCTTTTGCATCTAATTTCTCCTTCTCCTTTAGGGCTTTCACGTCACGCAGTTGAGAAGGAGAGTAGGAGAACGGTGGTGCCCTACGACAGCGATGAATAACGACGCTGGTGCCTCTAGGAATCGTTTCATTTGCCTATGGTTGCCACAACGTCGAGAATGAAGAGAGGATGTGGTAGAATGAAGAAGATAGAATGGTGCGATTTCACTCTTTGTACAACCTATTAAATGATTGAAGGGGGTATTTCAGTCAAAAAAAAACAAAAAGTGGCAAATTTAAAAAAATATTAGAATGGGTGGCATTTTTAAAAATAAAATTTTGGAAGTGGCATTATTGACAATTTCCCCTCATTTATTGAGGTGTAACCGAGTTTTAAGTATAGAATAATTAGCAGCTAAACATATTAAGATGACTTAGAAAAAATGGTTGGCATCTAAATTTCAATACAAACTTGACGGCAAAGAGGCTCCTATGTTCCCATCTGTCGTTATCTAATTTCAATTTTGACATTATTTTTGTTCATTATTTGTAGTCGTATTCAATTTTAATTTCATTTCTCCACTTCAAATCTTGCACAATAAGAACTCTTTTCAAACCTTGCTTTATTTTATTTTATATTGTAATCAATATATATAGATTTCAATGGATGTGATAAAAGTTATACTCCCCGAATAACAAACAACTCTATGTTATTATTTTGAGGATTACTGGGTCCATGACCCTCTCATATGAGGGGTAGGAGCCCACATGTTAAGGGTGCCCTCCACCCCCTTATGTGAGAGGGTTATGGGTGACCACGGGTCACCCAAGAATTACCATATTATTTTATACGTATAATTTAAAAGTTTATTTATTTTAATAAAATAATGTGATTCTACTCATTATTAATGCAACTACCTATTAAATAATAATAATAATTTCTAATTTTATGAAAAGGCAAGATTTTGGGGAAAATTTATAAGAATCTCATGTATTTAGTAGAGTATTTAATGGAGACTGATTTTTTAAATTTGAAAAAAAATAAATTATCAAATAAAATTGCATGAAGATAACTTCAATGCAACAAATAATGTAAATGGATTAATCGTTAAAAAATTAACGAGTCCATTTTGAATATAATTGGAATAGATGAACAAAGCATCGACTATTCAATTTCAATAATAGCAAGAAGGAAAAAAAAAGTAGCCAATTTTAGATATTTCAATTCAATGCCATAATAGGAAGATTTAGAACTTTATCAAAATGGGGGTGGAGTGAAATAATAAAAGGAAAGAAATAAATTAAAGAATGGAAACTTCATGGAAAAAATCAATCAATGTT